>JAWQEG010000481.1:1400000-1865000 GCA_033782935.1 Petrolisthes cinctipes | reverse complement strand
ATGTATGTATGTATGTATGTATGTATGTATGTATGTATGTATGTATGTATGTATGTATGTATGTATGTATGTATGTATGTATGTATGTATGTATGTATGTATGTATGTATGTATGTATGTATGTATGTATGTATGTATGTATGTA
This sequence comes from Petrolisthes cinctipes, assembly GCA_033782935.1. NCBI lineage: Eukaryota > Metazoa > Arthropoda > Malacostraca > Decapoda > Porcellanidae > Petrolisthes > Petrolisthes cinctipes. The sequence continues at coordinate 1,864,855 of JAWQEG010000481.1, read as the reverse complement.
TGTATGTATGTATGTATGTATGTATGTATGTATGTATGTATGTATGTATGTATGTATGTATGTATGTATGTATGTATGTATGTATGTATGTATGTATGTATGTATGTATGTATGTATGTATGTATGTATGTATGTATGTATGTATGTATGTATGTATGTATGTATGTATGTATGTATGTATGTATGTATGTATGTATGTATGTATGTATGTATGTATGTATGTATGTATGTATGTATGTATGTATGTATGTATGTATGTATGTATGTATGTATGTATGTATGTATGTATGTATGTATGTATGTATGTATGTATGTATGTATGTATGTATGTATGTATGTATGTATGTATGTATGTATGTATGTATGTATGTATGTATGTATGTATGTATGTATGTATGTATGTATGTATGTATGTATGTATGTATGTATGTATGTATGTATGTATGTATGTATGTATGTATGTATGTATGTATGTATGTATGTATGTATGTATGTATGTATGTATGTATGTATGTATGTATGTATGTATGTATGTATGTATGTATGTATGTATGTATGTATGTATGTATGTATGTATGTATGTATGTATGTATGTATGTATGTATGTATGTATGTATGTATGTATGTATGTATGTATGTATGTATGTATGTATGTATGTATGTATGTATGTATGTATGTATGTATGTATGTATGTATGTATGTATGTATGTATGTATGTATGTATGTATGTATGTATGTATGTATGTATGTATGTATGTATGTATGTATGTATGTATGTATGTATGTATGTATGTATGTATGTATGTATGTATGTATGTATGTATGTATGTATGTATGTATGTATGTATGTATGTATGTATGTATGTATGTATGTATGTATGTATGTATGTATGTATGTATGTATGTATGTATGTATGTATGTATGTATGTATGTATGTATGTATGTATGTATGTATGTATGTATGTATGTATGTATGTATGTATGTATGTATGTATGTATGTATGTATGTATGTATGTATGTATGTATGTATGTATGTATGTATGTATGTATGTATGTATGTATGTATGTATGTATGTATGTATGTATGTATGTATGTATGTATGTATGTATGTATGTATGTATGTATGTATGTATGTATGTATGTATGTATGTATGTATGTATGTATGTATGTATGTATGTATGTATGTATGTATGTATGTATGTATGTATGTATGTATGTATGTATGTATGTATGTATGTATGTATGTATGTATGTATGTATGTATGTATGTATGTATGTATGTATGTATGTATGTATGTATGTATGTATGTATGTATGTATGTATGTATGTATGTATGTATGTATGTATGTATGTATGTATGTATGTATGTATGTATGTATGTATGTATGTATGTATGTATGTATGTATGTATGTATGTATGTATGTATGTATGTATGTATGTATGTATGTATGTATGTATGTATGTATGTATGTATGTATGTATGTATGTATGTATGTATGTATGTATGTATGTATGTATGTATGTATGTATGTATGTATGTATGTATGTATGTATGTAAATCCACAAGGAAGGAAAAATAAACACGGAGTCCCAAGCGCTTTCGTGTATTCACATCTTCAGGGGAAATACAGAGTGTAGAAAAATGGCTTGCTTGTTGGATTTCTTGGCTATCGACCAGAGGCATATTGCCAAAGATCATTAAGCCATTGGATCCATTTTATTATATCAATCTATATAAGGTCATAAAGTTTTGTCTCCCTCAGAAAACTCAGCAGTTTGTTTATAATATTCTTGTCATCTGACAGAATATTTTCTATGGTGAAAGCCATTTTTTTAACTTGAAAATATTGTTTAATTTTTCTTCTTTGATGTTCATATTCATTACAAAAAATTATTAAATGAGTGATGGACATTACTGATGTGCATGCTGGGCACATGGGGGGAAAATTTCTATTAACATAAGGTTCTAGGTGTGTTAACCATGTGGCGTTAACCCTTAAACGGGCCAACACCACCTCGTCCCTGCGACTACGCCATGATGACGTAGCCCAGGGTTCAATAACTTTTCTGACTTTGTTTCTGATGTCTAATCTGGTCCACTGCCTTTGCCACAGGAGATGAATTCGAGACTTAATGAGGGAAAGAAAACACCTGAGATCCGTACGGACTATGCTAATGTCCAGATCAACAGTTGACCCGGCTAGTATATCAGCCTGTTCATTGCCATAGATACCATAATGTGAAGGTACCCATATTAGCTTGATTGATTTATTGGCACAACACAGCTCACTAATGATATTACCCTGTATTTCGTTGTTAGTTGTATTTAAGGATTTAATAGCTTGAAGTGAACTTAATGAATCAGTAAAAATAACTATCCTATCGTGGGTCGTCGATAGGGCAAAATCCAAAGCTTTATTTATTGGTATAGTGGAACCAGCACAGCTGGATTTGCTATAGAATACACCCCTTCTCCAGCCCAGGCCCCGTATAGGCATAATCTGGGCTAGAAGGGTCTATTCCGTGACGATCATCAGAAGTAAATTAAAATTCAAATCTGGCGCTGTACAGATAGTGGAGCCACCTGGTGGTGGCGTGATGAGGTATTAAGCCCCTCCTCCGCTGATTACCGCGGAACACGTACCTGTCAACACCTACGCTCCTCGCTGCTACGCTATGGTATTGTGTCACGTGTTCCTGCTATCGTTTCTTTTGTGTTCTAGTGGCCTGCCTGCTTTGCAGATGTGTGTGTGTGTGTGTGTTGTGTTTTAGGAGTTTAGGGTGTTAATGTGGGAATATTTTCCTTTCCTAGGGCTAGTTAATTTTCTTCCCTAGTGGAGGGGGCTCATTTGGGCCTCCTTTTTTCGGGGTTTTCTCCCCTTATCCCCCTCTCACCCTTCCTCCTGCCACTAGTACACTTAATTGGTGTGTTTTCCTCGTTTTTTTTTTAGGTTTTTAGCGAGGTTTGGCCTCCCCACGTGGGGCCTTTACCTCCCCACGTGGTGTGTGTGGGGGGCTTGTAGCCCTCTTGTGCCCTCCCCGAGTATTGTGTAAGTCCACGCAGTTTGGGGGGAGCGAGAATTGTGCCCACATTCTCCCTTCCTCTCCCTTGCGTGTTTTATAAGTGGTTTTTTGTTTTTTCCCAGTGTGGTGTTCCTGGGTTTTTGGCCCTTCAGGCTGCCTAGTATGTTGGGGGCTACTTTTCGGGTTTTTTTCCCCTTCCCTGTCCTGCCTCCCTTCCTCCTGCCACTAGTACACGTCATTTGGTGTATTTTTCCTCGGGGTTTTTTGGTGTTAGCGAGGTTTTTTCCTCCCCACGTGGGGCACTTACCTCCCCACGTGGTGCGGGTGTAGGACTACTTAGCCCCTTATTGATGTTTCCCCCGAGTGTGGTTTAGTGTTACGTGGGGTGCGGGGAGCGAGGATTGTGCCAGGTTCTCGATTCCCCTTCCCAGCGTATTTTTGTTTTTTTTTCTGGTGTCTTCCCAGTGTGTCTGTTACCCTGGGAGTTGCCCCTCAGGCTGTCTGTGCCTCTCCTTTGGGGCCTGCAGACCGGGGGTTGTTTCCCCGCCCCCACGGGTTTTTTTTTTTGCCTTTCGGGGTTTTTTCCCGGGTTGGTGCGTGTGGGGGTTTTGTTTGGTGTTCGTTCACGGGTCCGAGGGGGCTTGCTATGCCCCTCTGCCCGTGTCCTATTATTTTTGTGTGTGTCTTCGTACGCGTAGCTTCACGTGTTAACCCCCCTTTTTGTGAGTTTTTCTCCCGCAGTCTACTCGTGCCTTGTGTGCCTCTTCGGGGTGTACTGAGTGGGTGTCCCCTGACGGCTACCAGCATCGTTCGCCCCACGCACCCTGCTTCACCCCCAAGGCTTGCGACCCTTTGGTGAGTAGTGTGGAAGGCTGTATGTTGTGTTTTTCTCTGCACGTGGTGCGAACACGTGTGCGTGTTTGCCCATTGTGTGGGGATTTTCCCCGTGTGTGTGTTGATTGGTGTGTGCGCTCACGCTGTGACTGTCTTCCCCCGTGTGCGGTGAGTACTTTTTTGGGTTTTTTCTCCTCGGGTTTTTTAGCCCTGTGGGGAGTTAGGTTATTTATTTACACGTGTCCCTTCTCCCCTGTGTCTTGGGTCCTCTGCACCTTTTTGGTGTTTTTCCTTGTCAGCTCTTTTAGTGTCTTTAGGATATTATTCTGATAATGTTGCCTGCACTTCTGTAGCTGCCTTACCAAGCAACGTTTTACTCACTACACCTGCTTGACTTCTTGCTACTACTGTACTGTTTTTAGTCTGCGTTGTAGCATTCTTCTTCGTGCAGTACTGTTTTTTCAACATTCAGTACCATCTTTTTCTTACAATTCAGTACAGTTTTTATAATTTTTAACATTATGCGGTAGGGTAGTAAGACTATCTATCTTTCTTCTTACATAAACTCTTACTTTGTGCTTGCCTTTATTGGGGGTAAGAGAAGCTTATTACTTTCTGGTAGAGTAACAAGTTCCTCCTTTAAAACCCTCTCCCTCCTTGGGTTTCCTAGGGTCTACTCTCGGCTTTTGGGGACCGTGTTCGCGGGGATTTTTTCCCCAGCAGTGTGGGGGTGAGTATGTGTGGGTTAGTGTTTTGCCTTGGGAGTTAGTGTTTTCCTCCCTCGGTGTGGTTTGTGTTTTTCCATGTGTGTACACGTGGGTTCACGTGTTAACCCCCTTTTTTCTCCCGCAGTCCACTCGTGCCTTGTGTGCTTCTGGCTGCACCGTGAGGTTGTTCCTCGATGTGCATCACCACTGTTCACCCCACACATGCTTCTGCACTCCCAGGAGTACGTTCCTGCCTCTCGGGGTCACAGGGGATCAAGCTCCTAGCACCCTGCCGAGTCCCCGTCGCCTTCCCTGGATGGTTCTGTGCCTCCCTTCCGTGGTTTCCCACCATTCCCGGAAGCGAGCCAGACCACCACGCTGGCCCCCCTGGCTACCTGACCGGTACCAGGACACAGCAGGGAAGCTGCTTCGTCTCCCCCAAGGGCGAGCTCCTCGAGCCGCTCTCGTGAGTGCAAGCACGAGTCCAGGAGGAGGTCTCGCCCTCGGGTCCACAGGGTTTCGGGTCCCTAGCACCCCGAGAGGCCTCCTCTCCTTCCTTTAGTCGGCTCTGTTAACCCCCCCGAGGTTCCCACCTCAGCAGGAGGGGGTCAGACCGTCGGGCTACACCCCTGGTCACCTCCCAGGTACCAGGGCCCAGCAAGGAAAGGCTCCTTCTCCCCCGCGGACGCGCTCAAAGAGCCGCTCCTGAGGGAGCAAGCGTAGCACCAAATGCAGGTCCTCCTCAGCTAAGGACCCGGTGGGGTACCGACTGACGAACCTGCAGGTCCCTGCCAACTAGGCTCTGACCACAGCCTAGGGTACTACCCATGCACAACCTAGTACCAAAGAGCAGGTCCCTCTCAGCCAAGGACCCGGTAGGGTACTAACTGACAAACCTGCTAGGACCTGGCCAGCTAGGGGGCTACCCAGGCACAACCTAGTGCCAAGAACAGGACCCTTTCAGCCAAGGACCCGGTGGGGTACTAACTGGCAAGCCTGCTAGGACCTAGCCAGCTAGGCTCCTACCACAGCCTAGGGTGCTACCCATGCACAACCTAGTGCCAACAGCAGGACCCGCTCAGCCAAGGACCCGGTAGGGTCCCGACTGATAAACCTGCTAGGACCTGGCCAGCTAGGGTTCTACCCATGCACAACCTAGGGCCAAGAGCAGGACCCGCTCAGCCAAGGACCCGGTAGGGTACTGACTGACAAGCCTGCGAGGACCTGGCCAGCCAGTCTCCTCCACTATCTAGGTGCTGCCTATGCACAACCTAGCACCAATAGCAGGACCCGCTCAACCAACAACCCGGGAGGGTACTGACTGAGAGGCCTGCTGGGACCTAGCAAGCTAGGCCTCGACCACAGCCAAGGTTCTACCTGTGCACAACCTAGGGGCTACCTCGGGCTCAGCCAAGGCGCTACCTATGCACAACCTAGGGTGCTACCCGGGGCTCAACCTAGTGTGACATGGTCCTCAGCCTAGGGGCTACATGGACCTGAACCTAGTGGCTACCTGGACCTGATCCTAGTGGCTAGCTGGACCTGAACCTGGGGTCCCAGCCTAGGGGGTACCTGGGACTCAGCCTACGGCAGCTAGTTCATGAGAGTTTATAACACACGGCCTCTTTGCCGCGTGAGGGAAATAGGAGAGCGAATGCGATAATGTTTCAAAACGTTCTCAGAGCTGTAACAACACTCAAACTCGGGGTTTTTTCCAGTCACTGGCCTCCCTGACATTGACGTTTTTACGTCCCTCTTTTCCCGTAATGATTCGCAGGTGGTCACCAGGGTTCTCCGAAACGTCAATCATTCTTTACCAAGAACGAGACACCCTACCCTGTGCTGACGTAGGGTTTCAATTGAGGTATGTCTTCCAGCGGTGGGGCAACTGTTGGTCCCCCATAAATTCCCACAAAAGTTTGTTTATTCATAGTTTGGCTTAGCCTCCCCAGACTTTTCAGGTAACTGCTTGATCCACCAGTCTTCTGTTCTGCTTGGCTGGGAAGTTTTCAAGTAGTTTTCTCACCTCACGGTGGTCCTTACCAAATTCAAACAAACCATTGATAAACTATACAGCTCCGGTTGTTGCCTACCGTCCTACCAAGCTGCACATGTCACTCTTGGTGTCATGTCCAAGCTCTCAAGGATGATATTATAGCTACCCTAGTCCTCGCCTTGGATCACCTGTTTTGTATCCCCATAACAGGGAGACATGGAGCAGCAAGATTCGTGTCTTGTACACCATACTCACTCAATGGGGGCTTTTTAACTACGTCCTTAACCTTTCATCGCACGCATTCCACTTAGGGGATGCGGGCGAGGGGATATTGGGGCTTCGGCTTACCCTGGTCGATGCCTTGTATTAGTGCTCAGGACGGTCCTGGCGTTACACTCTCGACACTGTCCCAGACAGCCTCGTGAGATTTAAGGTTCGCCTCATTCCCAAGTGGGGGAGCCGGCCAATTATGTGCCACCCCACAGCCCCACTATTGCAACGGTACCCGTTCCTGAACCCGCCCTTCTCACCTTCCCAGCCGCGTCGCCGGTAGGGGACTCGAGTCCACCTGGGGATTTTGGGAGCCGTTCCCGTTCCCCCAATCTCTCTGGGTCTCGAGTCCCCGAGGGGCACCCGGGCGGAGGAGCTGGCTGCCTCTCCTCCCCCCTTTCCCGTCGCCTAATCCTGTGGACGACGGGTACCTTCCCTACTCTTGGGCCTTTCTTCCTTCGTCCTGGACTCACTCTTCAGAGGAGGGCAGACGGGTGAGTAGTCTCCCGATCCTTCTCAACCAGAGGTTTGGGTGAGGAGGCACGACGGGCTAGTGAAGCGGGAAGCGGACGAACTTTTCGGTTGTCCGTAGGCCACGCGCCCTTCGCCACCTACCAGGGTGGAGGCGGCAGGAACCCGTTCCTGGACCTGCCCTCTCCGAGTCCCCGCGGTGGAGCGGGTACGGGATCTGGGGGGGGGCGGGACATCGACCACATCCTTCAGGACGAGGTATCTGTTCCACTCGCTCTCCCTCACCCCCTGTGTTGCAATGGGGACTCCGCCCACCTTACCACAGGGTCCCCGTGGGAGACAGAAAAGGGGGAGGGGGCGCCCGAATGGAAAAGGTCGGACGACTTACCTTCCGTCACCAGTCATCCCATACGTCATCTCCATTCTGTACAGTCTCATGGTTAGAACATCTTGGTGTTTCTTTTCTCCTCTCGGGATATTTTACCCGAACCTAGGCCATAGCCTAGGTTCGGAGGACCCTAACAACAAAAATGGGGGGGGGGGGTCCTCGACCCCCTGGCCTATCCTCTCGAGGGTGTCTTTAAAGACTTACGACTTGTAACACTTTCTGGTTTTAACAGAAAGTTGTCCGTATATAATGATAATAAATTATATGAGTAACAACCCTTCCACAGCAGCTACCACCCAAGCTTTGGGAAATCGTTTTATGATGGTCGGCCACCTGCACTGTTCGCCTCACGCACCCTGCTTCACGCCCAAGGGTTACGACCCTTTGGCATGCGGTGTGTGCCGCCCCGGGGCTGAGCTGTGTCGGGAGACACCCGCCTCTGCCCGCCCCCAAAACTCCCCCGCCCTTGCTTTCCTTCATAACACGTGGACTAGGGCCGGGGAATGGCGGGTCCAGACTCCCTCCTGGCCCTTCACCACGTCCTTTTCCTACCTGAAATTCGAGGGGGTTCCTCTGGAGGTTTGTCACCTCCTCCAGAAAGCTCTCTTCCTGCTCGCCTTAGCTACAGGGTACAGGGCTTCTCAATTGGCAGCCCTTACCCGTCACACAGCCTTTTCATCTGTAAGCCCTAACCTTACTTCTTTAACTATCCCCCCCTCTCCTGCTTTCCTAGCTAAGAACGAGCAGGCTGACGACAGGATTGGCCCTCTCGCAGTACCCTCGTTCCTGAGGGATGGAAGTTTCCACCCCCTCTGTCCAGTCCACGCGTTTACTACATACGTGGAGGCGACGAGAGGGGCTTCTCCGGACCACCTCTTCTACAACTTTAGGTCCGGTAACCCTCGTTTCCCTAGGTCAATCGGATGAGTGACTGGATATATATATTAAACACAGGATTACTGCATCCTTGTGTCCTCCTTCATCCCCTCGGGATCGCATGACCTGAGCCGGGGCCATAGCCCTAGCTCAGAGGACTTTAATAAAAAGGGGGGGGGGAGTAGGGGGGGGGGGCACCCCCTCTCCTGTACCTGACCCCTCGAGCCTGCCTATAAAGACTTTAGTTGGTTAACAATTCTGGTCTATAACAGAATAGTCTACGGTATATATATTTTATTATAAGCTATGACAACACTTCCACCACAGCTATTCCCCTAGCGAGTGTTGGAAGTTGCTTTAGCTTCAGTCTCACCTTAGCTCGGTTACCTTTTATGATGGGAGGGGGGGCCAGGGTCACCCCCTCTCCTGTACCCGACCCCTCGAGTCTGCCTATAAAAACTTTAGTTGGGTAACGATTCTGGTCTATAACAGAATAGTCTACGGTTTCTATTTTATTAGCTACTACTACACTTCCACCACAGCTAGTCCCCTAGCCAGTGTTGGAAGTTGCTTTAGCTTCAGCCTCACCCTGCTCGGTTACCTTTTTGTTTCCCCGCTCTCTCGACCGCTCTTAACTAAGCACGTGATTGCCTCCACCTCACCTCCCACCTACCGCATCGCATGCATAGCAAATCCAGCTGTGCTGGTTCCACTATACCAATAATAGTGCATTTGTCGCGGCTTCTAGACGCGTAAATTGTATTTATTGGTTGTGGAACCAGCACAGCTTTGACTGTCCCACCCACCTCCCGATGCGGCAGGCATTCACTTTCTTTCTCATTGGAGTGACCGAGCGGTAATCAGCGGAGGAGGGGCTTAATACCTCATCACGCCACCACCAGGTGGCTCCACTATCAGTACAGCGCCAGATTTGAATTTTAATTTACTTCTGATGATCGTCATGGAATAGACCCTTCTAGCCCAGATTATGCCTATACGGGGCCTGGGCTGGAGAAGGGGTGTATTCTATAGCAAATCCAGCTGTGCTGGTTCCACAACCAATAAATACAATTTAAGCGGCTAGAAGCCGCGACAAATGCACTATAATAGCAAAAAGTTCAGCAAGAAAAATAGATGTATGAATCGGCAGTCTGAATCTTAACTGACATTCAGTCAACCACACACCTGCACCCACACATTCATCCGTCTTGGAACCGTCGGTATACAGATGGAAATATGAAAGATGTTGAACAATTATCTCACGAAACCTCTGGTGTACCTCCACCTCCGGCACCCAGGATTTAACCCCTGGCAGCCAGGTATCCACAATAGTGAAGGGGGGTGTTACCCAGGGTGCAATATTTACTAAGACCAGGGAATCGATTGTTGATAATTCTATACCGACACACTCTACGAGGTCGTGGAGTCTTGCTCTGAGGGACCTCACACCAGTACCCTCTGGGGCCGTGCGACGCCCAGGCGGATAACTCGGCCCTTCCGGGGGCCTATCGCCATGGCCCCCCAGCTGCAAATGCCTCACCAAGGCATTACCGGGAGGATGACTCGGCTCCCCGGGTACCTGAACTTGGGGCCTGGTGCCCATTGGCCTCACGCCAGTGCCCCCTGGGGCGCAGGGGTTCCCGGATGGACGACTCGGTCCCTCTGCCAGGGGCCTATCGCCATGGCCCCCCGGGTGCTGTTGCCGAAGCAAGGCATTCCCGGGAAGATGACTCGGAACCATGGATTTCTTAGCACAATATACTAGAAGTTGTTGATATCTCCCCACGGTCCCTCCTAATTAACTTGTAGTTCCGAAGCTGAACAACCTCGTCTTCGACTTGGTCGTTCAGATGAGTTTGCTGAAGGGCAATAATATCGGCAGCGTAAGAACAAGCCAAAAGTTTGAGTTCATTTAATCTAGCTCTAAGACTTCGACACTTCCATTGGAGTATGGTTAGCGCGAAGATTATGGGGTTTCTTGGAGCCTTGTTCGTCTGGCCGAACCTTTTTGTGCTGGGAGGGAAGACCCTCTTCCTCTCCTGTACTTCCTGGGGACCTCCCTCGGGCAGGTTTCGCGACGGTAGTCTCCATCGCCTGTTCCTCTCCATGAGGTACAGAGCCAGTCCTCGAACGGCTCGTCTCGCGACGAACCGGACGACTCCCGGATGTAGGCTTCATGGGAGTCACCTGAGCGAGAACATGAGATTTTGAAGCTGATACGGTATCATCAGCCTTGTGGTGCTTCTTTTGCTGGGTTGATTCAACAACTTCTAATTTCTTTGTCAAACTTTCTACTAGCAGCGTTAAATTACTTACAGTATCCTTAAATCTTTAATTTCATTATCTTTAGCTTGGATAGCCACGTTAACATTTGTTGTAGTTACAGGAGCAGTGTTGCCAGTCATAGCTGCAGCATAGGAAACTGTGGGAGTTTGGTTAACCCCCTCCACCTTCCTCTTTGCCTCACCATAACTAACATCATGAGCCCTCATGTATGCCATTGCTTCAGTCTCCACTTTAAGGCTCCTGCAGTCACCTGCACTTGCCTGGTGGGGGCCGCCACAATTAGCACACCTGAAGACTGTCTCTGAACACAACTCAGTCTCGTGACTACCTGCACATTTACCCCAAGTGAATGAATCTTTATTGAAGCACCTCAATGCTGTGTGTCCGAATTTCTGGCAACGGAAACAACGCATCGGTTTCTGAATGTATGGTCTAACGTGAACAATTTCATATCCAATCTTTACCGTTTCCGGAATCTGGGCTGAAGCAAAAGTCAGGAAACACAAGCCAAATTTCTCTCTCTTGTTCTCTCTCATCCTGGTCATACTTTGAACATCAACAACGCCTTGGTCCTTCATTCCTTCCAAAATGTCTGCCTCATCCAGAGCGGCCAAATCCCTATGGAAAATGACGCCCTTACAGGTATTTGGCCCCACTGGAATGGTGGCTTTCACCTTCAGGTTATGAATTTGCGTCAGTTTCAGGAGATCCTTAACCTGGGATGCCTTCAGTACTTTTACCAGGATACTACCATCACGCAACTTGTTAGCAGCAGCAAGACTGCCACCCACTTGACCATCAAGGACCTTTTTGACAATAAAGGGGTTAAAGTTTTTGAGAGACTGACCCTCATCTACACATCTAATATTTACATAGCGAGCATTCATAGGAGGAATTTTAACATCAGGTTGTCTTTGTCTGTCTGCCGTAGAGGTTCCATTATTGTCAGCCATTGTCCTAGTTTGGTCCTTGGTCGTTAACCTCCCTCCTTGAGGAGGAGGGAGGCTAGTCGGGGGTTCATCCATCCGGAACATCGGACTACGTCCGACCCCTCTCCTCGCACACTCACCTACCTCCCTTAACTATTGTATCAACCCCAAGAAAATGGACAATAATTTAGGGAATAAAAGTTACCTTTACTCGCCCCCCCCCCCCCCTAGTGGTAGCCTGGCGGCGTTCTCCAGTACCAGCTAGGGGATCGGAGTTTGTGCGGAAGGAACTTCCCCACCACCGAACCTGCCTAATGCGAGGGGTGGTGTAGTAGGAACCCACCTCCCAAGCGAATACCGTTGCTCAGCCAAGAGACAACCGTAGGCCCAGGAGGTCGCACGGAAAATATAGAAGAAAAAGTAGTTTAAGAAAAAGAGGTGCCCAAATGACGCACCAGACTACTGGGCCCCCCTACCACAGGGTTTCCCCTGAGGCAGTGAGTGCTGCGGGTCTGGTGTGGGGAACAACTAACTACTATCTACCATAAACTACTGGTTGTCCTCCAGCAAAAAACAAATCACTGAAGGTGTACACAGCGGTGCAGCAAAACGCTGCAAATTTACTTTAATTTATTACTTTAACTAGGCAGAGAAACAACAGAGTACTGCCGGTAAGAGGCCTCGGTACACCAAGGTAACTCCACGAGAAGAATGGTTGCTTGCTTGCTTGTTGGATTTCTTGGCTATCGACCAGAGGCATATAGCCAAAGATCATTAAGCCATTGGATCCATTTTATTATATCAATCTATATAAGGTCATAAAGTTTTGTCTCCCTCAGAAAACTCAGCAGTTTGTTTATAATATTCTTATCATCTGATAGAATATTTTCGATGGTGAAAGCAATATTTTTACGTTGGAAATAATGTTTAATTTTAGTTCGCTGGTTTTCATAATCATTACAAAAAATTAATAAATGACTTAAAGACATCACTGATGTGCATGATGGGCACATGGGGGGAAAATTTCTATTTACATAAGGTTCGAGATGTGTTAGCCATGTGGCGTTTACCCTGAGACGGGCCAACACCACCTCGTCCCTGCGGCTACGCCATGATGACGTAGCCCAGGGTTCAATTACTGTTCTTACTTTATTTCTGATGTCTAATCTGGTCCACTGCCTTTGCCACAGGAGATGAATTCGAGACTTAATGAGGGAAACAAAACACCTGAGATCCGTACGGACTATGCTAATGTCCAGATCAACAGTTGACCCGGCTAGTATATCAGCCTGTTCATTGCCATAGATACCATAATGTGAAGGTACCCATATTAGCTTGATTGATTTATTGGCACAAAACAGCTTACTAATGATAGTACCCTGTATTTCGTTGTTAGTTGTATTTAAGGATTTAATAGCTTGAAGTGAACTTAATGAATCAGTAAAAATAACTATCCTATCGTGAGTCGTCGATAGGGCAAAATCCAAAGCTTTATTAATAGCAAAAAGTTCTGCAAGAAAAATAGATGTATGAATCGGCAGTCTGAATCTTAACTGGCATTCAGTCGACCATACACCTGCACCCACACATTCATCCGTCTTGGAACCGTCGGTATACAGATGGAAATATGAAAGATGTTGAACAATTATCTCACGAAACCTCTGGTGTACCTCCACCTCCGGCACCCGGGATTTAACCCCTGGCAGCCAGGAATCCACAATAGTGAAGGGGGGTGTTACCCAGGGTGCAATATTTACTAAAACCAGGGAATCGATTGTTGATAATTCTATACCGACACACTCTACGAGGTCGTGGAGTCTTGCTCTGAGGGACCTCACGCCAGTGCCCTCCGGGGCCGTGCGACGCCCAGGCGGATAACTCGGCCCTTCCGGGGGCCTATCGCCATGGCCCCCCGGCTGCAAATGCCTCACCAAGGCATTACCGGGAGGATGACTCGGCTCCCCGGGTACCTGAACTTGGGGCCTGGTCCCCATTGGCCTCACGCCAGTGCCCCCTGGTGCGCAGGGGTTCCCGGACGGACGACTCGGTCCCTCTGCCAGGGGCCTAGCGCCATGGCCCCCCGGGTGCTGTTGCCGTAGCAAGGCATTCCCGGGAAGATGACTCGGCACCCTGGATTTTTTAGCACAGTATACTAATAGTAGTTGATCTCGTCTCAATCGGAGGGGAGGCACTTGTGACTCCACCTCTAGACGCTCGATTCGAGTGCAACGTAGGGCTCCAAGACACACACGCAAACACGCATTCTGCACAACATCCAAACCTTTCAACACAGACTCAGATGCCGAACCATACACTATTGACCCATAATCTACTCTAGATCTAATCAGGGATTTATATAGCATTAGCAATGACTTCCTATCTGCTCCCCATTGAGTACCAGAAATGCACTTCAGCAAATTGAGTGCTTTTAAACATTTAATTTTTAACTGACTGACATGGACTCGCCATGTCAGTCGACTGTCAAAATGCAGTCCAAGAAATTTAGTAGAATTTTGAATAGGTAGGGGGTTGACACCCATAGTCAGCCTGACGTCTGGCTTCTTCCTATGAGTGAAAATAACCCCTACACTCTTTCTTACTGAAAACTTAAAACCCCACTGGAGGCCCCAATTGTGAATCAAACCCAGTGCCAATTGGATCCGAGTTGCCGAAAACTCTGCATTACAGCTGGAGTGCCATATCGCACAGTCGTCGGCGTACAGTGAGTATTTAAGATTTCGAGGAGGAGCTGGTAGAATGTCATTGATCATACATAGAAATAAGGTCGGAGACAGAACACTCCCCTGGGGCACCCCATTTGCCTGGACAAATATGTCCGAGAAAGTGACTGTGTCCGAAAAAAGCTTGACAGAGAAAGTTCTGTCAGAAATGAAATTCTTAACAAAAAAGGGCAGGTTACCGCGTAATCCCATCGCATATAGTTTCCTGAGGAGGCCATGTCGCCAAGTCATGTCGTAGGCTTTTTCAATGTCTAAAAATACTGCAATCAAAAAATGTTTTTTGGCAAATGCCTCTTGAATTTGAACTTCCAGGTTCACTAGCTGATCGAGCGTCTGGCGACCTTTACGGAAGCCACACTGCTCGTCAACCAGTAAATTCCTGGAATTTAAAAAATGCAATAGCCTACGATTAACAATTCGTTCCATGACCTTGCATAAGCAACTTGTGAGCGCAATAGGGCGATACGATGAAGTCGATCTGGGGTCCCCCCCTCCTTTCGGTATGGGAATGACATGTGCAAAGTGCCACGAGTTTGGAAAGGTGTGACCCCTCCAAATCTCGTTAAACACCTGCAACATCTTGACCATGGAATCATGATCAAGATGCTTTATCATCTCATACCGAATCTCATCGGGTCCTGGGGATGTCCCACTACAGGCTCCTAGGGCTTGGACAAGCTCTTGCATTGTTAGATCACTGTTGTAATCTAATTCATCTCCTGTGGCAAAGTCAATATGCTGCAGCTCTGATGCTTCCTTGATGGACAGGAAAGCTGGATGGTAATTTTCAGAGCTGCTAGCAAAAGAGAACTGCCTGGCGAGGGCGTTAGCAATGTCTCTAGGTTCGTCATAATTGATGTTATTAAAAGTGATGTTGGTAATTTTATTAGATATTTTTTTCTTATTTAATTTTCTTACAGTGGACCAGACTTGGGAAATTGATGTTTCACTGTTGATACTAGAGACATAGCATCGCCAGGAGTCTCGTTTGGCTTGTCTGATGGTTCGACGAGCCCTAGCTCTCGCAAGTTTATACTTGCGAAAGTTCTCATCACTAATGTGATTTTTGAAAAGCCTGTAGGCTCTATTCCTTTCACACAGTACCCTGCGGCAATCTGGCGTCCACCATGGAACTCTATGCTTTGCGCTATCTACCGAAGTCTTAGGAATTGTTGCCATTGCGGCTTTGAGGATATTATCTTGAATATTATTTACTTTATCATCAATGGTTTCTCCAACAATTTCAATATTGACACCCTTTGTGAAGGACACCCAGTCTGCTTTTTTTACGTTAAATTTAGGTGCTGAAGGCTCTTTAATAGTGTCGCTTTTAAATTTAATCACAATAGGAAAATGGTCGCTTCCCAATGAGTCATCAATGGGTAGCCACTGGCAAGAGGCTGAAATTGATGGGGAGACCAGAGATAGGTCAAGAACGCTAAAATTACCAGTATTATCATCAACTCTCGTCGGACTACCGTCGTTCAGAAGAACCAAATTGGAATCACTGATTAGCCTAGCCATCTGTTCCCCCTTTCTGTCATCCTGCAGGGAACCCCATAACGTATGATGAGCATTAAAATCACCTACAATTAATTTTCTACAGGGCAGACTGTCCTGTAGATCAAAAACATCATCATAAGTTACCGTGTCAGGAGGACAGTAGACAGAACAGATAGTCAGGTAGGTGCCACCGAATTTTACTCTGCAAGCGACACTTTCCAGAGGAAAATTACAGGGCACATCAGTGAAAGGGAGGTTATGGCGGATGTAGATTGCCACTCCACCTCCACCCCTCCCCCCACGGTCCCTCCTAATTAACTTGTAGCTCCGAAGCTGAACAACCTCGTCTTCGACTTGGTCGTTCAGATGAGTTTCCTGAAGGGCAATAATATCGGCAGCGTAAGAACAAGCCAAAAGTTTAAGTTCATTTAATCTAGCTCTAAGACTTCGACAGTTCCATTGGAGTATGGTTAGCGCGAAGATTATCGCTGTTTATGGGGTTTCTTGGAGCCTTGTTCGTCTGGCCGAACCTTTTTGTGCTGGGAGGGAAGACCCTCTTCCTCCCCTGCACTTCCCGGGGACCTCCCGCGGGCAGGTTTCGCGACAGTAGTCTCCATCGCCTGTTCCTCTCCATGAGGTACAGAGCCAGTCCTCGAACGGCTCGTCTCGCGACGAACCGGACGACTCCCGGATGTAGGCTTCATGGGAGTCACCTGAGCGAGAACATGAGATTTTGAAGCTGATACGGTATCATCAGCCTTGTGGTGCTTCTTTTGCTGGGTTGATTCAACAACTTCTAATTTCTTTGTCAAACTTTCTACTAGCAGCGTTAAATTACTTACAGTATCCTTAAATCTTTAATTTCATTATCTTTAGCTTGGATAGCCACGTTAACATTTGTTGTAGTTACAGGAGCAGTGTTGCCAGTTATAGCTGCAGCATAGGAAACTGTGGGAGTTTGGTTAACCCCCTCCACCTTCCTCTTTGCCTCACCATAACTAACATCATGAGCCCTCATGTATGCCATTGCTTCAGTCTCCACTTTAAGGCTCCTGCAGTCACCTGCACTTGCCTGGTGGGGGCCGCCACAATTAGCACACCTGAAGACTGTCTCTGAACACAACTCAGTCTCGTGTCTACCTGCACATTTACCACAAGTGAATGAATCTTTATTGAAGCACCTCAATGCTGTGTGTCCGAATTTCTGGCAACGGAAACAACGCATCGGTTTCTGAATGTATGGTCTAACGTGAACTATTTCGTATCCAATCTTTACCGTTTCCGGAATCTGGGCTGAAGCAAAAGTCAGGAAACACAAGCCAAATTTCTCTCTCTTGTTCTCTCTCATCCTGGTCATACTTTGTACATCAACAACGCCTTGGTCCTTCATTCCTTTCAAAATTTCAGCCTCATCCAGAGCGGCCAAATCCCTATGGAAAATGACGCCCTTACAGGTATTCGGCCCCACTGGAATGGTGGCTTTCACCTTAAAGTTATGAATTTGCGTCAGTTTAAGGAGATCCTTAACCTGGGATGCCTTCAGTACTTTTACCAGGATACTGCCATCACGCAACTTGTTAGCAGCAGCAAGACTGCCACCCACTTGACCATCAAGGACCTTTTTGACGATAAAGGGGTTAAAGTTTTTGAGAGACTGACCCTCATCTACACATCTAATATTTACATAACGAGCATTCATTGGAGGAATTTTAACATCAGGTTGTCTTTGTCTGTCTGCCGTAGGGGTTCCATTACTGTCAGCCATTGTCCTAGTTTGGTCCTTGGTCGTTAACCTCCCTCCTTGAGGAGGAGGGAGGCTAGTCGGGGGTTCATCCATCCGGGGCATCGGACTACGTCCGACCCCTCTCCTCGCACACTCACCTACCTCCCTGAACTATTGTATCAACCCCCCAAAATGGACAATAATTTAGGGAATAAAAGTTACCTTTACTCGCCCCCCCCCTAGTGGTAGCCTGGCGGCGTTCTCCAGTACCAGCTAGGGGATCGGAGTTTGTGCGGAAGGAACTTCCCCACCACCGAACCTGCCTAATGCGAGGGGTGGTGTAGTAGGAACCCACCTCCCAAGCGAATACTGTTGCTCAGCCAAGAGACAACCGTAGGCCCAGGAGGTCGCACGGAAAATATAGAAGAAAAAGTAGTTTAAGAAAAAGAGGTGCCCAAATGACGCACCAGACTACTGGGCCCCCCTACCACAGGGTTTCCCCTGAGGCAGTGAGTGCTGCGGGTCTGGTGTGGGGAACAACTAACTACTATCTACCATAAACTACTGGTTGTCCTCCAGCAAAAAACAAATCACTGAAGGTGTACACAGCGGTGCAGCAAAACGCTGCAAATTTACTTTAATTTATTACTTTAACTAGGCAGAGAAACAACAGAGTACTGCCGGTAAGAGGCCTCGGTACACCAAGGTAACTCCACGAGAAGAATGGTTGCCGAGAGACACCTTATATACCGATACAATTAATAACTAACTGGCAACCTGAAGGTGTTGCCACTAAGAGTTCAAAGCAATACACACCCATATGGTGCATACAAACTGTCTGTTTTCTCTTCCATGTACTTACGTGCTCTACGTGTATGTAGTCCTGAATTAATGGATGAGGAATTTGGATTTATCTCTGACATTGGAACACAATTAAAATACCCCAAACCATTTTTGGATAAAGCCTTAAAATTGGCAAGAACATCATTTTATAGGGTTGAACCTCCCCTACCCCGTGACAATAAAAACTTACTGATATTACCCTACAGTGATAAATTTGCCCAAATCTCTCATCTTCTAAAAGCATGGAATGTTAATGTTCCCTTCTGCAATGATAACACAGTCAAGAAAATGTTGATCAAAAATTCACCTAATTCCTCATGTGGGTGTATCTACAAAGTACCTTGTAAAGAATGCAATATGTTCAATATAGGACAAACTGGAAAAGACCTTTCAACCAGGATCAAACAGCATAAATATAGTGTTAGGAACGGACAAGAATCTAATGCTTTATTTATTCATATGAGAGACAATAATCATTGTATTGACTGGGATAATGCTTCGTCAATCATGTCTTGTAACTCATCCATAAATAGAAACATCATAGAGTCAAGTTTGATTAAACACACAGAAAATATTAATATGAATTTAAACAATGGTATGTACAAGTTGGATAGTTTCATCATAGACAAGATTGTTAATAAGATAAGTCCAACTGCTATTCCTTAATGACTGAGGATAATCTTAGGTTTAGAGGTCATGTCAGGTTTGATGAGAGTTGGGTCAGGTAGTATATCCTTGTATGCACCATATGGGTGTGTATTGCTTTGAACTCGTAGTGGCAACACTTTCAGGTTGCCAGTTAGTTATTAATTGTATCGGTATATAAGGTGTCTCTCGGCAACCATTCTTCCGGGGGGAGTCTACATCCAGCCATGGCCCAGACAGCACCTACTGCCAACCACACCACTTCCCCTGCCGACCGTCTTGTTGGCAGGGTGAAGTGGTTTAACCATTTAAAGGGCTATGGCTTTATAACCTCGAACTCGAAAGATTATTTCGTCCACAGGAGGGGCATCCTCCTCTCTGCTGCCACCACCTCACCACCTTCACTGGGAGATGGAGAGGAGGTGTCCTTCACTGTGGAGAAAGGGAGGAAGGGCGTGGAGACTACCAACGTAGCAGGACCTGATAGTGGGCAGGTCCGAGGCTCACTCCATGCCCGTGGGAGGAGGACAGCTGACGCCCAACCACCGCAGCGACGGCAGCAGCAGGCAGACATCGTCACCGTCTGCACCAAGACTGCTGTTGCCTTAGCTGCAGAAGGGCTAGGTCGTCTCTCTGACCTCCTCCTGGACATCTTCAGGAGAAATGGCTTATCACCAATAGCCATTTCTCCTGATTTGCAACCACCCACTACTACTACAACCACCACGAAGAAACGAGGCAACAAGCCTGCAAGACGGGGAAGGAGCACAACGGATGCACCACCACCACCACTACCCGTTCCGGCCCACCCCCGTCGCCGGTTGATGTTGCCTCGCCCACTCAACCGGGCGAACAGCGTGAAGGCACCACCACCACCACCATCACTATTATCACCACCACCACCACCTGAGACTTCAGAACTGGACTCTGCAACGGAGGAGGATACTCAGGTCCCTGACACCCGTTCCTGCTCTGCCTCCTCCTCCACCACCACCACGAGAGAGGACACAACTGACAACATGGACCTGGAAGATGAAGGGGAATGGCAGACTGTTAAGAAGAGGAGGAGGAGGAGGAATGACAGCCAACCCCCCAACCCACCACCCACAGTCACCGTGGACTGGTGGATGTCTGCTTCTCGTCGCCTCGACCTCTTTCACCAGCACATCCCCAGTTGCCAAGACCCCGACATCTTCCAGATCAGGGAAGTCTGGACCAGCAGCAGATTAGCATCACGGGCCAACTTTGCCAAATCCACACTAATTGTCTCTGGCTGCAATGGCACCTATAGTGTACAAAAGAAAGGAAGAAGGAAGAGGAGAAAGAAAAAATAAAGTGCTGACTTAATACCCACAACTATGGGTGATAGGCATTAAAAAAAAAAAAAAAAAAAAAAAAAAAAAAAAAAAAAACATTCTTCTACACTCTGTATTTCCCTTGAAGATGTGAATACACGAAAGCGCTTGGGACTCCATGTTTATTTTTCCTTCCTTGTGGATTTACGCATATTCCTGGATCACGTGCCACCAAGTGATTTATTTGCATATATATATATATATATATATATATATATATATATATATATATATATATATATATATATATATATATATATATATATATATATATATATATATATATATATATATATATATATATATATATATATCTGGTTTACACAACCTCCTCCTCTCCTTAAGCCACCTTGCTCTTCACCAGTCACAGCCTCCGTACCCTCTCTGACTCTCTTTATCAGCACCTTCCCATACAGCTTTCCCACTACACTTAACAGGCTTAAGCCCCTGAAATTCGTACATTGGTATCCATCCCTTTTTCCCTTATATAGAGGTACTACACAAGCACTCACCCAATCAATTGGGACCTTACCACTGTCAAAATATATTAACAACAACCATTCCTTCATACTTGTTCCACCATATTTCAGACATTCTACAGCTCATCCATCCAAACCTGAAGGCTTACCTGTTTTTATCTCTTTTATTGCCTCTTCCACCTCTTTCTTTCTTATCGGCTCCTCATTTAATCCCTTCAATTTGTTTATTTTATATCCCCTTCCAAACACAACAATCTCAGCTTCTCTATCCTCATCAAGATTCAGCAATCCCTCAATAAACTCGGCCCATTTCCTCTCAACTGCTTTCTTCTTAACCAGCATGGCACCATCCTCTGCTTTCACCCTTTCCTCTACTAGGGAATTGTCAGAAATACCACCCCCTGCCCCCCATCAATACTCTAACATCCAACAATTATTGTAAAACAGTCTTTGACACTACTACATAGTCCATTAAAGTTTTCTCTACCATTCTCCCATTTATCTGTCTTACCCACGTATACTTATATATTTCCTTTTTCTTAAAAAAATTATTTCCAACAACTATCTCTCTCTCTAAACATAACCCAATCATTCTTTCACCACCCTATACTTACTCACAACACATTCCACTACCTCATCCCCCAATCTTGTATTCAAATCTCCCAAAAGTACGATGTTCACATTCTGACCAAAAATGTCCTCTCTCCACCTCACCCCTCTCACTTCCCGGCCCATACACACTCACAAACACCCATGTCTCCTGACCAAATTTTACTTTTACCCTTATCAACCTTGCTGACAACTTCTGCGCTCAATATCAAAGCCACTCCTTTCCTAGCTCTTCCCCTCTCCACTCCTGACACTCTACCACTTACACAACCAACCTCACATTCACCCTTCCCTTTCAACATTATCTCACTCAATGCTCACACATCCAACTTCCTTACAACAAACAACCCCCACAGAGGGAACCACCTTGTTTTCGTGGTAGTGGTGTGGGGGGTGGGGGGTCTTCCGTGTCTCTGAGACCTGGCGAGCTAGACTAGAGGGGGCTCCGACCCTAGTTCTGCCCAAATATCGGGGAAAGCGGGCTTCCCATGCTATAAAGGTCGCCAATCCGACTCGCCAGTAATAGACTAGACTACAGTAACTGGTTCCCATGTAATAAGGCTGCCAAGACGGGCCAACAGTGCTGCCCGCAAGAGGGACCACTTTCTCGGGGCCGTCCTGTGTTGGATGGTTGGGTGTCTGGGCCGGGAGATGTTGGGGAAGGGAGTCTCGTGGATAAAGTTTCGAGCCACTGTGGCTGTTTTTTGCCACCCATGGCGACCAGCGCTAGTTTCTCTCATCTGCCCGGTAGGTAGTAGCTCTTGGCTCCTGGTGCCATTCCACCTATAACAATGCGAACAAGAGAAGACCCAGGAGGTCGGGTATTGTGTCGACAAACCCTGCTGGTGGTATATTACTTTTAATACAAATGCTGTTGCCAAGGCAGCTTTTGAGGCAAAAGATTCTCTGTCAGTGAGGGATACTCACTGTAATGTTCTGATGATGCGGTCCACAAATGTAGTTGACAGTGAAAATGACAACTGCCCTAACATCTTTGATGATTCTGTAGAGCATGTCCCTAAGGAGCGTCGCGTTCCTACACCCTTTTGGTTTGTGGCTTACTACAGGGTGGGGCGTGGTAATCTCATCCATGCTTCTAGGTATCTAGAAAAAGAAATTGGATTACTACCGATGGACCACATAAATTCAGTGTTTTAATGAGAACCATGATGCTCCTCAATCTCCCCTGCCCATCTAATTGCATGTTTGAATCAATCAAACCACATCGAACATTTAATTATAGCAAAGGGCGGGTATACAATGAGGACCTGTATGAATACTCAGAAGAAGACCTTCTTGATATGTGCCCTGATAGTGTCCAGCGAGTAACAAAGATGAAAGGCAGTAAGAACATGATTATCTTCACTTTCTATGACTCACATATCCCAGATCGCATTAACATCAACCCTACCTCTCTAGGGGTAAAGCCTTTTGTTGGGCGTCCTTTACAGTGTTTTTGCTGTTATGAGTTTGGTCATGGGAGGAGGAACTGTGCAAACCGTTCCCGGTGTGGTAATAGTTCTGCTCTTGACTTACGTCCTACTTCTGAGTGACAGTTAGAGAGTTACTGCTTTTACTGCAGGGATGCTCATCCCCTACGTTCTCATCACTTGGCTAACACCCAATTCATTAGCATTGGTAGTGCCTGACGGCAACTCAACTTCATGCGACAGAAGGTTCGTGGTGTTAGGACATACGCCTCCTCCCTTCACCTTATCCTTCCAAGTCGACAACATTTAATTCGGTTGCGGTACCTTCCCACCTCTCCCAAGAAACGGCTGCTTCTTACTGTGGTGAGAACGTTTCTCCGGTTTCACTACTGTATCAGACACTCATTCTGGTAACCCTTCACCTGATAACAATTCTCACGCTTTAACTAAAGGTGTTTATGAGGTAGAGGTTCACGCTGCCACACGCTCTCCAAAAAGGAAACGAAAGTCAACTAAATTGCAACAGAGACGACTTCGTGGTTCATCTGACACACTTGACCCCACTGAAGTTCCTCCTTGCAATACAACTGTCACTGAAGATTTATCTATATTTTCCTCACCAGAAGCGTATTCGTTGCTCCGATGAGTCAATTTATTCAACAAATGTTCATGCTTGCCTAGCAAGCGAGAGCCCCTGGGTTCGATTCCCATGTTAGTGGAATTGTTGGACAATTTTCCCAGCCCCCTCTGACCCTGTTCACCTAGCAGTAAGTAGGTACCCTGCTGTAAGAGCAAGGATAGCAACTTTGTAGGCTGGGGAAGATGTGTTGATGTAACAAGACTGACTGCCTTAATGACTACCACCATGAGTCGATAGTCATAGAGCCCAAAATCTTCTTCAAATTCTTCCACTCGGTATTTCCACTGAAGTGGTGAATATACTAAAACACTTGCGGACTTCTGCATATTCCTGAATCACGTGCATCAAGTGATTTATATACTCATATAGAAACGACTTGAGGGGTAATACACTATATTTTGGTACGTTAGAATCATATTTTCGGAAAACACAATGAATCACTGTTTCGGAATCTTCAATGTTAATAACGTATAAGATGTGGTATTATACAGTATCAAATGTGTACCGAACATGTCAAGCGATGCCACGTGCACTCCACAGCCACCGCAGGGGGTAAATAAATACCTTGAGGCAACTGTACAAAGAGGGATTACTCTACAGAGATTCATTACAATCAGTGGAATACACACCTATTACAACAGTGGAAAATAACGGATTACTGTATGTAATCGTAAAATAGATACCGTAACAGAATAAACCAAAATTTGTTCCTTAACACCATATTTTATTGTCTGTAAACTACTTATTTAATTCCAGAGTACTTTTTGAATTACGTATAAGTGCAGACACATGAAACAGACGCACTTCACTTGTATCTGTTTTTTTTTTGTGTGAGCAACTGTACCCATCTCTTCCACTTCAACTATCTCTCTTGCCTTCCTCCTTTCTTTCCTTTACTTGCCTGTCTCATCCTCACCTCACTTGCATCTATGGCTGGTAATATTAAACTTCTTTTTCGAGGAAAAGGTTCTACGTCACTCAATTAATATTGCAATATAATAGGAACAGAGCGACGAAGAGAACTTTCCTCGAAGAAGTAGCTGGATAATACAACCTATAATTCATAGGATGAGACAAAGTTTTGTGAGTGTATGTATTTGTGTGGGTCCAGGATCCCTTCTACTCGACCCACTTGCATCTTTCTAGTTTTTTTTTTTTTTTTAATTCATTGCGCCGTATCGTCAGTCAACAGGCAGACAACAATACACAAGGTTAAGCGGGACTCATGAGAATTCAATTACTACACACACACACACACTCACACACATCACGAAAACATAACAGAATGAAGCACAAGCATACAGACAAATATTTACATTATGACCTACTAAAATCCACCAAAACGAAGGTGGCATACCAGAAATTCCTCCAGAACCTGATGGTTCAGTAGGTGTCAACAAACCACATCAAGTGGCAGGCCCCGGGGCAGCAAGTGTCAGACAGTGGGGCAGGCCAGGCAATAGTGCTCTATAGTGTTAGCATGAGGTGCTCGACACAAGCGACACTCAGTGAAGGGAGGCTCACCCTGCATCCCAGCAACCTGCCACGGTGGCCGGTAGCCAAGCCTCAAACGAGCAGAGACTACATTGTGCCTCCGAACCATGAGGCCTCGACGACGGTAGGAATATTTGTGATGGCAGAGAGTCTCGTAATGGGTGAAGGAGATGCTAAAGGGCCTCTCTGCATCCCTGCGTCGCCGTACAGGGAGGAGAGCGGCGGAGCGAACTCTAGAAAGGTAACATGTCAGGGAGAGAGGACGTCCAACACCACGAGGAGGCAGATGGCAGGCTTCCTTTGCCAGTCTGTCAACTGTACCATTGTGACGTAAACCTACATGGGATGGCACCCATAAGAATTTGACAGTCAAGTTACGATGACGCAATAAGGACAAAAACGATAAAATCTGCTGAATAACAGTAGAGTGTGTGGGCTGAACACTAGAGAGGGAATGAAGGGCAGGTTTGGAGTCACAAAAAATGGCAGCATTCACTCCACGTTGACAAACAAGACTAACAGCATCCAGAATGGCATACAGTTCACACAATGTTGAGCTAGAGTGGTTACAAAGACGAAGGCCAACCCAGCCCCCTGGAGGTGACTCCAGGTCAGGCGAGAAAACTGCACAACCTGCTGTACTATCCGCTTGTAATAAGCTATCAGTGTAGAGGCAGTATGGATCTGTGATGGAGGACGTCACTGTTTCTATGTGTTCCAGAGCCAATTGCCGCTTTAGAGAAGGCAGTTCCGACTTGGAAGTAGGTGTGAAGCTCACATCAGGTGTTGGTAGCATCCACGGAGGGGGCCCTGGAGGGACGTCTGTAACCATTATATCTATATTAAGACTACGGAGCATAGAGGAAACAGACCTTATGAGAGTACGTCCAGCAGGCAGTATGGGAGGGACAGGGGAGTTTGGTATAAGAGAAGTCCTGACTAACTGAGAGTAATGGGGTGAAAGATGTGGGAAATGGAGGCACTTGACTTTGAAGCAAGTAACATTGCAAGAAATTCTCTCGATTAATGGGGGAAGACGCAACTCACGCTGCATGTTCACTATCCTGCTCGACAATGGACACCCGAGAATTATTCTCATTGCTCTATTCTGATATTTTTCTAAAGTTTCCAGAGTAGCCCTAGGAAGTTGAATCAAAGAAGGGGAGAGGTAATCAACAACTGAACGGATAAAAGCAATATAGATGGTTCTGGCTACCGGGATGGAGATGCCCGAGGAGTGGTTAGAGAGCCATTGAAGTGGCGTAAGTCGGCGCTAGAGACGGCCCAATAAGTCCTGGACAATGGGATGGTCTTGAGGTCTGGCAGGGACAATCGGCCAAATATTGACTGGCTTGCCCATGTAGCGGTACTGGGAACACATGGGAATGACAGTCCCTCCATTGGTGAACACTGGCTGAGCTTGAGGAAGGCGGCAGGTGAATATTCTGCTCTTATCTGGGGAGACAATAATGCCACAGTGAGAGGAGACCACAGAGAAGGAGTCAAGAAACCGCTGGAGATCCCTTGGTGGGGTAGAATGAACACAGATATCATCAGAATAGCACGTAATTGTAGTTCCAGGAATATCAGGGAGAGAAGTGAGCAGCCGATGCAATAGAATATTAAATAACAATGGGCTGAGAACACCCCTTTGAGGCGTACCAAGATGAAAACTGCACAAAGGACTGAGCGCACCACTGAAAAACACACGGCAGGTCCTGTTACTCAGGTAGCACCCAATCCACCGTAGTAGATTACCATTTATCCCAAATTCAAACAGTTGATCCAAAATTACATCTCTATTAGCAACATCGAAGGCACTTCGAAGGTCAATGAAGGCCACCACACTGTCCCTGGAAAGGCGAGAGTACAGGTCGACTAGGCAGTGATGTGTGCTCCGCTGGGGAAGGAAACCAAACAGCCATGGAGAAAGGCGATCCTGCAGTCTGTACATGAGACGATTGAGTAAGATTCTCTCCATAACCTTACAAAAACAGGAAGTGAGTGAAATAGGCCTGAACTTCGCAGTGCCGGGCTTAGGGATGCGTATTATTGTGCTGCTGGTCCAGGCTCGTGGTACACAACCGTCACGAAGACAAAGATTGTACAGTCGAAGTAGAGTGTTCCCAGGAACTTGTTGAAGTAGGCGCAGCACAGCATAAGTAATACCATCATCACCAGAGGAAGAAGCTCTACCCCGAGAGAGAGCATGGCGCAACACCTCCTCAGATGGGTAGAATGGCTGGGGTAGATTGTTCTGATCAGGCATCGACAAGTTGTTGGGCATAGTATGCGGGAGTGTGATGACGAGCAGTGGCCGGTGTCTTTTTAACAACCCGACGAATGAGGTGCCACATAGAAGCCACACTTGTTTGCTGGTTGATGCTGTCCGTGAACCGCTGCCAAGACTCAGTGTGAGCACACTCCTGCAGGGCGTCTAAAGCGTCTCTAGACATCTGGTAACAATGGAGGAGATCAGGAGTTGGGTTGGCTTGAAACAATAGGCCATCACGTTCAGCCTCCTCCTTTGCCTCCTGTATACGTGCATCCAGCGTCCAGGAGTGGGCAGTATGGCGATGCAGGAGGTGTGGCCGGGAGACGTATAGCCTATAAAAGTCATGAGTAGCAGATACAAGATCAGAGTACAACTGTTCAGCTAATGATATGTCAAATGTAGGGAATACATGGGCCATAAATAAGATGTAAGTCGGGCAATATTTAGGGGGCACAACAATACGCAAACGAGTGGCTGAAGCACTTTACCCAGCAGATAGAGAATAATGAAACTGAAGAGCGATGTGATCAGAGAATAAGTCTGGCACGGAGGAGCACTGGACCTGAGATGCTATCAGGCCAGACGAGAGGATGTAATCCAGAGTACCTCCCCGGCAATGAGTGGCACCGCCAGTGTCCCAGTGTGTCACGATGATGCTTGCGGATATATGAAAGGAGAAGAACACCATTACGATTAATAGAGCCAGAACCATCACCCAAATCAGAATGCCGAGCATTAAAATCTCCCATATACGCCATACCACGCATTGTTGGAGAAGGAAGAGCCTCAAGAGTGAGTCTAGCTGGGGCAGAATAGACATTGCATAATTGGAGTACTCCATTCCCAGGTAGAACCTCAAATACCTGAAAGGTCATGTCAGGATCATTGGAGGTATGGAGAAGGCGATGTGGTAAGGACCTATGTATGTAAGTCAGAAGACCATTCCTTACCAGATGAACATATGGCATATAACCTGAGAGAGGAGGAGCGTACCCAGCAGCAAGCAGCCATCCTGGAAATGCTTCCTGGAGAAAAATAACACTGGGATGATAACGAAAAACATAGGCATTGAGTTGAGTGAGCTTAGCATAACTGGTGATACCACATACATTCCAGGAAATGACATCCAGCCGGCAATCACTAGCAGACTCTGTATTTGGAGGTGGAAGTCCGGTGAGTGGGGGCAGATGAGCGACTTGGAGAAAAAGATGGACCAGGAGAAGGGACTGACTCGAAAAGCTTTTCAAGGCGAGATGCAACAGTATCCATCTTTTCGGTAAGGGTAGTGTCAGTTGAGATAATGGCCTGCTGAGCCTCGACCAAGGTGGAGAGTTTGGAGTCATTAGGAGCCTGAGCGGCAGCCAGCCCATCAATCCTGGCTTCAAGGGCAGAAAAGCGATTTTCGAGAGTCGCACATCGTCCCATGAGGGTGGCAACAGACTTGCGGAGGGCCAGGTCTGGAGGTGAGGCAGGGCTGGTAAGAGGAGCAGACTGGGGAGGTGGTGGTGGTGGCGGCGGTGGTGGAGGCGGAGCAATAGTAGAGACACGAGCCTGGACCTGACGTCGAGTACATCCATTCCACACGTTAACCCCTGGCTGAAGGCATCGTGGACACTTCCATCGAGACGTATCCTCAGGAGGTGAAGGCTCAGAGGTGGAGGCAGCAGGACGTGATGGTTCACCCCTGACAGGACACGTCTTGGAATCATGGTCGGCGGCACACCGTGCACACTTCGGCCTGGCAGAACAGTACCGGGTGATATGCCCAACTCCCCAGAACCTGTAGCACCAAGGCTGGTCATTATCAAGTTTCCTCACCTCACACGGTGGAAGACAGGGGAGGAAATCAAAGGAAATCTCATTTGGAGGTGGATCGGGTTGATTCCAGACAACAACAATACGGCTAATGGGGGAACCATCTAGGAAAAAACGACGGGCAGAGTCCACACCAGGGTATCCTTTGGCAAGTTTCGGGTCAACATCAATAGGAAAACGGGTTAGGATGTAGCTGGGGTACTTACAAGGCCTCTCGGGTGAGTCTTCAAGAATGAGAGGCAGAGACAAAAATTCACCAGCCTTCACTCTATCAATGATGTCCTGATGCTTCCTAGAGATGTAGACAAACCGGGAGGTGACAGCAGCCATCTTAACTTCAGCTAGTTCACGCTGCAGCTGGAAGGCCCTGTTGACATCAGACAACCAACGCAGCTTTGTGCCCGTAGAATGGTTTCCAGAGAATGAGAGCTTGACATAGGCATTTCTCGGGGCAAAAGCAGGAAGGTTGGATGAGGGCAAGGAGTTGGTATACAAAGTAGTAAAACCAGGGTGAGGCAGAGAAGGTACGTCGTACCCAGCTGAAGCACCCTTGTCAGTCTTGGCAGCTGGAGGCAAACAGTCCACACCATCAGAATCCTGCAAGGAGTCGGGCGAGGCATCAACGGGTCGCTTGGTAGAGGTTGTGGAGGTGGATGGCTTCAACCTGATCTGCGGAGTGACCGAGGAGAGAGGGGGAGGGTTGCAAGAAGGCAGCTCAGGCCAATGATCCTCAATTGGAGACTTGTCTTCCTCCAACATTGCCAAGTCGGCCTCCAGGCAGGAATCTGCGCTCTCCATCAGGCCAGGCAAGGCCTAGATGGCAAGCAAACAACAACACGAACAACTCAACACTCAATCAGCCAGGGACACACACACACACACACAAACAATCACAACAAAACAGTACACACAACCACAACAAACAAACAACACCAGCAACACCAAAGAAACAACACATAAACAGGAACGCACAAACAACAACACAAAAACGAGAACACAAACAGCAACACAAACAACAATGTAGGCAGAGCGCCAGGAGAACGTCTTCACACCAGTAAGGTTGGAGCGAGACTGCATCTTTCTACGTGGTATAATTCAGGTGTGCTGGATCCCGTCTACTCAACTTAACTACATTTTTTTACGTGGTATGATTCAGGTATGGGTATGTCTTTTTGGAACGTTGGTACTGATATGGGTGATGCTCTTGGTGCTAGTACGGGTACCACCATCACCACAGAAGAGGAAGGAACGAGACAGCACTGTATCAAGGAGGAGAGAGAAGCACAAATCTCATCTGGTGTGGGTGATCCGGAGCTTTGCAGGACAGAGTGAGTATGTGAGTGTTGTGAGTGATGCCAATTGATTAATTAATAAGTGGTTGTGCTGTTTTATGTTGTTGTTGGTGATAAATCTTGAGCAAATGATTCCTCTAGACAATTCCATGCAACAGGATACTATTATTTTTGTTAATCTGATCCTGTTTCCAAGCATACTTTGGAGGAATTAAGTCTCTCTATTGAACCGAACGTGTAATAATTCCCTTAAGACTATGTTAATTGGTTTTCTTTCCTAACATACTTTGGAGGACTCAAAACACTCTAATATGAAATAAATATACAATACCCTTAATTAAGCATGTGTTATATTTTTTCATTGATTTTGCTTCCTGACAAACTTTGGAGAAATCAAGGCAATCAAATATAAGATAAGTATAGTGTATCATCTTATTTAAGAGTGTTTTGTTGTGTTTCCAGGCAACCCATGGCTTCCAAAAGACGGTAGGGGTCGTACAGTAACAGCTATATGGTTACTAGCCTGTCTTGTGTTTCTGGCCCTTTTCTCCAGTACACTCACCGCTATGCTCACCGTTCCCATTGTGAGTAAAGCCTTCTTGATATAACAGACCCTCGGTTGTGAATGAATACTTATATCCACCACTTCATTTTACACTCTCTGAAGACCACCAAATGTTTGTCTAGGCTTTTGTTGTTAATTATCGACCACTTCATTTACATTCAGTAATTTATTGAAAACCACCAAATGTTTTTTAAGACTTCTGTTTTTCATAATTATAATCATACAGACTAAGTTATTTACTGAGCCTGAGGGATATTGCTAAATTCATCCATCTATTATCGAGGGCCTATTGTAATTATTCTAGTTCTATGGTGATATTCTTACCAACCGGCCACCATTATTTTGTTCATCTGGTTCACTTTCCTTGGAGGAATCAAGACGCCCCAGTTTACCAGAAGTGTACAACCCCCTTATTATATGTTGAAAAAGTAATAATGTTGCATATTTACTATTTTGGTGTAATAGAACAGTTATTTTTATGTTTCAGGTCCGTGTTCCAGTGGACAGTACAGGTGACTTGGTAACTCAGAGAAAAATACCTTGGGCAATCGAATCTGGCTCCTACCTCTACCAGGTGCTTTATGTGAGTTGCTTAGTGCAGTACTATAAATTAAATGCCTTGTTTCCCACAGCTGGTGTTAGGTAATACCTTGTTTTCCATTGTTCGTGTTATATGCGAGACTCTTAGTGCAGTATTTCCTTGTGTGAAAAATATTTTGAAACATGCCTCATACGTAGTTAGAGATACCTTCGAGATAATATAGATCCCGTTTGTTTGGACCATATCTTTGCAGTAAGGCAGGTGTGTGAAAAGTATTTAGAGAAAAGTAAAGAAGTAGTATGGGCATTAATGGATCTCGAGAAAGCATATGACAGAAGTGATGAAGAGGGATTGTGGAAGGTTTTACATTTGTACGGGCTTGGGGGGGGGGGGGGGCAATTATTGAGAGTGGTGAAAAGTTTCTATGTGAACAGTAGAGAGTGTGTTAGAGTGGGAAGTAATGTGAGTGAATGGTTCCCAGTAAACGTAGGACTCTGTCAAAGCTGTGTGATGTCACCATGGTTGTTTAATATTTATATGGACGGTGTGGTAAGAGAGGTAAATGCTCGGGTGATGGAGAGAGGACTGAGTTTGTTGGACAGCAGTGGTAGAGAGTTAGGCCTATATCAATTACTGCTGATGATACAGCGTTAGTGGCAGAGTCAGAAGAGGAACTGAGTATGTTAGTGCAGGAGTTTGGACGGAGCTGAGAGTGAACGTGGCAATGAGCAAAGTAATGAGAAGTAGGAGGGGAGTAGAGGGTAGAAGGATAAATATAATGCTAGATGGTGAAACATTGGAGGAGGTGGAGTGCTTTAAGTATTTGGGGTCAAAGGTGATGGTGGACAGCAAATAGAAACAGAGGTAAAATCTGGAGTAAATGAGGTAGGAAAGGTGCTTGGAGGAATGAATAGGATGTTTGGCTCTAAGTCACTTTGAATGGATGTAAAGAGGAAGTTGTACGAAGAGATTGCAGTGCCTACTGCACTGTATGGAGTGGAAACATGGAATATGTGAGAATGTGAGAAGAGAAGGTTGAATGTAGTAGAGATGAGATGTCTGAGAAGCATGTGTGGTGTGACTCGAATGGACAGAGTCAGGAATGAGGAAGTGAGGAGAAGGACAGATGTTGTGAGAGAGTTAGCAGGCTGTGTAGAGCAGTGTGTTGAGATGGTTTGGACATGTGGAGAGAATGGAGGAAAATAGAATTGTAAAGAGGATAGGGGGCTCAGATGTGGGAGGTGTAAGGAGGAGAGGAAGGCCACAGAGGAGATGGATGGACACCGTAAAAGGAGCTCTGAGTGGAAGAGGTACAGTCACAAGCATAAGTTTCTTTACCCCTTTGGCGAGAGTGAGGTCGAAGTCACGGTTGGAGAAAGGCCTGGCAAACGAACACTGAGAGTCAGTATCTCATGACTGTGTATAATTTGTTGGATTCAAGTAAGTGAACACCTCTAAAGAAATGAAGCATTATCCGAGCATTATGAACTGGCTCATTTTATGCTCGTCTAGTCCATATCCAACCACGAATTCGACTTCACTCTCGCCAGGGGGGTAAAGAAACTTATGCTCGTGACTGTACATCTGTGGAGGAAGGTAAAGAGATTGCACGTGACAGAAACAAGTGGAGAAGGGTGGTGAATACTTGAAAAGTGGACGCGGTTTCACGGTCCTTGGATCGGCTACGTCTAATGTCTGCTTAGTTGCAAGATGATGAGGATGATGCAGAGGAGATAACTGAGGAGGAGTTGCGACGTGCTCTCTCTCGGGGTAGAGCTTCTTCCCCTGGTGATGATGGTATTACTTATGCTGTGCTGCGCCTACTTCAACAAGTTCCTGGGAACCCTCTACTTCTACTGTACAATCTTTGTCTTCGTGATGGTTGTGTACCACGAGCCTGGACCAGCAGCACAATAATACCCATCCCTAAGCCTGGCACTGCGAAGTTCAGGCCTATTTCCCTGACTTCCTGTTTTTGTAAGGTTATGGAGAGAATCTTACTCAATCGTCTCATGTACAGACTGAGAGATCGCCTTTCTCCGTGGCTGTTTGGTTTCCTTCCCCAGCGGAGCACACACCACTGCCTAGTCGACCTGTACACTCGCCTTTCCAGGGACAGTGTGGTGGCCTTCATTGACCTTCGAAGTGCCTTCGATGTTGCTAATAGAGACGTCATTTTGGATCAACTGGTTGACTTTAGGATAAAGGGTAATCTACTACGGTGGATTTGGGGCTACCTGAGTAACAGGACCTCCCGTGTGTTTTTCAGTGGTGCGCTCAGTCCTTTCCGCAGTTTTCATCTTGGTACGCCTCAAGGGGGTGTTCTCAGCCCATTGTTATTTAATATTATGATGCATCGGCTGCTCACTTCTCTCCCTGATATACCTGGAACTACAATTACGTGCTATGCTGATGATATCTGTGTTCATTCTACTTCACCAAGGGATCTTCAGCGGTTTCTTGACTCCTTCTCTGTGTCCTCCTCTCACTGTGGCATTATTGTCTCCCCAGATAAGAGCAGAATATTCACCTGCCGCCTTCCTCAAGCTCGGCCAGTGTTCACCATTGGAGGGACTGTCATTCCCATGTGTTCCCAGTATCGCTACCTGGGCTCGCCAGTTAATATTTGGCCGATTGTCCCTGCCAGACCTCAAGACCATCCCATTGTCCAGGACTTATTGGGTCGTCTCCAGCGCCGACTTACGCCACTTCAATGGCTCACTAACAACTCCTCGGGCATCTCCATCCCAGTAGCCAGGACTATCTATATTGCTTTTATCCTTTCATTTGTTGATTACCTCTCCCCTGCTCTGATTCAACTTCCCAGGGCTACTCTTGAAACTTTAGAAAAATTTCAGAATAGAGCAATGAGAATAATTCTCGGGTGTCCAATGTCGACCAGGATAGTGATCATGAAGCGTGAGTTGCGTCTTCCCCCGTTAGTGGAGAGAATTTATTCTAGTGTTACTTGCTTCACTGTCAAGTGCCTCCATTTCCCACATCTTTCACCCCATTACTCTCAGTTAGTCAGGACTTCTCTTAGACCAAACTACCCTGTCCCTCCCATACTGCCTGCTGGACGTACTCTTATAAGGTCTGTTTCCTCTATGCTCCGTAGTCTTAATATAGATATAATGGTGGCAGACGTCCCCCCAGGGCCCCCTCCGTGGATGCTACCAACACCTGATGTGAGCTTCACACCTACTTCCAAGTCGGAACTGCCTTCTCTACAGCGGCAGTTGGCTCTGGAACACATAGAAACAGTGACGTCCTCCATCACAGATCCATACTGCCTCTACACTGATGGCTCATTGCAAGTGGATGGTGCAGCAGGTTGTGCCGTTTTCTCACCTGACATGGAGTCACCTCCAGGGGGCTGGGTTGGCCGTCGTCTCTGTAACCACTCTAGCTCAACATTGTGTGAACTGTATGCCATTCTGGATGCTGTTAGTCTTGTTTGTCAACGTGGAGTGAATGCTGTCATTTTTTGTGACTCCAAACCTGCCCTTCATTCCCTCTCTAGTGTTCAGCCCACACACTCTACTGTTATTCAGCAGATTTTATCGTTTTTGTCCTTATTGCGTCATCGTAACTTGACTGTCAAATTTTTATGGGTGCCATCCCATGTAGGTTTACGTCACAATGGTACAGTTGACAGACTGGCAAAGGAAGCCTGCCATCTGCCTCCTCGTGGTGTTGGACGTCCTCTCTCCCTGACATGTTACCTTTCTAGAGGTCGCTCCGCCGCTCTCCTCCCTGTACGGCGACGCAGGGATGCAGAGAGGCCTTTCAGCATCTCCATCACCCATTATGAGTCTCTGCCATCACAAATATTCCTACCGTCGTCGAGGCATCATGGTTCGGAGGCACAATGTAGTCTCTGCTCGTTTGAGGCTTGGCTACCGGCCACCATGGCAGGTTCCTGGGATGCAGGGTGAGCCTCCCTTCACTGAGTGTCGCTTGTGTCGAGCGCCTCGTGCTAACACTATAGAGCACTATTGCCTGGCCTGCCCCACTGTCCGACACTTGCTGCCCCAGGGCCTGCCACTTGATGTGGTTTGTCGACACCTGCTGGACCATCAGGTTCTGGAGGAACTTCTGGTACGCC
Source organism: Petrolisthes cinctipes (assembly GCA_033782935.1). Classification (NCBI taxonomy): domain Eukaryota; kingdom Metazoa; phylum Arthropoda; class Malacostraca; order Decapoda; family Porcellanidae; genus Petrolisthes; species Petrolisthes cinctipes. The sequence continues at coordinate 1,829,009 of JAWQEG010000481.1, read as the reverse complement.
ACCCTCGTTTTGGTGGATTTAAATAGGTCATAATGTAAATATTTGTCTGTATGCTTGTGCTTCATTCTGTTATGTTTTCGTGATGTGTGTGTGTGGTGTGTGTGTGTATGTGTGGTTGTAGTCATTGTATTCTCATGGGTCCCGCCTACCCGTATGTATTTTTGCCTGCCTGTTGATTGACGCTACGGCGCAATTAATAAAAAAAAAAAAAAAAAAACGGTCCTTGGAGGAGGGGCCTGCATTGAGTGTGGCCCATGGCCGGCTGAATGTTGGAGGGGGAGTTGTCCCTGTAGTGAAGTGGCAGGGGTAAACCAGCTTTTGCTGTCTGGCCTTGCTATGGATGTAAAATAAAGCTGTGCCCCTTGTAGTCCCACAGGGAGATGCGGTTGTGCTGTGGGGGTTGCTCCCTTCTCCAATAGGGATTGGGGGGGGGGGGGGGTTACGATGTTGAGTGTGTGCTTGGTGGTGGGGGAGAAGGAGTTTTACTTTTGGGCATATTGTTTCGAAGGATGTGCGAAGGTGAAGGCTTGGTATATGTATGTATGTAATAATTGTGAAGCAGGTTAATGTAAATATTGTATAATTATATGTGAATTCCTATAAATAAATGTATATATGTTTCTTGAGATGCAAATATATCTCTGGGAATAGAAAACGTGGGTGTGAATTTGACGCCAATAACGTGTCGAGCTTGGAAAATGCTTGCTGATGCCTTCCGTAATTTTAAGGATTTATGCAGCCTATTTTCTTATTATTGAGTATGATATCAATGGCTATAAATGTAAACTGTTAATTAACAAGTATTATTTTATCAAGCAGAGATGGAATGAACCCTCGATACATTGATTCAGTTCTTAAGTATCTGAACTAAACCTTTTTTGACATAGTAGGCTAGTCCTGCCCTTCACTTTCCATAACTGCTGGTTTCCCAACTACACCTAGCTAAGTAGTATATTATATATGTGATCACATGATAATATTCTTGCTTAGTGAAGGTAGTTGGGTAGAATAGGACTTGCGACCCACCTGGAAAATGTGAGTAGCCAGGATAGTCTATTTTTAATGCCACCCAGTGTTTGGTAGCTATTGCTTGTCAATTATTTTTTCGACTAACAAGTCAAATAATTAAATAAGATTCAATATTCAATATAAAAATTTATTTAATAAATTATTAGAATTTAGTATAATGGAGAGAAAATTATTATGGAGTAAAAGGTGTAATGGAGAGAAATATATAATGGAGAGAAAGGTATAATGGAGAGAAAGGTATAATGGAGAGAAAGGTATAATGGAGAGAAATGTATAATGGAGAGAAAGGTATAATGGAGAGAAAGGTATAATGGAGAGAAAGGTATAATGGAGAGAAAGGTATAATGGAGAGAAAGGTATAATGGAGAGAAAGGTATAATGGAGAGAAAGGTATAATGGAGAGAAAGGTATAATGGAGAGAAAGGTATAATGGAGAGAAAGGTATAATGGAGAGAAAGGTATAATGGAGAGAAAAGTATAATGGAGAGAAAGGTATAATGTTTTTCTTTCTCTTTTACTTTTGTCCTGCTGCTTGGCCAATGTGTAAACAAGACAGCAAGCCACTTCTGGAATCTATAAAGCACTGTGGGATGGACACTTATTCAAGATCACAGACTGCTATACCTCCAGACGTGACATCGGTGCCGGTATGTACGCTGCCGTGTGTGACAAGATGACCATGAAAAAGGTAATCAATCAGAATATTATAGTATACATGCATACATACTGTCTGCGATTAAGTATTCCACTTCATATAATAATTTAATACAATTTGAATTTCATATTATTTCATATTTGCTTTCATAGTATTTCCATTTCATATTTGCATTTCAATTCATATTTGTATTTCATGTTTCATTTTTGCATTTCATATTTACATTTCATACTTGCATTTAACATTTCATATTATATCATATTTTTTCATTACATAATATTTCATATATTCATTTCATATTTTTTTTATTTCATATTGTTTTTATATTTTCATTTCATATTAGTTCACATTATTTCAATTTTATTTTAATTTGAGAACTTCATTTCATATTATACAGCGTGTTTCAAAATTCGTTCACCAAATTTTAGAGATAAGTTGTATAGTGAAATACAAACTGATTATGTTTAATATTATATAATGTGTTCTATTAATACGGTATTTATAAGATAAACTATTTTAATGAAATGTAGCGACTGTGTTTTTAATTAATACTGCTGGAGAGAGGGAGAGAAGAGATGGACGGAGGGAGAGTAATGGTTTCAATGTGACTTCAGTTTGGATTCGAATAACCTGCGAATTCTCGAACCACTTACAAACCATAATAGCTTAAAAGAACTGCACTGTCGAAAATTTTCTCACAGGCTACGTTTTTTTTTATTTAATACGCAATGGCATCAAACAATATATAGACAACAAAACGTAAGGGAAGACAGAATCCGTAAAAATCTAATGACCACACCCACGCACACACCCACACTTACGCACCCACACACACACTCACGCACGGAAATATAACAAAGCGAAACACGAAAATACAGACAAAGAATTACCTTATAAACTACTTAAATCCACGAACTGAAAAAGCAGTGATCACCTCATGAACTGTCAGCCAGGGAAACACACACGGAACAACAAAACAAAACAAAACTCAAGAGTACAAGAAAACGGATTAACAAGACAAAGAAACAACAACGCACAAACAACAATCCTTAAACAAGACACAAGGGAAGGTGGTTGGTGTTCTAGATTCGTAACTTTTAAGTCGGGAGATAGAATCCTCTCAGTTGAGGAGCTGAAAATAATTACTCTTCTAATCGAGTTTGAGGCACTAACTAGAAGGCCAACGAACGTTGTAAAACACCCTCACTGGTACAGTACCATAGCAGCTACAATATTTGGGAATAACCCTCATTTCCCTCACTCTGTGGCTGGCTACCAGTTCAAAAGTCGTGACGTGTGAGTAGAATTTGACTTGGGCCACGGTAATAGGCTTGATGAAGTCTATGTCCAGTGTCGGAACATTAAAAAAAATCCAGAAACAATAACACACAAACAATAATGCAGAGACAACAACGAAAGGCAGAACGCCAGGGAAACGTCTGCACACCACCATGGTTGGGGCCTAGATCCAGAGATAAACTCTTTTGATCTTGGTTGGGGCGAGACTGGCGTGTAGGTCCGTGTTACCAGCTACCACTAGCTATCGCAACGTACCCAACACGTAGCAACTTCATGCTGCACGCCATGTAAATGTATACTCGCTGTCAGAAGTTGACCCAATTCCCTGACACTATGAATCTCAATTGAACCAGACGAGGATTTATGGTTCGAACAACGTTGCACCTTGCACCGCTCTCCTCACGATGTACCGTTGTTCGAACCTTCAACCTTCTCCTGGGTGCGATCAAGACCCGACTTCTGACCACGAGTGTACATAATTATTTCAATCAAGTTTTCCACGATGCTCCAACCATCTCTCTATCATGTACCGGTTAATCTACATATATATTCAATATCTATTTCCCATGTAAACCTACAATGTACTCACCTGTATCAGGATCTATCTCAAACTCAACAACTTTCTCAACAGAACTAGTTCTGATCGTGAGAGATATCCCTCTACATGGGAACCAATAAGTCAGCATATATTCATAAGCGTCACTAGATCACAATTGGGTTACTGGCCCTACAGAGGAAGTGCTGATGGTGCAATGGTTAGCACACTCACCTCGCAGGCGAGAGATCCTGGGTTCGATTCCCAGGTCAGTGTTGGACAAATTTCCCAGCCCCCTATGTCCCTGTTCACCTAGCAGTAAGTAGGTACCCTGCTGTAAGAGCAAGGATAGCAACCTTGTAGGCTGGGGGAAAATGTGTTGATGTAACAAGACTGACTTCCTTAATGACCACCACCATGAGTCGATAGGCATAAAACACTAAATCTTCTGCCAAACAGGAGTCTTGTTCACTAGGTATAGACACTCTCTAACTAGCCATCATCTAGTTAAGACTCCTAGTCAAACTCGCTATACGATATAGCTTGGTCCCTTCAATAAACTCTGGTAAAACTCAGACGTTTATCACACACACACGGACATAGAACAAAACGAAACACGAAATTGCAGACAAAGAATTACTTTATAAGCTATTTAAATTCACCAAAACGAGGGTGGCGCACCAGAAGTTCCTCCAAAAGATGGTGCTTCAGCAGGTGTCAACAAAGCACACCAAGCAGCAGGCTCCAGGAAAGGAAGTGTATATCGACCTGACAAAACTTACTAACCTGCGTTCCAGGTTTAATAATGATACAAAAATTAATATCAATAAGTGGCATAAAACCACATCGAATGAGGAGAGGAGTAGCCTATTTTGACGATGCTTCGCTACTGCTTCTTCTAGATATTGGCATTTTCCAAATAACATTAGGCGCTGTAACTCCTGTCCTCTTTATCGGGCAGTGCCCGACTGGCACACGTTGATAGCGTGAGGTGTGTTGAGAGAAGAGGTCAAGACGTGGAGAGGCAGACATCCACCACTCTATGGTGACAGAAGGGGTGGTGGTTTGGTTGTTGGACTGTCTGTCCTTCTCTCCTCTTCCTTTTCTTTTTCCCGCCGTCTGCCATCCCCCTCCATCTTCCAGGTCCATGTTGTCGTCGGTGGTGTCATCTTTGGTGGTGGTGGAGGTGGAGCAGGAACTAGTGTCGGTGGCCTCCTCCATCTCGGGGTCTTGTTGGGAGGCTCAGGTGGTGGTGGTGCCTTTCCTCAGTTCACCACGCGACGGGGTGGGCCAGAATTGTGTGTGCTTAACACTTCCCGATTAATTATGGGATCACATGAAAGGCGTGATCTCTCAGACTAACCCAAACATATTAACGAACTGAAAGCTAACACTGAAACTGTAATTGCAAACATTACTGTAGCAACCCTAAACAAAGTCTCTGCCAACATGGTAAAAAGGGTAAGAGCTTGCATTCATGAAAATGGATCACACTTTGAACTTACGCAGTGAATATGATCTGCTATTGCTTCTTAAACACTGTGAATAAGTTCTGTATTTCATTTTTACAATGCATATGTTCAGCGTATAATATACATGTAATAAGAATAATATGTATTCTGAGTAACTTTTTTTTTTAATCACCGATGTCAAATTGCAGTTCACCTATACAAGCAAAATCTTCAGAATACAACAGCAAATTTTATATATCAGAGACGGTATTCACAAAACCTCTCAGACAGTCTCTCCCCAACCTTGATAATGTGAAGACGTTTCCGTGGCGTTCTGCCTTTCGTTATTGTCTCTGCATCATTGCTTGGGTCTTGTTGTTTCTGCATTATTGTTTGTGTGTTGTTTCCGTGTGTTGTTTGTCTGTTATCTTGTACTCTTGTGTTTGTACTCTTGAGTTCCGTGTATGTGTGTGTGTGTTTCCCTGGCTGACTGTTCATGAGGTGGTCACTTTGTTCAGTTGTTTGCTGCTTCACATCTTGTTTGGCCCGATGGAGAGCTCCTGGTCGGATGCTGCTTCCTGATTGGAGGACAACTTAGCCATGTCGGAGGAAGACGAGTCTACTGTAGAAGACCACTGGCCTGAGCTACCCCACACAACCCTACCCCCCCTGTCCTCGGCTACTCCGCAACTTGGATTGCAGCCGTCCACCTCTACCTGTAGAAGACTCTTCTGAGTCAGTAGCATCTAATAATGTGGACTGCTTGCCTTCGGCTGCCAAGATTGTGAGGTGTGCTTCAACTGAGCACGACATACCTTTTATGCCTCAACCTGGTGTTTCTCACACTGCCTACTCCCGGCCCTTGTCTGACCTTCCTGCTTTTGCCTATAGAGACGCGTATGTCAAGCTCGCCTTCACTGGAAACCCATCCACAGACACAAAGCTACGGTGACTGTCTGCTATCAACAGGGCGTTCCAACTACGGAGTGAGCTGGCTGAAGTCAAGATGGTTGCCTTCACCTTTCGGTTTGTCTATATATCCAGACAACGGCAGGACATCATTGATAGATTCAAAACTGTTGAATTTTTGTCACTGCCTCTCATTCTTCAGGACTCACCGGAGGGGCCTCGGAAATTCCCAAGCTACATCTTTACGATGCCTTCAGCCGGGGGTTAATGTATGGCATGGATGTGATCGACGCCAGGCCCAGACTCGTGCCTCTACTGCCACGCCACCTCCACTACCACCAACACCACCATCAACTCCAGTCTGCTTCTCCCACCAGTACTGCCTCACCTCCGGATCTGACCCTCCGCAAGTCGTTTCTTCACTCATGGCATTATGTATACGGCTTTCGAGAACCGCTTCTCTGCCCTTGAAGCCAGGATTGATATACTGGTTGCAGCTCAGGCTGCTACTGAATTCAAACATTTCACCTTGGTTCAGGCATAACAAGCCGTCATCTCAACTGTCACCACTCTCACCGAAAAGATGGACAATATTGCCTCTCGTCTTGAGAAGCTTTGCAAGTCAGTTCCTTCTCTTGGTCCATCTCCTTTTAGTCGCTCGTCTGCTCCCACTCTCCGGACTTCTACCTCCATACACAGGGTTCGCTATTGATTCTCAGCTAGATGTCATCTCCTGGAAGGTCTGTGGTGTCACCAGTTATGCTAACCTCAGTTAATTCAAGGCCTACGTTTTTTCATTTCCATCCCGGTATTGTTCTACTCTCAGCAGCATTTCCAGGACGGCCTCACGCTACTGGGCAATCTCCTTCTCTCCCATGTGTCATATGTTCATCTAGTAAGGAATGGTCTCCTGACTTACAGTACATACATAGCTCCTTGCCACATCGCCTCCTCCTTACCTCTACCGATCCTTGCATGACCTTTTTGAGGTTTTACCTGGGGTACTATAATTATGTAATATCAATTCTACTCTAGCTGGGCTCACTCTTGAGGCTCTTCCTTCTCCTACAGTGCGTGGTATGGTGTATATGGGATATTTCAAAGCTCGGCATTCTGACCTGGGTGATGGTTCTGGTTCTAATAATCGTAATGGTGTTTGTCTCCTTTTATACATCGTAAGCATCATCTGACACACTGGGACACTGGCGGTGCCACTTATTGCCGGGAAGGTACAGCTCCGGACAGATCAATGGTCCACACCCCATCCATCAGCGACTTGGTTTGGGCCTTGTCGGATCTGGTAACAGTTGCAGGTGGAGGGAGGGGGGATGTTAGTGGGAAAGGAGGAGAGAAATGTGGGCGGAGCTATATAGGAGGGTAACGAATGATCAGGTAGAGAGACGTGTGTCAGGAGGAATGAATGAAGCATACACTGTGAACGGTATCGAATAACCAATAGTATAAAGCAGGGTTCTTTAAACTTTCTCAGTCGTGACCCAGTTTTTACTATGACATCATTCTCGCGACCCATACAGAAAGATCTTTTACAAATGATCAGAATTATCAACCAAAGAAAATACAAGGCCAGACGCTGAAACATAATATTTATGATTAAAAGGAATTCTAACCAGAATCATAAACACTGCCTCACCTACCCCTCCCACTCTCTCTCTCTCATTCTCTCTCAAGAAGGCTAATATTTGTGCAATGATTTTGTTTTATTGATAATTAAATATATGAATATTCGATTATAAAAATATGTTAGGTGGATTCATGTATGAACTTCATATTTATTTTATTGTCACGAACATTATTATTCTATTTTATTCATATATTTATTTTTGTGAGCCTGCAACCCAGTTTGTAGGAATTCGGGACCCGTAGTTTGAAGAACCCGGGTTTAAAGAAGTGCATACTGCATTAACGTAGGTGGATATAGGAGAGAAGAAATGTGATGATTTGAGGCGAGGGTGAGGGGGAAGAGGGTAAGACAAATGAAGGTGATTAGTTGAAAAGTAATAACAAACAAATATAATTAGAATATCTGTTACATTATATCCTTTAAATAAAGGCACTGTCTGTTGTTCACCATCGTAGTGGGATGGACTACTGAATATATATTATCCTTTAGATATTAGACAGCTATCCCTGTATTCCTTTTATCCCTCGTGCTTGCCCCGTAAGGGGGTATTGCCTGTAATGATGTGGGCAATACTTTAAGGGTTTTGGCGCCCCTTCGGCCCCCGCCACTAGCTTATATTTCTTCAACTGTCCCTCCTTTCTTCCTATTTCATTCTTGCTTGCTGTCACACCTCTCTATCACCTTTTCCTGGTGCTAAATGACCTCGCTGTTGCGCCACCTAATATCAATCAAATCCCTCGTGCTTGTAGTCCACCCTATTTATCACCTTCTCCCAAGCCCAGCTGTTTTGTTTTCTTTTTCGGCAGAAGACAGTTTAATTTTCTAACTTTTTTAATAATCATATTTGTCAACAAATTCATTAAGCTATTTACCAGGATTTTTTCTTCTAAATATGCATTTCCTTAAAAATAATCGATGTTAAACTTAAATAGGCGCCGCTATATGGCGTTTTCAATAAACTTGGTCTAATTTTATGCATAGGCTATATATATTACAGTATCTCTCAAGTAACTGGCAACCTTACACATCCTCCCTACTGTCTTATCCCTCTCTCGCTTGCCCTTCCCTCCTTTCTTACCGTTTATCTTTTCTTTCTCATATTTTTAACCTTCTCATTTGTTCTTAAAAAGTTTTAATGACATAGGCCTTTCTCCCTTATCACTTATAGTCCAGTTATATGATTCGAAAAACTACGGCTGAGATTATGTTGTAGATCGTATTTTGGTATGTAGAGGTTGATTGATTGATTGATATTAGGCGCCGCAACAGCGAGGTCATATAGTGCCAGAAAACGGTGATAGAGAGGCGAAACAGCAAGAAGGAAGGAAATAGAAAGAAAAGAGTGGTAGTTGAAAAACTAAAAGCTAGTGGCTGAGGCCGAAGGGGCGCCAAAACCCTTAAAGTATTTCCCACATCACTAATGCAGGCAATACCTCCCTACGGGGTCAATATGTAGAGAATTTAGAAAACAACTAGAGATTTATGGGGAAAGATATATAAATTATTTAGAATTAAAGTGTTGGCAGATACGCATTATTATCCCAGCCACAGCATTTCGCCTTCATAAAACTGAAGAACTATAGGTTTCATGCATTGCCATTTGCTAGTTTGTTGCTAGTCAGAATGTTAACTTGTTAAACCAATTTGCAGGAAAGAGAAATATATTATATCTTTCTTTTTAAGTTACTTATAGGTATTTTTTATTAAAATCTGTTTCGATATACATTACCTTACTTTTATCGAGTTCCAGCATTACTGCGCAGAACACCATATGACACAATAAGGACCACAAGGACAGTAATGGTGATCAACGTGATGCTCATGTATCTCTCTATAGGTTACTGAACACAGTGTTTTATGCTCAACTTCAGAATAATGTTCTCAGCATCACAATGATAGGCAAAAATAATAAAAACAATATAAAGAAATTATCTTTTATTATACGACAAATATTCAACTGCCTCGGTGCTACTGTCATATATATATATATATATATATATATATATATATATATATATATATATATATATATATATATATATATATATATATATATATATATATATATATATATATATATATATATATATATATATATATATATATGACAGTAGCACCGAGGCAGTTGAATATTTGTCGTATAATAAAAGATAATTTCTTTATATTGTTTTTATTATTTTTGCCTATCATTGTGATGCTGAGAACATTATTCTGAAGTTGAGCATAAAACACTGTGTTCAGTAACCTATAGAGAGATACATGAGCATCACGTTGATCACCATTACTGTCCTTGTGGTCCTTATTGTGTCATATGGTGTTCTACGCAGTAATGCTGGAACTAGATAAAAGTAAGGTAATGTATATCGAAACAGATTTTAATAAAAAATACCTATAAGTAACTTAAAAAGAAAGATATAATATATTTCTCTTTCCTGCAAATGGGTTTAACAAGTTAACATTCTGACTAGCAACAAACTAGCAAATGGCAATGCATGAAACCTATAGTTCTTCAGTTTTATGAAGGCGAAATGCTGTGGCTGGGATAATAATGCGTATCTGCCAACACTTTAATTCTAAATAATTCATATATCTTTCCCCATAAATCTCTAGTTGTTTTCTAAATTCTCTACATATTGACCCCGTAGGGAGGTATTGCCTGCATTAGTGATGTGGGAAATACTTTAAGGGTTTTGGCGCCCCTTCGGCCTCAGCCACTAGCTTTTAGTTTTTCAACTACCTCTCTTATCTTTCTATTTCCTTCCTTCTTGCTGTTTCGCCTCTCTATCACCGTTTTCTGGCGCTATATGACCTCGCTGTTGCGGCGCCTAATATCAATCAATCAATCAACCTCTACATACCAAAATACGATCTACAACATAATCTCAGCCGTAGTTTTTCGAATCATATAATTGGACTATAAGTGATAAGGGAGAAAGGCCTATGTCATTAAAACTTTTTAAGAACGAATGAGAAGGTTAAAAATATGAGAAAGAAAAGATAAACGGTAAGAAAGGAGGGAAGGGCAAGCGAGAGAGGGATAAGACAGTAGGGAGGATGTGTAAGGTTGCCAGTTACTTGAGAGATACTGTAATATATATAGCCTATGCATAAAATTAGACCAAGTTTTATTGAAAACGCCATATAGCGGCGCCTATTTAAGTTTAACATCGATTATTTTTAAGGAAATGCATATTTAGAAGAAAAAATCCTGGTAAATAGCTTAATCAATTTGTTGACAAATATGATTATTAAAACAGTTAGAACATTAAACCGTCTTCTGCCGAAAAAGAAAAACAAAACAGCTAGGCTTGGGAGAAGGTGATAAATAGGGTGGACTACAAGCACGAGGGATTTGATAGATATTATGTGGCCCAACAGCGAGGGCATTTAGCACCAGGAAAAGGTGATAGAGAGGTGTGACAGCAAGCAAGAATGAAATAGGAAAAAAAGAGGGACAGTTGAAGAAATGTAAGCTAGTGGCGTGGGCCGAAGGGGCGCCAAAACCCTTAAAGTATTGCCCACATCATTACAGGCAATACCCCCTTACGGGGCAAGCACGAGGGATAAAAGGAATACAGGGATAGCTGTCTAATATCTAAAGGATAATATATATTCAGTAGTCTATCCCACTACGATGGTGAACAAAAGACAGTGCCTTTATTTAAAGGACATAATGTAACAGATATTCTAATTATATTTGTTTGTTATTACTTTTCAACTAATCACCTTCATTTGTCTTACCCTCTTCCCCCTCACCCTCGCCTCAAATCATCACATTTCTTCTCTCCTATATCCACCTACGTTAATGCAGTATGCACTTCTTTAAACCCGGGTTCTTCAAACTACGGGTCCCGAATTCCTACAAACTGGGTCGCATGCTCACAAAAATAAATACATGAATAAAATAGAATAATAATGTTCGTGACAATAAAATAAATATGAAGTTCATACATGAATCCACCTAACATATTTTTATAATCGAATATTCATATATTTAATTATCAATAAAACAAAATCATTGCACAAATATTAGCCTTATTGAGAGAGAATGAAAGGGTGAGTGGGAGGGGTAGGTGAGGCAGTGTTTATGATTCTGGTTAGAATTCCTTTTAATCATTAATATTACGTTTCAGTTTCTGTCCTTGTATTTTCTTTGGTTGATAATTCTGATCATTTGTAAAAGATCTTCCTGTATGGGTAGCGAGAATGATGTCATAGTAAAAACTGGGTCACGACTGAAAAAGTTTGAAGAACCCTGCTTTATACTATTGGTTATTCGATACCGTTCACAGGGTATGCTTCATTCATTCCTCCTGACACACGTCTCTCTACCTGATCATTCGTTACCCTCCTATATAGCTCCGCCCACATTTCTCTCCTCCTCTCCCACTAACATCCCCCCTCCCTCCACCTGCAAATGTTACCAGATCCGACGAGGCCCAAACCAAGTCGCTGATGGATGGGGTGTGGACCATTGATCAGTCCGGAGCTGTACTCTGGATTAAATCCTCTCGTCTGGCCTGATAGCATCTCAGGTCCAGTGCTCCTCCGTGCCAGCTTTATTCTCTGATCACGTCGCACTTCGGTTTCATTATTCTCTACCTGCTGGGTCAAGTGCTTCAGCCACTCGTTGAAGTATTGCTGTGCCCCCTAAATCAAGGTAAATATAGTTACGCCAGGTAGTTTCAGTTGGCGGGCAACCTGTATGAAAACTGGTACGCTCTGCGCATGACGTCACGATGTATCGGGATATGTGGATGGAGTCTCTCCAACCCTACCCAATCTCGGCCAATCATTTCCCAGATACATCGTGACGTCACTCTAGGTGCGCGGCCGAGTGACCGTGAAACTACCTGGCTTAGCTATATTTACCGTGCCCTAAATATTTCCTGACGTACCGGTATATCTCATTTATGGCCATGTGTTCCCTACTCTTGACCTTTCTTCACCTAACCAGTTATACTCTTGTATCTGCCACTCATGACTTTTACAGGCTATATGTTTCCAGGCCACACCTCCATCCTCGTCGTACTACCCACTCCTGGATGCTTGATGCACCTATACAGGAGGCATTGGAGGAGGCTGAGCTTGATGGTCTTTTGTTTCAAGCCAACCCAACTCCTGACCTGCTCCATCGTTATCAGATATTCAGGGATGCATTAATTGTCCTGCAGGAGTGTGTTCATTCTGAGTCTTGGCAGCGGTATACAGGCAGCATCAACCAGCAAACGAGTGTGGCTTCCATCCGTCAGGTTGTTAAAAAGACTCCCACCATTGCCCGTTATCACACTCCCACTGACTATGTCCAACAACTTATCGATGCTTGGTCGGAACAATCTACCCCAGCCAGTCATCTTCACATCCACATACAAGATGCACTTTCTTCCTGTGCTCCTGTCCCTCAGCTCTGTTTGGTGTCTTCTTTGTTGCAAGATGATGACGATGATGCAGTACAGATAGGCCGTGCTCTCTCTCGGAGTAAAGCTTCAACTTCTGGTGATGAAGGTATTACCTATACTGTGCTCAACCTAATATGCCAAGTTCCTGGGAATCTTCTACTACGACAGTACAATCTTTGTCTTGGTCACGGATTTGGTACCATGAGCACAATAATACCCATCCCTATGATTGGCACAGCAAAGTTCAGGCCTATTTTTCTTACCTCCTGTTATTATAAGGTTATGGAGAGGATCTTACTCAACCGTCTCATGTACTGACTGCAGGATTGCCTTTCTCCATGGCTGTTTGGTTTCCTTCCCCAGCGGAGCACACATCATTGCCTCGTCAATTTGTACTCTTACCTCTCCTGGGTCAGTGTGGTGGCCTTCTTTGACCTTCGAATTGCCTTCGATGTTGCTAATAGAGACATAATTTCGGATCAACTAGTTGACTTTGGGATAAAGGGTAATATTTTGCTGTGGATTCGGTGCTACCTCATTAACAATACCTTCCGTGAGTTTTTCAGTGGTGTGTTCAGTCCTCTGTGCAGTTTTCAGCTTGGTACGCCTCAAGGGGGTGTTCTCATCCAATTTTTGTTTAATATTCTGATGCATCTGTTGCTCACTTCTCTCCCTGATATTCCTGGAACTACAATTACATGCTATGCTGATGTTCATTCTGTCTCACCAAGGAATCTCCAACAATTTTTTTACTCATTCACTTAGGCATTATTGTTTCCCAGATAAGAGCAGAATATTCACCTGCCACCTTCCTTAAACTCTGCCAGTCTTTCCCTTTGGAGGGACTGTCATTCCCAGTACCACTACCTTGGCTCACCGATCAATATTTCTGCTGTTATCTCTGCGAGGCACCAGCACCATCCTATAGTCCAGGACTTGTTGGGTCTCCTCCAGTGCTGACTTAAACCACTGCAACGGCTCACTAACAACTCTTTGGGCATCTCTATTCCTGTGGCCAGGACCATCTATGTTGTTTATATTCGTTCCATTGTTGATTACCTCTCTCCTTCTTTGATTCAATTTTCTAGGGTTACTCTGGAGACATTAAAATATTTTCAGAATTGAGCGATGAAAATGATTCTTAGCTGTCCCATGTCAACCAGGATAGTGAATATGCAGCGTGAGTTGCGTCTTCCTCTTTTAGTCGAGAGAATTTATTCTAATGTTACATGCTACGCTGTCAAGTGTGTAACGACATCAAGCACCTTCACGCATCTTCCATCTCACCTGTCCTTGCCACGCATCTTCAGCTTCACCTGTCCTAGCTGTGCGGCGCGCGCAGCCAACCCTGGCTGGCCTGAGCGGCCGTACCGCCGCTATTATTTCACTTGGCCGCGAGCTCCGCACCTGGGAACACCTCTCTCCCTTGCCCTACCGTACCTCCAGCCACTACCTGTCCACACCAAGTTCACCACGCGTCCTCTGCAGCAGCTACCTCTCTCACACACAACACTACTACGGCAGGCGGGCAACCCAGCTACAAGGTGCTTGCTACCACAACCTCTGTACTTACCAATAAATTGTTACCGTGTATAACACTGTCCCAAGTGTTTACAAGTGACTCCATTTCCCACATACTTCACCCCACTTTTCAAAGTCAGTCAGGACTTCTCTTGGACCAAACTCCAGTATCCCTCCCATACTGTACGCTGGACGTGCTCTTATTAGGTATGTTTCCTCTGTGCTCAATAGCCTTAATTTAGATGTAAAGGTTGCAGATGTCCCCTCAGGGATGCTTCGTGGATGCTACCAATGCTTGATGTGAGCTACACACCTACTTCCAAGTCGGAACTGCCTTCTTTATAGCTGCAATTGGCTCTAGAACATGTGGAAACAGTGACGTCCTCCATTACAGCTTCACACTGCCGGCTCATTTCAAGCGGATGGTGCAGCAGGTGGTGCTGTTTTCTCACCTGACTTAAAGATACCTCCAGGGGGCTGGGTTGGCCTTCGTCTCTAGGACTATTCCAGCTCCACATTATAATTGTATGTCATTCTGGATACTGTTGGTTACCTGTGTCAACAGGGAGTGAATGCTGCCATCATTTGTGACTCCAAGCCTGCCTTTCTGTCTCTCTCCAGTGTTCAGCCCACACACTCTGCCATTGTTCAGCTGATTTTATCGTTTTTGGCCTTGTTGTGTAATCGTAACTTGACTGTCAAATTTCTATGGGTGCCATCCCATGTCGGTTTACATCACAATGCTACAGTTGACAGACTCGCGAAGTAAGCATGACGTCAGCCTCCTTGTGGTGATGAACGTCCTACTCTCCCTGACCTGCTACCTCTATAGAGTCCGCTCCACTGCATCCTCCCTGTACGGAGACGTAGGGATGCAGAGAAGCCCTTCAGAGTCTCCATCACCCACTACGAGTCTGTCTGCCGAGTGATACTGACACATGTATCCCTTCCGTCGCTATGGCCTCATGATTCGAAGGCACAATGTAGTCTCGGCTCGTTAGGGCCTGCCGCTTGATGTACTTTGTCGACACCTGCTGAACCACCACGTTTTGGAGGGACTTCTCATGCGCCACCCTCGTTTTGATGGATTTAAGAAGTTTATAAGGTCATTCTTTTTCTGTATTCTCATGTTGTGTAATATTTTTGTGTATGTGTGTGTGTGTATGTGTGTGTGTGTGTTTGTTAGATCTTCAAGGATCTTGCCCAACCTTATATTTCGTAGCCAATCAATAATTGTTAGAAGCCATTGAGCAATGAATAAAAAAAAATATCAGAGTTTGCGCTTGTTCGTACGTTTGCATTTCTGATCTCGCCCCCTAAGTGTTTCAGGCTCATTTCGAAGCAATGGACCATTTTTCCTTCTTAAAGTACGAGTCATTATCGTGATTTAAAAGCAGTGGTAAGAGTTCATTCGCCCTACAAAACCCCCCACTGGTTTGAAATGTGTGAGAGTGTGTTGTGTGTGTGAACCGTATTTATTACAGTTCACTCCTTAACTAAAATGTTGTTGATAATGCACAGACCCAATAGAACCCGCCACTACTTTCAAACCATATATCATAGACTTTTATATAGTACAGTCACGAGCCATAATAATGATCCAAATCATGTTGAAATTTCAATTATGTGAAGTACCGGTAATCGATTTATAACGTTTTTCCTGTCTCTATATACATGCTGGAGATGGTTTAATACTCCATCAGGCTATTCGAAGCAGACCTGGATACTTATTATGGCTCGTTACTGTAGGCCTACTTCAAGAGGTAGAAATTTGTCCACTACTTCGAAATGATCTTGAAACACATTGGTGGCGAGGTTGGTAATGAAAACATACGAAGGACCATATTACCATCACCATAGGGGACATACAAATATGCATGGGAGAAACGTATTATAATAATAATAATAATAATAATGTTTTTATGATAATGATGATGATGATGATGATGATTCCAAATCCAGGTTGGTGTTTCTTTTCACTTACTTGATTATCAATGATTGTTTGCATCAGGTTAGTGTGTGTTTGTTCTTATTTGTTTGTGGTTGCTTGTTACATCAGGTTAGTGTTTATGTTTGTTTTTTGTTTTTGTTTGTGACTGATTTATACAGATGTTTGTTTGTTTGTTCTAGTTTCTCTGTGATTCACTTGTTTTAGGTTAGTGTTTGTTTTTTCTTATTTATTTGTTTGTGGTATTTCCAGGCTGAAATTTTTTCACTAATGTATTTATTTGTGAATAATTTATTTTTCTCTTCATTGTTTTTGAATGATTGTTGCGTGAGGTTAGTGTTTGTTTGTTTACTTTTGTTTTCTGTTATTTGTTTGTGATAATTTCAGTTCTACTTAATTTGTTTATGATTGTTTTTATTTTTGTTTTTTAAATGTTTGTGATAACTCGATGTTCGTGTTTATTTCCTCTTGTTTGTTTGTGATTGCTCTATTTTGATTCATTTGTTACTTCAGGTGATGTCAGAGGACTTCAGTATGACGGGTGAGTGTAATTACTACATGGCTAGGGAAGACTTTAAGTCCATGCCATTAGCCCTCGCCTTCCAACACCGACACCCACTCTATTCACGTGTCAACCAAAGGTAAGAATTTATATATGAATATTCTCCATACAGTCCACTGAAGCTATTTGGTTTTGACTCACAGAAGTCCCTTGATAATGATATGTAAATTTATCTGTACCCTTTTAACACAAGCTTGTAAAATCACTTTGTCTGTATATAACACAACCTGGGAAAAACATTTTGGTCGTCTTTAATGCGGGACTGAGTATAAAATGAAGTAGTGGTGGACACAAGTATTTATTCACTCTATATCGAGGATTTACCGTACCACTTCAGTTCTGGCTATAATTTTGCTGGTCGGATGTCTTTCCAAACACCAATATGCAATTTTCCCGTTTTTTTTATCCAGGCTAAGTTATAATACAAAGTAGTGTAAAAGTAGGTTAACAGTCTTATGTTTTTACTTATTTACTTATTGTTGAAGTTCGTATGTGCAATATGTCAATGATGAGGGAGGGCACTTTGAACAATTACCAGAGTAACAGTGTGTGTGTGTGTGTGTGTTGAGGGTGGACACTTTGAATGAACACTTACGAGACTAAAAGTGTGTTCCTACCTATTTGTTCTTACCTATTTGTATCTTTCAAGGATTGAGTAAAAGTGGTAATGTCCCGTTTAAATAACCCAATTATCATATATTTATTTAAAGCTATGTCTGTTTTGGGCACACACCACCTTTTCCGGTAATGCATTCCATTGATCTATTATTCCATTTGGAAAGCTATATTTCTATATATTTTTATCTCCTCTTATTTTAATTAATTAGGGACTGTAGGTTGAGGATTAGGATTGGGGAGGTAATGATTGGTGATCCTATTTCTAAACGTATCAAGATTGGGGCTATTAACTACATGAGATGGGAGATGATTCCACTCTTGGATGCTGCGGGGAAAGAATGAGTGCCTAAATATATCAGTGCTTGTCTGGTATGTATGGTATTTTAAGTTGTGGCTACCTCTAGTGGATCGTATACTTGTAGAGTGTAGATATGTGTCTTTGTCTATGTCAACTACCTAGTTTGTGATTTTGTATATCATCTTTTGTGTGCGTATCTGTCTTCGTGTTACCAATGGGTCTAGTTTTGTGTCTTGTTTAATTAAGCAAAGTGACTGATGTAGTGTGTCTGTAATCACGCCTGACCCATCTTGCAGTCTTGTTTTGTATGGACTCTAATTTATTAATATTATTGTAAGTGTGTGGGTCCCAGACGGTGTCGCAATACTCTAAGTGTGGCCGAACGAAAGGGTTATACGCAATAATATTGATGTCTGTGTTACACCTGCTGAGGTTCCTACGCAAGGACCCCAGGACCCTACTAGCTTTGGCCCTGACGCTACCTATGTGTGTGTTCCACCTCATGTCCGCTGAGATGTGGACGCCCAAGTATTTGTGGGAAGTGACTGTGTTGAGGTTGGTGTTGTGTAGTTGGTATGTATATGGAATGACATTATGGGCACGGGTTAAACGGATGTGACGGCATTTGTCTGGTCTAAATGTCATCTGCCACTTGACTTCCCAGTCTTCAAGTGCAGTTAGGTCGTCCTGTAATCGAAGGCAGTCATTCCTATCATTAATTGGTCTGTAAACTAAGCTATCGTCTGCAAAGAGTCTAGTGGTTAAAAGAGTTAAAGGAGTTAGGTTTTGGTGGAATGGTAAAGCAAGTATGTTTTTCTTTTTAAAAGGCTCTCTGTTACAACTACCAAAAATATGTGTTTTTAGCCTTATTTAGACATACATCTGTGGATTCCTTGGGGTAGCATAATTTCTTGGTTAAACTATAAATATATTTACATTATCGAGAAATTCAGGGACACAAATTCATAGGGCTGTTAAGAACATACCAGCAAATGTTGACTCCTTAACTTTTTCATGGTGATTTGAATAATTATGAATGTATGAATCAACCATTGTGGGTTTCCTATATACTTTGAAATTAAAACCATTAATGTTGTTTCGTCCCATCCCCTTGCTAAAAATGAACAACTGGTACTTGGATTTGGTATAAACTTTACTTTTGCGGACAATAAAGTGAAAATGGTGTCAGTGAAAAAAGGATTAGTTAATCTGGAAAAAACATGCGAAAATCATGTAATAAATTATTTACAGCTTGCAAGAGGTTGTGTCTATAGTTTCTATCATGGTTCACTCCAGGTAAATATACCAAAGTGTTTTAAGGCTGCCATAAAAAACTTAAAGGACAACAAAGGCATACATACTACGAAATCAGATAAGTCAAGTGTTATTGTCATACTTGATAGCCTTACATGTACCAATAAGCTCAATGACCTATTGGCTGACCAAGAAACATATGAAAAACTACGAAAAGATCCTACCACTAGTAAAAACAAGATTCACCACGAAATTGAAAACCTTACTAAAAGACAACCCGATACTCCTTAAATCTTTTGTAAACAAGACAAGCCTCTTCGCCCCATCATAAGTTCTGTAGGGTGTGGAAGTTACAAATTATCCAAGTGGCTCACAAAACTTTTATGAATTTCTGTATTACTGACTTAATACAGAAATTCATAAATTATCAAGAACCATGTAAATTAATAAGTTTTGATGTAAATTCCTTATTTACAAAAGTACCTGTTCAAGATGTCCTCTCTTATCTCTGTGAGGATTTAGATAAAATAGACTTACCAATCAGCAAGGATATCTTTATAAAATTAATTGAGTTATGTGTACTTAACAGTGTCTTTACTGTGCAAGGGAAATTTTACAGACAGACTTTCGGCTTTGCTATGGGGAACCCTCTATCTCCTGTTTTATCCAATTTGTACATGGAATATTTTGAAACTCATTTTATGCCAAAAATTTGTAATTTTAGATTACCTTGGTTCAGATATGTTGATGATATTTTGTGTTAGTGGCCTTCAGCCAAAACCCATCACAATTTTTAAGGCATCTCAATAATCTAGTATCTTCCACTTCATTCAAAATTGAAGAAGAAAGTGAAGGTAAATTACCCTTTTTGGACACACTGATTATAAACAACGACAATGGTTTTAAATTCAAAGCATATAGGAAACCCACAATGGTTGATTCATACATTCATATTTATTCAAATCACCACGTAAAAGTTTAAGAGTCAACATTTGCTGGTATGTTTTTGAGATCCATAAGAATTTGTGACCCTAAATTTCTCGATAATGAATTTAACTACATTTATAATATAACCAAGATATTATGCTACCCCAAAGAATTCAGATATATGTCTAAATGAGGCTAAAAACACATATTATGGTAGTTGTCATAGAGAGCCTTTTAAAAAGAAAAACATACTTGCTTTACCATTCCACCAAAATCTAACTCCTTTAACTCGTATACTACGTAACCTAAATATTCAAGAAGTCTTTCGGTATGAACAAACTATGAAATCTTCACTGATAAAAAATAGTCCTTCAGTTGATGCTGGTAGTGTATACCTAATACCGTGTAAGTCATGTAATGATGTGTATATTGACCAAACAGGAAAACTTTTAGAAGAGAGAGTTAAACAACACAAATGTTCTGTTAGAACAGGACAGGAATCCAGTGGTATTTTAAAACATGTAGAAAATTATAATAATTGTATTAACTGGAATGAAGCAAAAAATGTATATAAATCAAATTCCAATGTCGAGAGATTAATTGCTGAGACGGTATTAATAAGATCAAATAACCCTATGAACTTAAATGATGGACTGTATAAAATTGATAAAGTTTTGTTAAATATATTATTTAAAAATAGAAAAATAATTAAAGTTGTGTGACCCTGTAAGGTGTGGTGTGACCTGAACTCACCTGACCTGACCTGACTTCACCTGTACCTTCTGTTAGTCCTTCTACTGGGTAGGGCCAACACATACTCTCATACATATTGCCACCCCCACTAGGTATAAGAGTCTCCATTTCTCCCTGTTCCAGCACTCCCTCCTTACTTGGTCCATCCCCCCCCCCCCCCTCGCGCTCGGTCCCCTCATCTGCCCGGTAGGTAGTACCTCTTGGCTCCTGGGGACAAAAACACTAAATCAATGATATATGAATACAGAAAAGCCCCAATCTCTTCCCCGAGCGGTGGTCGACCAGGCCCTCGAGACGTCACTCTCTGGTCGTGGTAGTATGCAGAAAGCTGCAAATAAGACTAGACCTAGCAGGTCGGGTGTTGTGTCGAAGAACCCTGTTAGCGATTTGAACACGTTAATGTTAACGAATGTACTTGCATCCCTTTCCTATGGCGCTATCCAGTCCATTTTTAAGTGTTTTGGAGTAGTTCTTCGAATCCAAATCACATATGACAGTGATTGTAGGTCTAATCGGTGCTATATTACTTTCAATACAAATGCTGCTGCCAAAGCAGCATTTGAGGCAAAAGATTCTCTGACGGTGGGGGATACTCATTGTAAAGTTCAGATGATGCGGTCCATCAATGTAGTTGACAGTGACAATGACTACTGCCCTAATATATTTGATGACTCTGTAGAGCATGTCCCAAAGGAACGTCGGGTTTCTACACCCTTTTGGTTTGTGGCTTACTACAGGGAGGGACGTGGTAACCTTATCCATGCTTCCCGGTATCTGGAGAAAAAAATTGGATTATTACCAATGGGCCACATAAAGAAATATGGTAAGGGCATTTTAATCAGAGCCAAAGATCTTACACAGGCTATGATGCTCCTCAATCTCCCCTGTCCTTCTGATAGCATGTTTGAATCTATTAAACCACATCGAACATTTAATTATAGCAAGGGGCGTATATATAATGAGGACCTGTATGAATTCTCAGAAGAGGACATTCTCGCTATGTGCCCAGACAGTGTCCAACGAGTAACGAAGATGAAAGGGAGGCGTGGCTGAATGGATAGAGTAACGGACTTCGAATGGCAAGGGCCCTGGTTCGAGTCCACGAGAAAACGTCTGGGATTTTTTCGAGGTGATCTGATGGGTCCAACTACCCTGGCTACGCCGACACGTCAAGAAAATACCCCCTACATCGTCATCAACTCACAACATAGAAGATGCCAGACCATATTCCAAGATGCTGTGAGTGACGGTGTAGCTGCTCTCCCCTGATAGTGACGTGTATAAAATAAGGTGTCGTCATCTAGTGGGGCAGAAGAGAAGCAACTGTACCAACATCACCACGAAGCTCCACTGTCTCATCTAGTGCGACACCCAATAATCTCGGGGCCTCGCAAGAGTCACGGGCTATTGACAGTCTACAGTCCCGAGGTTGAGGTATAGAAAAAAAAAAAAAAAAAAAAAAAAAAAATATGATCATCCTCACTTTCTATGGCTCGCATATCCCAGATTGCATTAACATTAACCCCACCTCATTTGAGGTAAAGCCTTTTGTTGAGCGTCCCCTACAGTGTTTCTGTTGTTATGAGTTTGGTCATGGGAGGAGGAACTGCAACAACCGTTCCCGGTGTGGTAATTGTTCTGCTCTTGACTCACATCTTACTTCTGAGTGTCGGTCAGAGAGTTACTGCTTTTACTGTAGAGATGCTCACCCCTTGTGTTCTCGCCAATGTAAGATGTACATCCTTGAGCAGGGTATCCTCCACTTGGCTAATACCCAATTCATTAGCAAAGGCAGTGCCAGACGGCAACTCAACTTCAGGCGACAGAAGGATGGTGGTGTGATGACATCCGCCTCCACCCTTCGCCCTAAAATGGTTGCAGCACCCTCTCAACCCTCTCATGAGGCAGCTGCTTTTTGCTCTAGTGAGAGTGTTTCTAAGGTTACACTACATAATAGTTTCTCTGTCTTGGAAACTTTATCAGACACTCATTCTGGTGACCCTTCAACTGATGACAATTCTCAGACTTTAGCTAAAGGTGTCCATGTGGTAAAGGTTCACGCTGCCATACGCTCTCCGAAAAGGAAACTTAAGTCACCTAAACTGCCACAGAGACGACTTCGTGGTTCCTCTGAGGCACTTGACTCTATAGATGTTCCACCTTGTAAGGCAACCATCTCTGTGGACTCATCCATAGTTTCCTCTCAATTTCACCAGAAGCGTTCTCGTGGCTCTGATGAATCTCTTGAGTCAACAGAAGTTCCTCCTCGCAAGCTTCCTTCAGGATCATCAGAGGGGCGTGAAGTTAATGTGGATGCCACGGATGTTGTGACTCCAAAAGATTCAGTTTCTCTTCCGCTTGAGCAGCGGAGTGATTCTACCACCTGTATTATGGATGTTGATGTATCTGCCTATGTCAGTGATACCACTGCTGTACAGGACAATACCAATGTAATTGTTTCAAAGAATATACCATCTCATATACCTTCATCTTATTCTAACATATCAGATGCTTCAGGTACTCGTCTACGTACTACTCCTCGGGTTCGCTCTTCTTCTAGTGGCCCAGGATTAGACAAATCTTATTGTTTGAGTAAACCCTCAGGTCGAGGTGGTAGTGGGAAGTACCTCCGTGAGGCTTCCCAAAAATCAGTACTAAAGTAACACTGTTCAAGGTCCTTCGATGGAATTGCCGTGGCTTGCGTGCTTCTTGGGAGGAACTGCGCGTTCTTCTCTCTAGCTTCGCTCCTGCATGTGTTTCTCTCCAAGAGACAATGCTTGGGGACTACATTCCTGCCAGTCCTCCATCATACTCTGCATTCTATTCCAATTCATTTGAAGGGCAGGGTCACCATGGTGGCTCTGCCATCCTAGTTCGCCGAGATATTCCATGCACGAGCCTGGAGCTTGACACTCCGCTCCAGGCTGTTGCAGTTAAGGTTTTTATGGACCGCCCGTACACTGTGTGCAGCCTATACCTTCCTCCCAGTGTTACAGTTGAGAGTGGTGATCTCAACCGTCTTGTACGGGACCTTCCCTCTCCCATTATTTGATTGGGTGATTTTATTGGTCGTCATCCTCTGTGGGGTGACAGTTCGGTCAACTCCAGAGGTATTTTATTGGCTTCTTTTATTGAGGATGAGGGATTAGGTGTTTTAAATACGGGAGATGTGACACATTTTAATAGCCCTACTGGGACTTTTACCGCTATTGACATTTCCCTCTGCTCACCCAGTGCTCTGTTGGATTTTACTTGGAGACTGTTGCCTGATTTATATGGCAGTGACCATTTCCCTATACTTTTAGAAGGTAACAGGTATGAACCACAGTCTCGTCTTCCTAGGTGGAAATTAGAGAAGGCTGACTGGCAGGTTTTTAGAGAGCTAACTTCTTCAGCCTCTTCTGTAGCCGATTTTGGTAGCTCTTACGAGGCTGTAACATATTTCACTGATATGCTCCACTCTGCTGCTCTCAACTCTATCCCTAGAACTTCTGGCTACTTTCCCAAACGTCCTGTCCCTTGGTGGTCACCAGTCTGCACCACTGCTGTGCGGGAGAAGCGCGCTGCTTTCTCTCGCATTAGTCGCAATCGTGGGGACCCAACTCTTTTAGAGGACTTCGGACGGGCAAGGGCCCGGGCTAGACGAGTCTTAAAAGACGTGCATCTTGGAAGGCTTATGTGTTTTCAATTAATACTAAAACTCCACGCACTCAAGTGTTCAGGAGAGTCCGTAAGGTGGTGGGGAAATTTTCTCCTAGTTCTCCACCTGAACTTAAGGTCAATGGAATTAAGATCATGGATGGTTTGACAGTGGCCAATACCATGGCGGAGGCTTTTGCAAAAGTCTGCAGCCGTGACTCTCGACCTCTGGCTGTCAGGCATGAGTTAAGAGCCAAGGAGCGTACTGTCCAGGATTTCTCAGGGAACGAGAATGAAAGTTATAACCATATATTCACCCTGAGAGACCTGCATTCTGCTCTCTCTCTCTGCGGCGACACTTCTCCTGGTCCAGACAACATCCCATATGCAATGTTGCGACACTTGGGTGAGGAGGTTATCTCATTTCTTTTAGCTTTATATAACAGAATCTGGCTGGAGGGTGTCTCCCCTTCTGGGTGGAGGGTTGCTACCATCTTTTCTTTCCCCAAGCCGGGCAAGGACTCTGGTGTTGCCCTCAATTACAGACCAATTGCATTGACCTCCTGTCTCTGTAAACTATTTGAGAAGATGGTGAATGTCAGACTGGTATACTACTTGGAACTGGGTGATTTTCTGTCTCTGTCCCAGTCTGGCTTTCGTAAACACCGTTCCACTACAGACGTTCTGTTCAGGTTGGAAGCTGCTGCATGTGAGGCCTTTGCACGACATCAACACCTTGTCTGTGTATTCTTTGATTTAGAGAAAGCCTATGACACTACATGGCAATATTGCATCCTGCAGCAACTACATGCATATAGCCTGCGGGGTAGCCTTCCATGCTTTCTTAAGGAGTTTCTCAGTGGTCGCAGTTTTTCTGTGAGGGTTGGTTCAGCCCTCTCAGGATCCATTGCACAGGAGGAGGGCGTCCCCCAGGGTAGCGTCCTCAGTGTCACATTGTTTGCAGTAGCAATTAATGCCATTGCCTTATCCTTTCCAGACGGTATAGCTAACTCGATGTACGTTGACCTTCGTCGTAGGCACCTCTCCGAGTACCGGGTGGGTGACGGTTCTTACAGTCTCTCCCAGGTGCTCGGGGAGGAGGCTTGTAGTGTGGGAGGGAACACCCTCTCCTATGTGGAGGAGGCTGGCCTTTTCCACAAAATATGATTTTATGATATTTATGGTTTTTAAATGTTTTTTTTTTTTTTTTTTTTTTTTTTTTTTTTGACGGGTTCTTTTATTACCAATGTGCATTTTAGTTTATGTGTCTTTTAATCGTGGTGCCTGTCCCTTTCGGGTATTCATGTTTTATTAATTATGTAGATGATAATTTTATGTTGGGCGGTATATGACCGCCAGATGCTTAGTTGCATCAAAATCAATCAATCAATACATTAAATAGGCTTTATTACCCCAAAGGGATTGGCTGCATGATTAATAGGACACACAAACTAAAAAACAAATTTTTACTAAAAAAAACATCAACTCAAGTAAAATATCTAAAAGAATCAAAGCTAAAAACATCAAACTATCTAACAACCATAAATATGATAAAATCTAAATTTGTGGAGGAGGTTAGCCTCCTCCACATTGGAGAGGGTGTTCCCTCCCACACTACAAGCCTCCTCCCCGAGTACCTGGGAGAGACTGTAAGAACCGTCACCCACCCGGTACTCGGAGAGGTGCCTACGACGAAGGTCTCCAAGGCTGGGACATCCGGCAAGAAGATGCCACACAGTCAGAGGGACCAGACAATCATCACAGTAGGGAGGGTGAGCCCTCTCCATTACAAACCCATAAGTCAATAGTGTGTGACCAATGCAGAGACGATCAAGTGCCGTCTCCCACGGGCAGGACAGGCCACTGTAGCTCCACAAACTCAGGCACTGGTGGATGCCGCAGAGCTTGTTAGCCCCGACGGCGTCCCATCTGTCCTGCCAGCAGGAACGAACAGCAGCATCTATGTAGGGTCGAAGGTCAACTGCAGGTATGGGATGACGCATGGCAGGAGGCCGAGAACTGGAGGCTGCAGCCTTAGCCAGGGCGTCAGCCCGATCATTCCCATCGACACCCACATGGGCCGGGACACAACAAAATGTGAATCTGCAGCCACGACGACCCAGGAGGACAAGCCACTCGAGAATGGCCAACACCAGAGGATAAGAAAAGTTAGAATTGCACAAGGCCTGCAAGGCACTACAGGAATCGCTAATAATAGTAAAATAAGGTTGAGGGAGAGTAAAATTTACTTGGCTAGCAAATAAAATGGCCGAGAGGCAAGGGAACCTATGGATAGAGCAAGAGTTACCTATTTATCCAAGCCTGGTGCCGGTGCATAGGCAGGATTTTAATAAAACATTTTTAAGTTTTTGTATTTTGTTTTTTTACATTTAATTACTAATTTCTCAATTAAAAATTGTACTATTTCAATGGCAGAGTATGATATTTCATAATAATTTTCGCTATTATATTAAGGATTTAAATATATCATGATAATTCTATTTATTGAAGATTTTTAAATTTCATAATAATTTTCTCTATTCAGAATACTCGAGCTTATTAACAAGGGTCTGGTGAACCGATGGATAGAGCAGCAGTTGCCTAATGGTACTTCCTGCTTGGGTCCCCTTAACAGTGACTTGGCTGGTTTTAAACGACCACTCTCTATACAAGACTATTATGGTCTTTTCTCAGTCTTCGGTGTAGGTAAGTCATATTAAAAGTTTTTTTTTTATTAATTAACTAAATTTAAAAGTTTTTATTGACTGTGTAAGTTACATTGCATGTTTTTATTGATTAAGTTACATTGAAAGTATTTATTAAAGGGGAGGTACAGTGTCAGTGGTAAATCTGGATCAACTGATTCCTCAAAGCTATTTCAAGCAGCGTGCCACCACTATACTCGTTTATCTGGTCTTGTTTCTTGGCATAACATAAAGGAATCAGTTGCTCCAGATTTACCAACACTACTGCCACTTTAATTAAACGATCATTCTCTATACAAGACAATTATGGTCTTTTTTCAATTTTTGGTGTAAGTCACGCTGAAATCCTTTTGGTAAATTGGAGGGCAACTGAATCCTCAATACTATGTCACGAAACAAATCCCCTACTAATACCATTGTGGTGACTTGTTTTCTGTAATAGTTTGAAGGAATCAGTAGCGTTCCAAATTACTAAATTGAGGTTCTTCCTTTTTTAAGATGTTAAGGTGTGGGTTGTTCCAAGCCACTGAGTGCATGTGTATAAATATATGCATGTGTGCATGTTTAAAATTATATGTATTTATTATTTGTGTATAATTATAGACAAGAAAAGAGAAACAGATGAACCAAAATATTAGTAGCCTGTTGCCTGGATGAGTAAGTAGAATCAGCTTCTCATGAATTATCAACACTGTACTACTTCCCTAAGGTGTAGTATGTCCTATGTGTTTCTTGGTATAATGATGTGCATAATTACGAGTATATATATATATATATATATATATATATATATATATATATATATATATATATATATATATATATATATATATATATATATATATATATATATATATATATATATATATATATATATATATATATAATTATACGGTATGTTTATAGGTATGGTGATGTGGACAGTGGTTTTCATAGGTGAAGTGTTGTGGACGAGGTATTATAATACCAAGACTGCTACTGCTACTACCAAGGTATCTACTTTTCCATCCTCCTCTTAAAATCAGTATAATTGATAAATCGACGGTATGAACATTTAATGAACCAAAAGACATGTCATTGTTCACAATCATCCAGTCAATGTTTGTGTATGTACGTGTGTGCTGATGACTTGAATCGTAGACATACATATCTTGCATTAAATAAAATGTTCAAGCATATCAATTATGTCTTTTAAGATATTGATCCTAAAGTACACTCACAGATACAGAAAATGTGTGTGCTCGAAATAATGCACACCTGGAAGGCTATGTATACTGTACTGTATCAAAGAGGTAATACACTTTTAGTACAGCTGTCCACACTCCCACATTATTGTCAGTTATTAGGCCTGTTTTTTACAGCGTCTAAATACAATAGTGTTACCTCGGTTTTGTGTTTGTCGGTATTGTACATCATATTGATATCATTAGTTGATTTAACCATTAACGATGTCTAAAACTGACACAAATTTCAAAATATTAATGATCGGTACTGGGTATATTATGGAATTACACTTTCCACTCACTTGCCTACCGAGTCATCTCTCACCTTTTGTGTATTGGCATTCCCTATCTCCCTAATAAGCCCCTTTTGAAAACGCCATCTTTACCTCTCCTCCCCATCAGTGAATGCCTCTCGCGTAGCTCAGCGTTAACAATGGTGTGGTGGCCCTCGCGGAAGAGTGCCCAGCTGTATACAAGTGTCACGCTCGCCACTCAGGCCTGTCTCACGCCAAGACGAGACAAGACAATCCATGTGTTTTCTCATCTCAGTATCCGATAATATTTCAGTTTACAATGAAAAGTATCCTGGAGTGGTGATAAAGGTTAGATCTAATCCTTTCAGGTAGAAAAAAATCAACCACATATCAAAAAGTTTCATAAGAGATAAAAAAAAAAAAAAAAAAAACACACACACACATACGAAAAGATACATTTCCAAATCCAGGTAGCAGACTAATCCAGGTAACAGGCCACAGTCAGTTTTTTTCTGGTTATGTTTAATCTGGTCCTGTTTCCTGGCATATTTTTTTTTAAACTGAAGAGCGAGAGTGTGTTTATTTTTATTAAACTACTTTTTTGAGAAAAAGTTCTTCATAGGAGCTAGCCTCGCTTGCCTGCCTGGGCAGCATATTACCCAACTTCCTTCGAATATCGAACCCAGAGAAATTAGAGCCAATCAGAGCGGGTGTCAGACAGAAATCAAGCCCGAGTAATTTAGAAAAAAAAAAAAAAAAAAAAAAAATGATCTGGGAGTAAGCTAACCACTTTCGGGCAATATTTTTAGCATATCCAACCGGATTATGATGAAGTGGAAGGAGTGGTGTGGCACTAGATATAACCATTACACTATATTCATGAATATTATAATTATGAATTATATTTGTATTAGAATTTAACCTCTTGAGAAAATCTTATGATTGACATATATGTTAAGATCACGGCAGTCCCTGGCAGCGTTGTGATAATTAAGGAGAGTGTCAGCTGTACAGCCAGAGCGGTAAGCAGCTGCGGCATGCACCGGTAACTTTATCCTCACCCTCCCGTACATACTGTAGGTATCGCGGCGACGAGCACCGGATATTGTATGGTGTGATACACGGTGTGGTTATTGATGAGATAAATGATATTTGATTAATAACCAACCCTCGGGCTCCTGTTGTCTAGTCAGCTCACCCTTTTCGCCCGCTTCCTGGGCTCTCCTGCCCCCATAACCCAAACACACGTCTACCCACACACAAAATACGCGATATATGAGAGGTGGATGGTGAATATCTCCCCGAAATATGCCAGGAATATACTTTTCTGCATGCTGATTCCGAAGATGTTATAAATTTAGCTGTGCGACGCTAACATACTTTCATGCATATAAATTATTTTACATACAACTCTACTTTAGAGGAAGATAAAGATTAATAATTATAACTTTCGGACGTCTTTAGAGATATACTGTCGATTATATCAATCTTATGTTAACACACACACACACATACACATGGCAAGTGACAGACCACTCCAGGGATAGCATCAACGTGGTCACCCAGATTATAAATAATTCTTTACAGAACTCCGATGAAGCATAGTTGCCCCAGTGTAAAATACCCGCAACAGTAACAATTACACATAAATAATACACACATACCTTGAATAACACTAGGTACACATATAATTATATGCCTGAACTGTTACATTTACAACGTTACCCTGCTTTCATGACAACCGTCTCTACATATTGGTGTAAAGAGCAGTTACACGTTCTATGGAATGTGCTCTGTATCCAAGAATCCCTCAACCCCTCCCATTCTTTGTGTCCTCATTCACCTTCCCAAGTTTTATTTTTTATTTTTTTTACCTTACGTTAAAAAACCATCACCCCTGATGGTGGTATTAGACTTGCAGCTCCAGCATCCATGACCTTGTGACTCATGGATGACATAACAAATATGCCACCCCAGTAGTTCGTTCCATTCATATATAGATGCTGGCTCATGTGAACAATGAAGGACACATCAGAATGCGAGGATTGCCTCAGGATAAGCACCTCCTCGCATACGTCATTTGTATTCTTCATCATTATGCTAATTCAAAAGCAAAAAAATATAAAATATACAATATAAAGCAAGCTAATCTCATATATAATAATAAATGTACATAAAAGATAAATCTACTATACACAAACTAATATATATATATATATATATATATATATATATATATATATATATATATATATATATATATATATATATATATATATATATATATATATATATATATATATATATATATATATATATATATATAATACATTTAAGTTTAGTCCTGATAATTATAGTCCATATGCATATGATATGTACTGTACAGTAGCTCCCAAAACTATCGTTAAAGTGGGTTAGAAGGATGGCGGAATGAGCAGAATGAAACCTTGTCCCTGCCCATTGTCGTCTCGGTACATGTCAGATACATCGGCCATTGTGTCAGAATGTATAGCACTTTATTTTAATAATAGTTTTGGGAGTTACTGTACAGTACCTGTACACATACGAATGTTTGTGGAAATGAGTTATCTGAGAAGTGTGTGTGGTGTAACACGGTGTAAAATAAATTGACGCATGGAGAGGTATGTGAGTGATGCCGTGTGGATGTGGATGTGCTGGAGAGTGTGAAAAGGAACAGATGTGTATGATAGTGATGTGGAGAGACGGAGGGGAAGATTCATACCGGGAGTAAGGTTGACGGATGGAGTTGAGAGGTATATGAGTGAGAATGGCGTTGGCTGGGAGGAGGGACACCAGTTGGCGAGTGACTGAGGTGCATGGAGGCGATTCATTTGTGGCCACCCCTTTTTGGGATTGAGGCGACGGGCCGTACTTATAGGTATAAATATGTAGGGGGAGGCTGGAGACACTAGCCGAACAAGGCAGTACTCCTAGGGGAGACGCTGGACTGGTGAAAGGGAGGGTTGGAACTCCCGTTTCATCTGTCTG
This sequence comes from Petrolisthes cinctipes, assembly GCA_033782935.1. Classification (NCBI taxonomy): domain Eukaryota; kingdom Metazoa; phylum Arthropoda; class Malacostraca; order Decapoda; family Porcellanidae; genus Petrolisthes; species Petrolisthes cinctipes. The sequence goes on along the minus strand of JAWQEG010000481.1, from coordinate 1,797,379 downwards.
TCCACCTTTGCTGATCTGTTGTGTGTCTCACATACACTGACAGTAGTCCAACATACTCCCAAAAACATCACTCTCTTCCTATTCTCACAAAATAAACAAGCACACTACACACCACACCCTTTGTCCAAATTCATATCTTCCCAAATTTTGATTAAAATTATATGAAAATTTATGAATTAAATTAAAAATCAAGCCTCGGAGGCCCCTGGGAATGGGCCAGTAAACTTCCCTCGGCCTGGACATTAAGTTGACGACTCTCCGAGATGCCCTAGACCATTGCCTGACTCACTCTTTATTAATTTTTGCAACATTCGTGGCCTTTCCTCTAATTTCTCATCTGTCGAACACCACCTTTTCTCTGCTAAACCTTATCTTCTCTTCCTCACCGAAACCCAAATTTCACCATCAACTGACAGCAACCCCTACTCAGTCTCCTCTTACTTTCTCTATCCTCAGTTTCGTGCCAAAGGCGGCTGTAGCGGATACGTACGCAACGACCTCACTTGTTCTCGTGTTCCCGAACTTGACTTCTGAATTCTCAACCCTATGGATTCCTCACCTATTACTCTCAAACTAAATACATCCATGATGTATATCTCTCTCTTAACTCTACTGATTATCCAAAGTTCTTTGACAAACTTACCTCAAAAGTGGAACACATTCTATCCCATTCTCCTTTTTCAGAAATTTCCATTTTAGGAGATTTCAACGTTCACCACCGCCTTTGGCTTTCATCTCCCTTCACTGATCCACCTGATGAACAAGCCTTCATCTTTCTATCCTCAACGACCTAGAGCAGCATATTCAGTACCCTACCCGTATTCCAGACCGCTTTGGAGATAAGCCCAATATCCTTGACATATTCATAATCACTCATTCTTCTTCTTATGCTATTGAACTTTCTTTCCTTTGGGCTCCTCCGATCACAATCAAATTTCAGTATCCCGTCCTATCGCTCCAGTAAGACCTTTGGACCCTCCCAGGAAGCGGCGTCTGTGGCACTACAGCGCGGCCAACTGGGATGATCTGAGGCAGTACTTTCAAGATTTCCCATGGAATTATTATTGCTTTCTGGCTGGGGTCCATCTGAGTGCTCTGCACGCATCTCGGAGGTGATCCTCTCGGGGATGGAGGCATACCTTCCTTATTCTTTCCCTTTTATTAATTCACGAAACTCTTGGTTTAATCACACTTGTTCTACTGCTGTCCACAACAAGGAGGAAGCTTTCAAACGGTAGTGTCGCCTTCAAACTGATGAATCTCATGCTCTGTATATTTCTGCCCGAAATCGTGCTAAATTTGTTCTTCGACTAGCCAAAAAATCCTTCATCCATGCCAAGTGTAATGACCTGTCCAACTCTTCCACCTCTCGTTCTTTCTGGCATCTAGCCAAAATTCTCTCCAGTAACTTTACCTCTTCCTCTTTCCCTCCTCTCATCCTTCCTGATGGAAATGTTGCCATCTCTTCACTTGATAAACCTTTGCTTCTAACTTCACTCTTGACGATTCCAGCTCTGTTCCTCCAACACCTCCCCCCTCTGACTTACTTATGCCTGTCATCAGAATCTTTTCAAAGGAAGTATTTTCTGCCCTCTCTGGCCTTAATACTCGGAAGGCATACGTGTCTGATGGGATTCCTCCTGTTGTTCTCAAGAACTGTGCCTCCGTGCTGACTACCTGCCTAGGCAAACTGTTTCATTTTTGTCTATCATCTAACACTTTTCCTTCCTGCTGGAAGTTTGTTCTGATCCAACCTGTTCCGAAAAAAGGTAACCGCTCCCAACCCGCCAACTATCGCCCCATTGCTTTGACCTCGTGTCTATCTAAAGTCTTCGAATTTCTTCTTACTTCCAAAATTCATAAGCGCCTTACTCGTCAGATCTTCTTTCAGGTTGTCAGTATGGTTTTCGTCAGGGGAGCTCCACTGGCGATCTTCTATCCCTACTTTCTGATTCATGGTCATCCTCTGTTCGGAACTTTGGTGAAACTTTTATTGTTGCGTTAGACATACCCAAAGCTTTTGATAGAGTCTGGCACCAAACTCTAATCTCCAAACTGCCCCCATTCGGTTTCCATCCCTCTCTCTGCACCTTTATCTCTGATTTCCTTTCTGGCCGTTCTATAGTTGTTGTTGTAGATGGTCACTGTTCTTCCTCTAAGTCTATTAATAGTGGTGTTCCTCAGGGTTCTGTCCTATCACCCACCTGTTGAACTAATCTCCAGATAATACAATATCCAGCCAAGGAGACAGACTGCAAGCAAACACGGCGTGGAAGCTTCCTTCTATGTTTTTATTCTACCAGAGAAAATGGAACATCAAATATAAATGAACAAAAGAAAACGCATTCACTCAAAGGCAAACTCAATAGTACAAAAATAAAGTTCAAGTTCAAGTTTTAGGGTCCCGCAGAGGGCCGCTCATGGGCGGCATAATATGCGGGGGTTGTGCGGGGGATTTAGGGATCCAGGGCAGGATTAGGAAGAGGGTTAGGATAAGGGTGGATTGGGTCAGGGACTGTGGGTTGAGGATTAGGATTGGGGAGGTAATGATTGGTGATCCTATTTCTAAACGTGTCAAGAGTGGGGCTATTAACTACGTGAGATGGGAGATGATTCCACTCTTGGATGCTGCGGGGAAAGAATGAGTGCCTAAATATATCAGTGCTTGTCTGGTATGTATGGTATTTTAAGTTGTGGCTGCCTCTAGTGGATCGTATACTTGTAGGGTGTAGATATGTGTCTTTGTCTATGTCAACTAACTTGTTTGTGATTTTGTATATCATCTGTTGTCTGTGTATCTGTCTTCGTGTTACAAATGGGTCTAGTTTTGTGTCTTGTTTAAGCAAAGTGACTGATGTAGTGTGTCTGTAATCACGTCTGGCTCATCTTGCAGTCTTGTTTTGTATGGACTCTAATTTATTGATATTATTGTAAGTGTGTGGGTCCCAGACGGTGTCGCAATAATCTAAATGTGGCCGAACGAAAGTGTTGTATGCAATAATTTTGGTGTCTGTGTTACACCTGCTGAGGTTCCTGCGCAAGAACCCCAGGACCCTACTAGCTTTAGCCCTGACGCTACCTATGTGTGTGTTCCACCTCATGTCCTCTGAGATGTGGACGCCCAAGTTTTTGTGGGAAGTGACTGTGTTGAGGTTGGTGTTGTGTAATTGGTATGTATATGGAATGACATTATGGGCACGGGTAAAACGGATGTGATGGCATTTGTCTGGTCTAAATGTCATCTGCCACTTGACTTCCCAGTCTTCAAGTGCAGTTAGGTCGTCCTGTAGTCGAAGGCAGTCATTCCTATCTTTAATTGGTCTGTAAACTAAGCTATCGTCTGCAAAGAGTCTAGTGGTAGAGGAAAGTGAAAGTGGGAGGTCATTAATGTATGAAAGGAAGAGAAGGGGACCCAGGACAGTGCCCTGGGGTACCCCAGAGGTCACAGGAACAGATGGAGACTGACTATCGTCAAGAACTACACGTTGCTTTCCGGTAGTCAAGAACGTTCTAATCCAGTGAAGAAGTTGTCCCTGTATGCCATAGAATTCTAATTTGTGTAGTAGTCTTTGGTGAGGGACTTTGTCGAAGGCTTTGGCAAAGTCTAATACTATGGCGTCAACCTGTCTGATTTTTGTGTCATTGAGGGACTGCAAGATGTCATGAGTAGTTACCAGTAGCTGCGTCTCACACGAGCGTTTAGGCCGAAAACCGTGTTGATTGTCAGTCAGTATATTTTGCCTATCAAAGTGGTCCATTATGTGTCTATGAATAATGTGTTCTAAAATTTTGCAGGGGACTGAGGTAAGTAAAATAGGTCTATAATTAATGGGAAGGGTTCTGTCTCCGGATTTAAAGATTGGGGTCACATTTGCCAAAAGCCAGTCTTGAGGGAGTTCACCGGTCTGTAAAGTCTGTGAGAATATAACCTGCAGGACAGGGGCAAGAACGCTAGCGTTAGCCCTCAATATCCTGCAGGGTATATTGTCTGGTCCAGTCGCTTTGTGTATGTCTACCTCAGATAAGAGTTTCTCAATTCCTTGGGTGTTTATATGAATGGGAGGGATAGGTGGGTGTGATGGTGTTGGCATGTCTGGTAAGTGTTCATGTTCATGGGTAAAAACGGACTGGAATTGTGTGTTAAGGGCGTTGGCTTTGTCTTGTGGGTGTGTAACCAAGGAATTGTTGTGTAGTAATGTTGTAATACCGGTCGAGTCTTGTTTGCGTGCTTTAAAAAAGCTGAAGAATTTTTTGTGGTTTTGTGTGTTGTCTGCGAGGAAAGTGGATGTGTATTTAGTTTCTGCTTGTTTAGTTTCTTTCTGTAGTGTTTTCTGTATGTTTTTGTATTCTAACCAGTGTTCTGTATCGTTGTATCGTTTTGCTCTGTTGTATGCCTTTACCTTGTTTCTGTGTAGTCTCTTTAATTGTCTATTGTACCATGGTAATGACCGGTTATGTGTGATGGTTTTCGTGGGTATGTGCTTGTCCATTGTGTCACGTATAAAGTCACGAAGTCTGGTCCAGTTTGTTTCCACAGAGCTGGCCATTGGGTCTGAGTCAAGGAACGAGTCACAAAATTCAACTAAGTCTTGGGTAATGCCATCCATGTCAGCTCTGTTGTACATGTAAATTGTCCTGGGTAATTGTTTTTGTGTTGTTGGCTTGATGTTTGCGTCAATGAGTACCATCTCATGGTCACTAAGACCAGGTAGTACTCGTGTCCGTGTAATTAAGGAAATGTTGTTTGTGAGAAATAAGTCTAGTATGTTGGATGTGACCCCGTGTCTTATGTTAGGATTATGTCTTTCTACACTGACTTGTGTGCGTGTTGGTTCGAGTACTGTTTGGGTAAGTGAGTGGGTGTTAATGATGTCAATGAAATTTTCATGTAAGAGTTTCCTATCAGTCTGTAATAGTAAGTCACCTTCATGGGTGGGATTGTCCAGTGTCGCCTGTGCTGTCCAGTTTATGTCGGGAAGGTTAAAGTCACCAGCCAACCATATATTTTTGGAGGGGTCAATTTAGATAAACAATCGTCAAGGGTCTGCAGGTATTCTAAATAATCTTAATGTACCCTCTCTCATTATAAACATTAGTAATTACTTCGTATTATGGATGTACTGTACAGAATATACAAAAACATATCCAACACTCCTTCTCAGACTTAATACGAAGTTATTATTATTTTTTTTTAAATAAATGAAAATTAAACAAAAATATTTCACTGTACTGTACAGTACTGTACTTATATACAACTTCCCATCATGTCCCAAGGATACACAGTAGCCTATAATAGGGCTATTGTATCAAGCATCATATTTAACATTCCATGTCAGACGATGAAAAGTTGCAAAAACAATAAGGTAACTCTAAACAAAAATACATTATTGCAAGCACATTCCCAACATTTCTCTCAACCTCTTAAATTTGTCTTTATTTAGGCCTTCGGTAAATATGTCTGCAATCATATCATTTGTAGGGCAGTATACCAGCTGAATTACATTTTCATTACACTTTTCACGCACATAATGAAACTTAATATCAATGTGCTTTGTTTTTCCATGGAATTGGGGATTCTTTGACATAGCAATTGTAGACTGATTGTCTTCATACAACAATAATGGACCTTTACATTCAATCTGAATATCCACAGCTAGCTTACGCAACCAAACAGCTTCTTGAATTGCACTAGCTAGGGCCATATACTCTGCCCCTGCTGTTGATAATGCTACACAGCTTTGTTTCTTACTACTCCAACTCACAGGTCCACCACCTAGGTGAAAACAATAACCCGACGTTGATTTGCGATCTTTAATGTCACCTGCCCAGTCAGCATCGGAATAACCAACAAAATCTGTAGAACCATTATAGTTATACAATATTCCAATGTCTCGTGTACCCTTTAAGTATCTCATAATACGCTTGACTGCTTTCCAGTGCTGACTGGTGTGTTTAGTACTGTACCTTGTTACACTATTCACAGCATATGCAATATCAGGCCTTGTTTTTACAGATAAATACAGTAAACTCCCAACTGCTGACTGATACTGTTCCTTGTCAAATATTGTACACTCATCTGTGGCTTTACATACCTTTTGGTTTGGGTCAACTGGAGTTTCAACTGGCTTTGAATCCTCCATACCAAACTTTTTCAAAATATTTTCAATCTACAAAGGTTACCAATCCATATTTGACCCTTTACGGTATCTTGTACAACTTTTACACCCAAGAAGTACTGAAGTTCACCCAAATCTTTCAGCTTGAATTGTGATGATAGAGAGTCTTTAACTTTCCTAACTTTATCATCACAATTGCAAGCTAGAATTATATCATCTACATAGACTGCTACAATAAAAAATTCTTCCAAATTGACATAAATACAAGGATCACCTGATGTTTGGACAAAGCCTAACTCTCTCAAGCTACTATCCAAAGCATAGTTCCAACATCTAGGTGATTGCTTCAGTCCATAAATACTTTTCTTGAGCTTACACACCATAGTCTCTTTACCTTGTTCTACAAAGCCATCTGGTTGTTTCATGTAAACTTCCTCCATTAATGTACCATTCAGGAAAGCAGTAGTCACATCCATGTGATGTAACTTCATGCCTCTCTGACTCGCTAAAGCTAATACTGTACGGACTGATTCAAACCTAGCAACAGGACAAAAAGTTTCATCATAGTCAATGCCAAATTTCTGAGAACAGCCCTGTGCAACTAAACGGGCTTTATATCTCTCTACAGATCCATTGCTTAATAATTTCTTTTTAAGTACCCATCTACATTTAAGTGCCTTACTTCCCTTAGGAAGTTCAACTAACTCATATACATCACTTTCCTGAATAGAACTCATCTCTTGTTTCATAGCATCCATCCAATGTTCCTTATCATCACTCAGTAGAGCTTCTGATACAGATGTAGGGTCAGATGTTTTGTGTCCAACTGAAACCCACTCACCATACATGTCTGGCGGCCGTTTAACTCTTTCTGAAAACCTCACTGGTAAATCAGGCTGTTCATCATCATCATCATCATCTGACACCCATTCTTCTGAATGCATTATTTCAATAGTTGGGGTTTCAGTCTGAACTACATCTTTCTCCTTCTTAAATTCATAATGGCTTTCATCAAAAGTTACATCTCTACTATTCAGAATTCTCTTCTTTTCTAAGTCGAACAACCTATACCCTTTGACTTCAGAGCCGTAACCAAGGAAAATACACTTTACAGACTTTGGATCCAATTTTCTCCTTTCATCTTTAGGAACATGAGCATAACAAACACATCCAAAGACCCTTAAGTGATGAACTGTTGGTTTCTTCCCCATCAAGGCTTGACATGGTGTTTTACCCTTAAGTGCTCTAGCAGGACTTCTATTCTTTAAGTAACAGGCAGTTGATAATGCTTCTGCCCAAAATCTATGTGGCAACCCTGAATCTATTAGCATGGCTCTGATCTGTTCTACTAGTGTCCTGTTCATTCGTTCACTAACACCATTCTGCTCTGGAGTTTTGGGAATTGTGTATTCATGTCTAATTCCTTCACTTATCAAGTACTGTTCAAAATCATTAGATTTATATTCACCTCCATTGTCTGTGCGTAAGATTTTAATTTTCCTACCCATTTGATTTTCCACACACTTTTTCCACTCCTTGAACTTGGCAAAAACTTCATGTTTCCCTTTCAGTATGTAAACCCAGACATACCTAGTTGCATCATCAATGAATGTTACAAAGTATTCACCGTTACTTAAAGATTTTTCATTAATTTTTCCACATACATCACTATGAATTAATTCCAGTGGCTCTCTGTCTGGTTTTACTTTATTACATGGAAATGGACTCTTCTTACTTTTACCTTTTACACAAGCTTCACAAAACTCCAGCTCTTTATTAACATCAAAATTCAAGCCATCCACCAGATCATCTCTCACCAGGGTCTTCAAATTATCAATACCCAAATGACCATACCTCCTATGCCAAATGTTTTCATCTAACTTACAAACAGCATTTGCTTTATGAACATACATGGTACATTTTAAATGATACAAATTTCCTTTCTTCTCCGCAAAAGCAATCAAATTATCCTTTTCACAGAAAATTTTACATTCATTTCCACTAAACTTAGTTAATTTTTCCAAGTTTAGCAGATTTGGACACACTGAGCAAATTGAAGGATAATTTAGGAACATATAGTACATCTGATAAAGTACACTTCTGAATTTTATCATCAGGCAATAACATTTTCAGAATTATTTTTCCAGACCCAAGGGCTTCTAATGAATGACCATCTCCAAGTGACACAGAAACACTATCCTTATCATTATATTGTACAAATAACTCTTTATTATTACACATGTGGCAGGTAGCACCAGAATCTACAATCCACGTATTGGCCAAAACATTTTTATCATAAGCTGACATAGCATGAGCAGCAAGTAACCCCACACTCTCATTACCATCATCACCCTCTTGTTTACTCTCTGCACTATTAGACTTTTCCCCAGAACTTCCTGCACCTTGTTTGGTTTGCTGATTTTTCAAAGCCCAACAGTTCCTTTTGATGTGTCCTTCCTTACCACAATGATGACATTTGATTGTTTTCCTTGATTCTTTACCATAAAAAGCTTTTTCTTGTTTCACACTTATACTATCATTATCTTTTACCAAAGATTTCCTTTCCTCAAGCAATATCTTTTCTGTGACAAATTCCATTTTTGGAATTTCAGAATTTGCTTCTAGTGCGGTTACTAACATATCATAAGACTCTGGCAAGCTAGCAAGAAGGTGTACCACTCTATCCTCTTCATTCATTTGATCACCTATTATACTCAGCTCATTGAATATCTCAGCCATTGTTTTAATATGTTCCTGTACAGAGCCTCCTTCTTTTAACCTTAACGCATACAATCTACGCCTCAACTGCAATTTGTTACTCCAAGTTTTCTTTTGAAACTGGTCAGCCAGTTTGTTCCACACTTCCTTTGGGTCCTCTGGTTCTCCTAACAAATAAAGTAACTTGGGATCAACTGACAACACAACAATGGCCAATGCCTTATTCTTCTTCAATACATATTTGCTATACTTGTTAGTGTCTGTCGGGTCAGGAATAGGCTCAGTACCATTAACTAGGCTCCAAACATCTTCTTTAATAAGGGCCATCTTACACTGAACCTTCCAGGTAGCATAATTACTACCATCCAATGGTACTGTAGTGGCCACATACGCACCTTGGCCACTCCTGGAGCTATTCTCTGTCCCCATGAATGACTCACCTGCCTACCTGCCGCCACACTGGATAGCTACCCCACGTGACCCACGCTACATCCGGGGACCTCATCTGACGATATATAAGGCCCCTGAGCGATGACTGGGTCACTTCACTTGACTTGGCTGCTGGACACACTACTGACTTCACACACGAGTTCCGGTCAGAGGACCTGCCTAACCTGCCTACCTGCCGACCTGCCCCAAGCTCCAGACACGCAGCATAGAACTCCCATTTCTGTGTAACCTCTGTACCAACTTCCCCGACTGTGTGACTCCCTGTGTCCAATAATAAACTATATCCTGTATTGTAGAGTCTGTTCACCCCGATTTACCACATTGGTGACCCCGGGACAGCTCTAGTAAAGTATATAGTGATATACCTTCCATGAAGTCTCGACACACATCCATTCTACTCCACCACTCCACCCCCCAGCCCATGTGTGACTCCTGACCACTCTCCAAGCTACAAAAACTACGCCACTCCACTCTCCACACCACGAGCTCCACCAAGCCACCCTCCACACCTTGTGTTGCCCCACTAACCACGACACCTCCACCAGGAGACGAGGTATATTGTTTTTATTTCTACATACACAAACAAATTACACTATTCCCTCCCTGTGATTTATCGTATCCCCAGTGTTCTTCCCCCTCCACCACTTATAACGTAACGTTCCCCTTTTTACTACATTATTCAGTTCCCACACAGTCGCGCTACTTAACATCTCCACACCTTCATCCACAACCAATCACACACACACACCACGCGCTCCACCGAGCCACGCTCCACATCGTGTGTACTCCACTGCTCCACTCACCACCTCTACGCCACTCCACGCCTGCACGCCACAGACGACCACGCTTCCAGCACACAATACATGCCGCCCTCCAATTTTGTTTTAACGTAGCCCAATTTTTTGTTCTGTCCCACTCAGTGTTTCCCTCCCAAAACCCACGTGCGCCCCTAGAGACCCATTTTTCACTGCCCCTAACCTCCACGTGCTTCCCCAACCCCCACAGTTTCACACACACCCTCAGGCGGCAGCAAAGGACCCACGACGGCTGTACTTCCTCCAAACTGGACGCCCTACACAACTTAAGTATCATCTTTATTCACTTTCTATGCTTTCCCTCAGTGATCCCTCCCCAGTGCTACTCTTCCCTATTTTTTTCCATATCTGTTGTAAGTATTAGTTGTTTGCACGGCCCATTGCCGCATGTTCTTTATAATATATGTGTTATATTTATGTAACATTATCACAACTTCACCCTCACCCGCACACCTCACATTCACCCGCACACCTCACATTCACCCGCACACCTCACCCACGCTCGCCACAGCCTATCTACCCCCAAGGGAATTACACTGGCCTTTCCCCATAACTGTACCCCTTGCTCCGTCCGGTGTATATCCCTGTCCCCCATCGTGTTTTCCGTTTTCTGTCACTCCCGCTACCTCCCTGCCTACCTAACCAGCCACCCACTGTTCTACCTAACCACCCACTTCACACCGATAACATGGCCACCTCAGTCCCCGAGAACATTATCTCAGAGTCACCTAACATGGTTCCCATTCATGCCACTACCTCAACAACACAGACCCCCCACGTCCCTCCTTACTCATCAAACGTACACTCGTGGTTCCGTCATATGGAGACGTTATGGTCTGCCTACACATACACAAGTGTGGAGAAATTTAACGCTGTCCTGCGAGCGCTACCTACAGAGGTATTTCATGATATTCCCTCGGAAATAGCCCAGCAGCATTCTTATGAAACTCTGAAGGATTCCATGATAGCAACGCACGGTATGACGGAATCACAATACATGAGGGCCCTGGAAGACGTCCAGCTGGAGGGGCGACGCCCGTCCTCCTTAAACAGAGACATACAACAGCTTAACGAGAAGGCGGGCAAGCCTTATTCAGAAGCTGCCCTGAGGAGATTATTCACCAGGAAGCTATCACTGACAGTACAATTACACCTCCAGGCTCATCAAAACATACCACTTTTGGAATACGCCAGACTGGCCGACGCATTAACAGACATAACCACATCCAGTCTGGGCGAGTGCCAGCACTTCACCGCCAACATCACGAATCCACCTACATCCGCCACCTCACCAATAACGCTACCTCCACCACCAATATCCACCCACCAATACAAAGACTTACAACAGACACAACACCTACAACAAACTCAATCTTATCAACCTGTACCAGCACCACTACCCAGCAGGACACTCACCCCACAACGCCAACACACCCTACCTCATCCACAATCAACACCATTGCAATACTACGATGACACCACCCCCCAATACACTCATCAACAACCTATTTTACCACCTCAACAACAACTTCTTCCTTCCTCACAACAATATTACCCCACACCGCCACAAGACATTACCTCACTACCGCAAACCTACACCCCTAGACAACAACCGCCCACTCAACAACAACAGTATGCCCCACCTCCACGCAGACTACCGCCAGTGCAGCGCCAGCCTCCTATCACGCCCCAGCAACAGTGGCAACGTAACCAGGTATGCGAATACCACCAGCGTTTTGGGTATTACGCACGAAATTGCCGCGCTCCATGTCAGTGGAATCATCAGGGAAACGAGTAAGGCGGTCGCAACACAGTGCCCATAACGCGACCGCCCGCATTTTTTATAACCGCGCAGGGCCCCCTAATAATTTCTCTACGCCACATCAAGACACCACGCCCGACTCAAACCCCAACACAGCTGCCAATCTTGCCGCAACTACACTATCACCCTCATTACCGCATCCACTTGGCAACATTCCAAAGCTCCACCACACCGCTCGCACTCTAATGTGGGTGGAAGACCTCGAGTCAGGGGATATTTTCCTAGTAGACTCAGGTTCAGAAGTGAGTGTTGTCCCGCCCAGTGAAAAGAATAAGAGATGCCAAAATACTACTGCCTACGACCTACTCGCAGCTAACAAATCACCTATCGCTACGTATGGCACCAGGAGCAGGGGAATAACTCTCATGAAACAGGAGTATGTAGTGTGGCCTTTTATTGTGGCGGATGTCCAGGCACCAATCCTCGGTCTTGATTTTTTGACGGCGCATGATTTATTGATAGATGCTAAGAGACACCGACTGATTCACCAACCCACGGGAGTCATCATTCCCACCAAACACTGTCAACACACTTCTCCCACAATAACACACATCTCACACTCCACTAATTACGATCATATCATGCAAGAATTTCCTCAACTTCGTTCCACAGATAACTCTACTCACATCACAGACCCAGAGATCCGTCATACAATCACAACGACGGACCCCCCCGTGTTTGCTAAACCCCGGAGGATGCCCCCAGAACGCCTCGAAGCTGCCAAGAGGGAATTCCAGGTGATGCAGCAGCAGGGGGTGATCAGACAATCTGACAGTGCCTGGGCATCTCCTCTACACATGGTCCCCGAACAACAGGAAGGAGAGTGGAGAGCATGTGGAGACTATAGGGCTCTTAATGCTGTCACCATCCCCGACAGGTACCCTATCCCGCACATTCTTGACTTCCATTCCAAGCTGCAAGGATGTGAGGTTTTCTCGAAAATTGACCTGGTACGTGCTTTCCACCAAATCCCGGTGGCGGAGGACGATATCAAGAAAACCGCCATTACCACACCATTTGGGTTATGGGAATACCCATTCATGAACTTTGGATTACGCAATGCTGCACAAACTTTCCAGAGATTCATGGATAAGGTGCTGCGAGGACTAGACTATTGTGTTGTCTATATAGACGATATACTGATCGCATCCCATACCCACAGTCAACACCAGCAGCACCTGAGGGAAATCTTTTCTCGCCTACAGCAACACGGTTTGAAAATCCACCCTTCCAAGTGTGTCATTGGGGCTGATCATCTGGATTTTCTAGGCCACCAAGTTACACCCCAGGGAATAACCCCATTACCGCAGAAAGTGGAGGCAGTGAGAGAATTCCCCCTACCTACGACAGCCAGGAAACTAAGAGAATTCCTGGGCGTGGTAAATTATTACCACCGGTTTATCCCTCATGCCGCTACAGCCCTGGCGCCGCTCCACGAACTCTTGAAGGGGCTCACCAAAAGTTCCCAGAAGAAACTTATATGGACAACGGCAGCTGAGTTAGCATTCACAGGTATTAAGACCAAGCTTGCTGACACTACACTACTAGCATATCCCACACCTCACGCACCCACATCTATTTACACAGACGCCTCAGACGACGCTATCGGAGCAGTTCTGCAACAGGAAGTGGACGGCATACTCAAACCAATTGCCTTCTACAGTAAACGTCTGGAACCACCACAACGTAAATACAGCGCCTTTGATAAAGAGCTGGTGGCAATTTACGAGTCTGTAAAACACTTTCGTCATTTCCTTGAAGGCAGAACGTTTCACATCCGCACAGACCACAAGCCTCTTACCACAGCCATGCAGCAGCTGGGTACCAACTGGTCTCCACGGGTTACACGTCACCTAGCGTTCGTCTCTGAATTTACTACCGATATTCGCCACGTCCGAGGAGAAGACAACGCTGTGGCAGACGCTCTATCAAGATCTCCACCAACACAAACAATCGTCGCCACCATTCAACACATCCCGCCTCTGGATTTTCCTGCAATTGCAATAGCGCAACAGTCTGACTCACACCTGCAAAACCTCTTAACAGGCGACACGGGATTACGCCTGGAATTCCTGACAGCCCCAGACGATACCACTAAGCTCTGGTGCGACACATCCTGCGGCACACCACCCCCCTACATACCGCCACAGTTCAGAGAGGTAGTGTGCTCGCACTATCACTCACTCAACCACCCAGGGATTGCAGGGACACAGCGACTGGTGAGCCGTCGTGCAGTATGGCCCAGTATGAAGAAGGAAATTAAGGAGTGGGTTACATCATGCCTCCCCTGTCAACGTGCTAAAGTTGGTCGTCATACCCGCCCACCCCTCCACGAGTTCACAGTCCCTACCGCCAGATTCCACACAGTACATGTAGATATTGTGGGCCCATTGCCAGCATCACGAGGGGCACGATATCTGCTCACGTGTGTAGACAGGACGACTCGCTGGTGTACCGCTACCCCTATGAGTGACATAACGGCGGAAGGTTCAGCCCGCCACTTCCTCAGCGACTGGGTCGCCAACTTCGGCCCACCCGCTATCATTGTCACAGACCAAGGTACCCAATTTGAGTCGAGGGTATGGCAGGACATGCTTAATGTCCTGGGAACGAAACGGCAACGAACAACTGCCTACCACCCTTGTAGTAACGGGATGGTGGAGCGTTTCCACCGACGCTTGAAAGATGCTTTCCGTGCCCTTCAACATGATCAATGGACTGACGCTCTTCCGCTCATACTCCTAACCATTCGTACGACCATGAAAGAAGACCTGCACCATTCCCCAGCAGAACTGGTGTTCGGAGAAGACCTTCGTCTCCCTAGCCAGATGACCGCACCTAATGTAGACACATCCAACCTCTATTTTCTACCAACACTCAAGCGCGCCATCGCTAATGCGACACCTACCCCTACACGACATCATACCAGGCCCATTTACATACCACCCGGACTACACACTGAACCTACACTATTATTGAGGACAGATGCACACCGGACACCCCTTCAACAGAGATACACCAGACCTCATCCTGTGCTCTCCAGGGCAGACACAACAGTTACACTAGGGATAAATAATAGGCCGTACGTCACGTCTTGGGAGAGAGTCAAACCAGCACACACTACACCCTACACACACCCTACACTACACCCAACTCACCGTCCACCACTCCTACCTACACCACCGCACGTTGTATCAGCCTCGCACGTACACCCTCAACACACGGCACCATCATACCACACCTCACATCACCAACACATAATACCATCATACTCCACTATCACCATTCCACCCCCACGGTCTCATTCTCACGCTCACACACCATATCCTCCCATTCACAAGCCTTCACAACCTGCCCCACCTGACACGCCATCACACACCCACTCCACTCGCCAACACTCACCACCTGACACTTACGACACCCCAGATTATCACTCACCTTCAGCTGCCATCACCTCACCACCTCATACCCCCCCTCGCCCTCCTTCGGTGCCTGAACCCTCACCACTGGACCCACCTCAGATTCATCCTTCTCCTAATATTTCGCCTCCACCGGTAACCCCATCTACTCCCAAACACCCCCCCTCACCCGACCAGGACGTACCCATAATCCATCCTGCACCACCTACACCCCCACCCCTACCTACTCCTCCCCCACGAGAACCTGTTTCACCAACACCACCACCCATATTCCCCCCTAACCCCATACCTGATCCTGAACGTAATGAATCTGTATGTGTAATCCCTCTTATTCACCCTCAGCACCAGCCGCCTATAATCCAGGTTATACCTGCCACACCCACTCGGCCTGCCAGCCCCCACGGCAGACCACAGACACCTGTACGTCCAGCCACACCCCCCTCACCACAACAAACGCTACGGGAGGACGAAACAGGCCTGATTCCTGAAGGCTTCACCACACGCTCTGGGCGCACTATTAAGCGGCCACATAAATATATTTCCATGCTAAACAACACAAACATGCACCTACTCTACAACCAGCCTCACACATCTTATGCTTACTACTAAAGACACACACTTGCCTTTCTTGACCATATGACAATCCACACTTCACACGTAAATTATTGTACAACACGTCAATTCAGCATGGCTCAGGAATTTTTGTCGAAGTGTCTCATATTCTTATATTATTGTATATATATTGCCCATTTTTTAGTATTATTTTACGTGTATTTGCATTGTCCATTATATGTGTGTTGATATATATATATATATATATTTTTTTCTCCTTTTTTTTTTTTTTCATGTATTAGTTTTTATATGTGTCTTCCTTCCCCCAGTCTGTTGCTTAACATTTCTGGGGGGAGGGGGGGGGGGTAATGTAGTGGCCACATACGCACCTTGGCCACTCCTGGAGCTATTCTCTGTCCCCATGAATGACTCACCTGCCTACCTGCCGCCACACTGGATAGCTACCCCACGTGACCCACGCTACATCCGGGGACCTCATCTGACGATATATAAGGCCCCTGAGCGATGACTGGGTCACTTCACTTGACTTGGCTGCTGGACACACTACTGACTTCACACACGAGTTCCGGTCAGAGGACCTGCCTAACCTGCCTACCTGCCGACCTGCCCCAAGCTCCAGACACGCAGCATAGAACTCCCATTTCTGTGTAACCTCTGTACCAACTTCCCCGTCTGTGTGACTCCCTGTGTCCAATAATAAACTATATCCTGTATTATAGAGTCTGTTCACCCCGATTTACCACAGTACCATTGTACTTTTTTGCTCAGCCATGTCGTAGAAGCTCTCTCACCACAACCAAATACCAGCTCTTCAATAAACTTTATGCTGTTTCACCAACGTGCAGTCACCAATAACGATCCCTCGAACTACTGGATACCTTCTGGGCCCATAACCTGTTGAACTAATCTTCAGATAATACAATATCCAGCCAAGGAGACAGACTGCAAGCAAACACGGCGTGGAAGCTTCCTTCTATGTTTTTATTCTACCAGAGAAAATGGAACATCAAATATAAATGAACAAAAGAAAACGCATTCACTCAAAGGCAAACTCAATAGTACAAAAATAAATAATCTTAATGTACCCTCTCTCATTATAAACATTAGTAATTACTTCGTATTATGGATGTACTGTACAGAATATACAAAAACATATCCAACACCACCCTCTTTCTCCTGTTCATTAATGATCTTACCTGTTCCTCTTCCCCTATCCACTCCTATGCCGATGATTCCACCCTACACTACTGCACTCAGTTTGACAACCGTCCATCCAAGCAGCTCCTTTCCACATCACGTGATGATGCAGTAACGCGCCTGACTTCTGATATTTCCCTCATCTCCAACTGGGGCAGAGAGAACCTTGTGGATTTAATGCCTCTAAAACACAGTTACTTTCAACTGGTACTAATCTTTCATATGACTGTCCCCTCTCTTCAACGACATACAACTTGATCTTTCTCACTCCCTTAATATTATTGGAGTCTTTTTCTCTCACAATCTTTCTTGGAAAAATCATATTACTTCTCTAGCTAAAACCGCCTCAAAGAATTTTGGTGTGTTTTGCAGATTCTGTGAATATTTTATCTCCACACAGTTGCTGTCTCTGTACATGGGTTTCATCCTCCCCTGGATGGAGTATGGCTCTCTACAACTTCTCTCTCTTCACAGCAAAATTGTATCACTTCTCTCTTCTATCGGTATTACACTGGACATTGCTATTCTCAACTCTCTCAGTGTATGCTTCCTCCCCTCAGGAGAGCATGCAACACTCGCCAAGCCTCTCGTTCTCACCCCTTTTCTGCTCAACTCCATAATGCAAGTGTTAACAGGTACTTTCAGTCTTTCATATCCACAACCGATCAACTCTGAAACACTACTTTCATCCATCTTTCCACCTTACTACGACTTATGTTCCTTCAAATGCAATATGTTTAGGCATCTCGAACGAAATTGGGCATGATTTAGGACTACTCTCACATTGTACTACGCAGATAAGGAGGATAAGCGGGCTCACAGCCTTTAGTACTCATCTTTCTGAATAAAAAAAAAAAAACTCTCTGAGTAGTCAGGTCTCTTTCAATAAAGGCATCAATTTATCAGTCATACCAGAATCCCCATCACCCAAGATTGATTGATTGATTGATTTATAGATGCCACTAGGCATCTGGCGCTCAACAACTAGGGTAATATACCGCCCAAAATATATTGGTCATGTACATCATTAATAGAATAGGTACACACATTAAATAGGACATATACACCAAAAAGCTAAATTTTACTAAAAGAACCTGATGTATCATAAAATTAACAATTTGTGGAGGAGGCCAGCCTCCTCCACATAGGAGATGGTATTCCCTCCCACAATACAAGCCTCCTACCCGAGCACCTGGGAGAGACTGAAAAAACCGTTGCCCACCCGGTACTCGGGGAGGTGCCTGCGACGAAGGTCCCCAAGGCTAGGACACTTGGCAAGAAGATGCCACACAGTCAGAGGGACCAGACAATCATCACAGTAGGGAGGGGGTGCCCTCTTCATTAAAAACCCATGAGTCAATAGTGTGTGGCCCATGCGGAGACGATCAAGAGCCGTCTCTCACGGGCAGGACAGGCCGCTGTAGCTCCACAAACTCAGGCGCTGGTGGATGCCGCGGAGCTTGTTAGCCCCGACGGTGTCCCATCTGTCCTGCCGGCAGGAACGAACAGCAGCATCTATGTAGGGTCGAAGATCAACTGCAGGTATGAGATGACGCCTGGCAGGAGGCCGAGAACTGGAGGCTGCAGCCTTAGCCAGGGCATCAGCCCGCTCATTCCCATCGACACCCACATAAGCCGGGATTCAACAAAATGTGACTCTGCGGCCACGACGACCCAGGAGGACAGGCCACTCGAGAATGACCAACACCAGGGGATGGAAAGAGTTAAAATTGCCCAAAACCTTTGTAACACTCCTTTTTAAAAGTAAATCACTCATTTAATTTTTTTTCTTATTTAATGCCATTTTTTTTTTTTTTTATGGTAAAGTTTGGGAAGATAATTGAGAGCTCGATCTGGTAACAGTGTATATATATATATATATATTATATGAATTAGTTAATTGTGTATGTGAATATTATGGAGAAATATGTTATAATTTATGTGTCTATAGTATATTTACAATTACCAGTTTATTTTTTGAAGTGAATTGCAATTATTTGTGTCTTGTTATGTGGAAGGGAATTAATTTTGAATACGAATGTGTTGGTGAACTCAGAATGATCATGCAAGTTCTTAAAAACAGGTGACGCCATGTCGAAATGTCAAGTCCTCAGTTACTAAGTGTTGAATATGTTCCACCTTAATTTTCATTACTTTTCCATCCTTATAACCCTATTTTTATAAAATTTATAGTCGAGAGAGAGTGTAGTATGTGTTTGAGAAAACGCCATGGGGGAAGAGTTCCAATATTCTATAAAGGGTTACTAAGGACTATTATAAATTAATAAAAAAAAAAAATTTAAGTAACCTACAGGGAGAGAGTATATATGCAGTCACGAGAGAAAGAAGCCGAGCTACGGGGTCCACAGGGGGTAGACAGAAGAAGGACACCATATTGTAGCCGGCCTTTCGTCTTACAGGTTCGTTTGTAATAGCGCTGCACATTTTAATTAAGTACAAATCTTTGTAATTAATAGCTTTAAACCTAGCTACTATACATGTCATGATAACCAAGGAGTGTCTTCAGTTTGAATTGATACCGGAAGGCTGTAGGAGGTAAGAATACAGTGTGAATTGTGATTTAAATGTGTGATATTGTAGCCTGCATTTCGTCTTACATGACGCCATTGTCTAGACCAGGGACGCCATTATCCTCATTATTCGGTTTTGTGAACTGTGTCATAGTATTTTCAGTAGGGCAGGATTATCTTTAGGGGTCTACAAGTCATTGTGTTTATATGTCGTTTATTCAAAGAGGTTGTAAGAAATTTAAGAGTTTTTTGTGGGAAGATATTGGAATGTTATATGTATCTGGTTAAGATTGAGGTCTCTTCAGGAATCAGGCTGTATCTCAAACATCCTATACGGAGTCACGAAGTAACATCATTCAGGCTCTAGTGTTAACTTGTCTGTGGTATAGAAGGCACTGAAACACCTATTCTGGGGTGAATGTTTGGAGAGAAGGTGAGTCAAACCAAGTAGTAAATTTTCTATTCTGTGTGTGTCGCGTGTTTTGTTTCATGCCATAATTTTCTTTATTTTCTTTATCATGTTACCGAGTGTGTCACGTTATCATTGTAGCTATTTGTAGTAATTTCAGGGAATAGTAGATTAACTCAAGTGTACAATCAGGAAACTTTAAACATTCATTTATTTAGTTATTATAATTAATTAATGTTTCTATGCTCTGTTTTGATAATTAATTAATTAAGGGTTTAAATACAAAGGGAGGGCTTATTTCTATTTCAGTCAGGGAAATTTAATATTTATTTGGGTAATTTGCAAGAAAAATAAAATTGTAAAAATTAAGGAGACTATTTCTTGTTCCATCTCCGCCCTGCTGATTTGGCAAAGAGTACGGGGAACCAAATATTTGTGGTGTTAATGATGGTGCTGTTCTGATCAACAGGGAGTATCATAGCGTTCTGATCAACAGGGAGTATCATAGCATCGAGCTGCCCATATTTATTTTTGTTTTTTTTCAACATTCAATTTTATTATTTTTTGTTTTTTAATTATATTTTTGGTCAGGACAGTACCAATCATTACACCTTCAAGGCACTATGAGAATCGCTATAAATAGAAAAAGGCTGCGGGAGAGTAAAAATCACTTGGAGGGCATATAAAATGGCCGAGAGCTCGGCAGTAAAAATCAACATGACAGAAGGGAGCCTGCCGCCACGAAAAAAGTCAGGAAAGACAACCCCAAAACCAACTCCAGCATCAGACTTTGACCCATCAGTGTACACAGGGAGGGACTCCCTGTGAGTGAAGGCATGTTCTAAAAAGAGGGAAAGAGCCACTGGAGGAGGAAGAGATTCCTTCTTGTCTGGAAAGTAGGTGCAGGTGTAAACTTCTGGAACAAGCCATGGAGCCACCCTGGGGACAAAACTGAAAGTCATCAATGCCCATCTCCTCCATAGCCTTCCTGACCCGGAAGCCAAAGGGCCATGGTGTGCGAGGATGTGAAAAGTAGTACTGAGACATGATATCAGATGACATCGCCAAGCAGGGAAGGGAGTCAGAAAGTCGATGTAATCAATGCCAATAACGAACAATCAAGGACTGGCGACGGAGATCAAGAGGTGGCTCATTAGTGTCCATCAGGAGACTGGGGATTGGGGATGACCTGAAGACTCCGGTCGCCAGACGTACTCCAGCATGATGAACAGGGTCTAAAACTCTGAGGCATCGTTGGCAGAGGAGTACACCTCACACCCATAGTCGAGTTTTTACCTAATAAGAACATGGTATAGGTGGAGGGGGGTGGCCCGATCAGCCCCCCAGGACGTATGGCCCAGGACCCTCAACAGGTTAAGAGCCTTGAGGCAAGAGACCTTAAGTGTACGTAAGTGGGGAACCCAAGTCAAACGTTTGTCAAAAAGGAGACCCAAAAAGCGAGTCTCCTCGACACAACGTATCCGATGACCATACATGAATAAGTCCGGATCGGGGTGGACGCCTGGGATATGGCAAAAGTGCATAGCAACTGTCTTGGAAGGAGAAAATCGAAACCCATGAGAACCAGTCCAACGTGACACCCTGTCAAGGGCAAGCTGCATGCGCCGCTCCACCACTGACATACGGGAAGCAGCAAACCAGACTACTAGGCCATCAACGTACATCGATAGCTATACCATCTGGAAGGGATGAGGCAATGGCATTAATTGCAACTGTAAACAATGTGACACTGAGGACGCTTCCCTGGGGGATGCCCTCCTCCTGTGCAACAGATGTTTAATGGGTTGTACCAACCCTCACAGAAAAACTACGACCACTGAGAAACTCCTTAAGAAAGCGTGGAAGGCGACCCTGCAGGCCATATACATGGAGTTGCTGCAGGATGCCATATTGCCATGTAGTGTCATACGCTTTCTCTAAATAAAAAAATACACAAACAAGGTGTTGATGTCGTGCAAAGGCCTCACATGCAGCAGCTTCCACCCTGACCAGAGCATCTGTAGTGGAACGGTGCTTCCGAAAGCCAGACTGGGACGGAGACAGAAAATCACTCTGTTCTAAGAAGTATTCCAGTCTGACATTCAGCATCTTCTCAAATAGTTTACAGAGACAGGAGGTCAAGGCAATTGGTCGGTAATTGAGGGCAACACCAGAGTTCTTGCCCGGCTTGAGGAAAGGAAGGATGGTTGCAACCATCCACCCAGAAGGGAAGACACCCTCCAGCCAGATTCTGTTATATAAAGCTAAAAGAAATGAGATCGCCTCTTCACCCCAGTGTCGCAACATTGGATATGGGATGTTGTCTGGCCCAGGAGAAGTGTCGCCGCAGAGAGAGAGAGAGAGAGCAGAGTGCAGGTCTCTCAGGGTGAGTATATGGTTATAACTGTCATTCTCGTTCCCTGAAAAATCCAGGACAGTGCACTCCTTGTTTCTTAACTCATGCCTGACAGCCAGAGGTCGAGAGTCACGGCTGGAGACACTTGCAAAAGCCTCTGCCATGATATTGGCCACTGTCAAACCATCCATGATCTTAATTCCATTGACCTTAAGTACAGGTGGAGAACTAGGAGAAAACTTCCCAGGCCATCTTACGGATTCTCCTGAACACTTGGGTGAGTGGAGTTTTAGTATTAATTGAAGACACATAGGCCTTCCAAGATGCACGTCGGGCCTCTTTTAAAACTCGTCTAGCCCGAGCCCTTGCCCGTCGGAAGTCCTCTAAAAGAGTTGGGTCCCCTCGATTGCGACTAAGGCGAGAGAAAGCAGCGCGCTTCTCCCGCACAGCAATGGTGCAGACTGGTGACCACCAAGGGACAGGATGTTTGGGAAAGTAGCCAGAAGTTTTTGGGATAGAGTTGAGAGCAGCAGAGTGGAGCATATCAGTAAAATATGTTACAGCCTCGTCAGAGCTACCAAAATCGGCTACATAAAAGACCGAAGAAGTTAGCTCTATAAAAAACTGCCACTCAGGGTTCTCTAATTTCCACCTAGGAAGACGTGACTGTGGTTCGTACCTGTTACACTCTAAAAGTATAGGGAAATGGTCACTGCCATATAAATCAGGCAACAGTCTCCAAGTAAAATCCAACAGAGCACTGGGTGAGCAGAGGGAAATGTCAATGGCGGTAAAAGTCCCAGTAGGGCTATTAAAATGTGTTACATCTCCCGTATTTAAAACACCTAATCCCTCATCCTCAATAAAAGAAGCCAATAAAACACCTCTGGAGTTGACCGAACTGTCACCCCACAGAGGATGACGACCATTAAAATCACCCAATCAAATAATGGGAGAGGGAAGGTCCCGTACAAGACGGTTGAGATCACCCCTCTCAACTGTAACACTGGGAGGAAGGTATAGACTGCACACAGTGTACGGGCGGTCCATAAAAACCTTAACTGCAACAGCCTGGAGCGGAGTGTCAAGCTCCAGGTTCGTGCATGGAATATCTCGGCGAACTTGTATGACAGAGCCACCATAGTGACCCTGCGTGTGTGTGTGTGTGTAACACACAGGGCGATGTGACGCGTCTAATGTGGTAATTATAAGTTAGCGTGTGTTGCTTGCTTCGCATGCTCTCTCGCTTCCAGTTGCCACCGCTGGCTAGCCTCGTGCGAACGGAGGAGCCGAGTGCGTAAGTCTCCCCCTGCCAGTGCACAGCCTCTCCATCGTCAAGACCTTTGTTGTGCCTCCTTGTGGCCACACACGGTAACTGGGTCCTTGCGGCCCCAGGCTAAACCAGCAGAGGATCTCGGAGCAGCAGGGGGCCCCAGAGGTGTGAGGCTATGGCCCACCGACGTGTGGACACGCCCTGGTCCCACACCAACCCCTGCCCCACAAGCCCAGTGGGATATCCTTGGCTGGACTTGAGCTAGGGGAGTAAACCCCGAAATTAAATCTGCTTCGGGGTGACGCAATAGACAAGGCCCAACAGACCGGGCTCTTGGCACGCCCATGCAGCAGCCCGTTAGTCCAGTCGTCAAGGTCTTCACCCGCCACTGGATCACCTGATGGACTGCCAAGATAGTGGACTGAGGATTGTGCACCCACCTTCCACTTAAACAATCACTGCACAAGTCTTGCCTATGCTGACCTTTTACTCCTACAATATATTTTCATTTCCTTTCCCTTTCTCCAACTCCAACAAGTCCTCCGGCGATGGGGAAGGGGCGGTGGGGGCAGGTAAGGTTGTTATTGGCAGCCCTTAGTCCCGACCCTGCACGTGAGGCGGCCCTGGGGTGAAGGTCGCTGGATGGCTGGGACAGGAACAGCGGCCTCCTTCGGCAGCTCCCAGGGCGACTGGGCGGCCCTTTTTAGGATCCACATCGCCCACCCCGCATGGGGAGGGGTCTAGAAAAGGTGACCCAAACATTGCCTGTTCCGACCTCCACGGGCAGGTAACCGAGCCTCGCCGTGGCAACCCCCATTTCGGTCCAAACAAAACAAAGAAACTCGTAATTGGCACATGGAATGTGCGTACACTACTAGACCTCACCGATAATGAAAGACCCCAACGCCGAACAGCTATTATTGCCCATGAGCTGAAGCGATACAGAGTGGATATAGCTGCCCTCAGTGAAACACGACTATCAGCAGAGGGATCACTCACAGAAGTAGGAGAGGGCTACACCTTCTTCTGGAGAGGCTTGCAAGAGGGAGCCCGGCGTATTCATGGAGTTGCTTTTGCAGTTAAAACATCACTGCTCACTTCATTCCCTCAATCTCCCACTGGGCACAGTGAGAGGCTCATCAGCTGGCGCATTCCACTAGCAAACCACCGTAATGCCACACTAATCAATGTCTATGCACCTACACTAGACACAGACGAGGAAATAAAAGATCGATTTTATGGACAACTAAATTCAATAATGCAGACCATCCCTCGCGAAGACAAAATAATTCTTCTCGGAGACTTTAATGCCAGAGTCGGGCGCAATCATCATCTATGGGAGGGAATCATTGGTCACCATGGAGTTGGAAAATGTAATGACAATGGTTTACGCCTGTTGACTTTCTGCTCCCAGCATGAACTGGCCATCACAAACACAATGTTCCAACTCCGTGAGATGCACAAAACCACCTGGATGCACCCAAGATCCAAAACATGGCATCTACTCGACTATGTCATTGTAAGACAGCGAGATCTGAGAGATGTAGTACTTACAAGAGCAATGCGAGGTGCCGATGGATGGACTGATCACCGCCTTGTCCGTTCAATCTTGCAATTGCGTATTCGACCTCCGATACGACGACAGGCACCAAGGCCTTGCCTTAATATCAAAGCCCTCAGCGACCAAGAGAAACGTGCTGCCCTTCAAGCAGAACTTTTGGTAAATTTAGCACCACCAGCTCCCAATGACAACCCAGCAACAACAGACACCTTATCTGTAAGATGGCGCACAGTAAGTGAGGTTCTCCTCAACACTGCCAGAAATGTGCTTGGTACGATCAAAAGAAAAAACAGAGATTGGTTTGATGAGCAAGCTGAGGACATTCACCAGCTCCTAGAGGAAAAGAAAAGGGCTCACCAGTCAGTACTCGCCAATCCTAACGCAAGAACACGTGAAAACCTTGCAGCACTCCGTTCAAGAGTCCAGCGTGAGACTAGAAAAATGCAGAATGAGTGGTGGACCAAGCTTGCAGGTGAAATTCAGGGCTTTGCTGATGTAGGAGACCAACAGCAATTTTACAATGCCCTCAAGATGGCATATGGGCCCCAAAGTAATAGCTTTTGTCCCACCCGGAGTGCTGATGGATCCACACTCATTACTGAAAAGTCTGAAATTCTAGGCCGCTGGGCTGAACACTATGAAGACCTTCTGAACAGGAGTAACCCAACAGATCCTACCTTCCTTAACAACCTACCTGATCTCCCTGCCATGCAAGAACTTGACACCATTCCATCTCGTCAAGAAGTACACCTGGCCGTCAATAGCCTGAAGAACAACAAGGCAACTGGACCAGACAGCATTCCAGCGGAAATCCTGAAATATGGCGGTAATGCTGTTGTAGACTGTCTGCTTAACATCATTCAAGAAGTGTGGCAATCCAGATGCTGCCCACAACAGTGGAAAGATGCAGACATTATAAGCATTTACAAAAAGAAAGGTGATAGGGCCATATGTGGCAACAGCCGGGGCATCTCCCTTCTCTCCACCTCGGGAAAAGTCCTCACAAAAATCCTGCTCTCCCGAATCCTCAACAACATTGCAGAGCGGGTTCTGCCTGAATCCCAATGTGGGTTCAGGAGAGAACGCAGCACCACTGATATGGTGTTTGTGGCGAGACAGCTTCAGGAGAAGAGCATAGAGCAGCATCAAGACCTCTACATGGTGTTTGTGGATCTTGCTAAAGCGTTCGATACGGTGAACAGACCCCTACTATGGGAAGCACTGAGGAAATTTGGCTGCCCTCCAACATTCTTGGCTGTCCTCAGATCACTGCATGATGGTTCAATGGCACGTGTCTCCAGTGCAGGGATAAAATCTGAACCTTTCCTGGTGGGCACAGGGGTGAAGCAGGGATGCGTAATAGCTCCTATTATGTTTAACTTATTCCTTGCAGCTGTTTCCAAAATCGCTAAGCAGCAAATTGACCCTGCTGATGGTGTCCGGCTGTCTTATCGGCTAGATGGTAACCTATTCAACATCCGGCGCCTTCAAGCAAAGACACGGGTAACAGAGGAGGCAATCCATGAGCTGCAATATGCAGATGACACTGCCATAATTGGCTCATCACATGAGGGTCTTCAGCGCACCATCAATGCTGTGACAAATGCCTACACTCGTTCTGGACTTGCCATCAACATCAATAAAACAGAAGTGCTAAGTATGCATGAACATCCGCGAGAGCCTGTTGAGTTCACCATCAATCAACAGCCTCTGAAGAACGTCCAGGAGTTCACCTACCTGGGCTCTGTACTTACTGACTCCTGTGACTTAACAAGCGAGGTTCAACGCCGCATTGGACTGGCTTCTGCTGCCTTTGGAAGACTGTCTCGCAGGGTCTTTCTGAACAGAGACCTTACCACTACCACCAAGGTATCTGTGTACAGGGCAATCTGTCTCTCCATCCTTTTATATGGCAGTGAATCGTGGGTACCATATCGACGCCACTTAAAAAAGCTGGAAGCCTTCCACACCAACTGCCTTCAGCGCATATTAGGGCTCAAGTGGTGGCACAAGGTTCCCCACACTGATATACGCAGACGAACACAAATTGAACCCCTTGAGACTATCCTCACGCAACGACAACTGCGTTGGGTGGGGCACACAATTCGTATGCCAGAGGACAGACTTCCTCGCAAGGTCCTTTATGGTGAGCTGAGTCTGGGCAGGCGGCATGCTGGTGGCCCTCGCAAGCGCTTCAAAGACCATCTTAAAACTACGCTAAAGAAATGTGCAATAGTGCCCACTAACCTTGAAGCAGCTGCTGAAAACCGCCAAGAGTGGCACTCATTGTGCCGCACTGGCACCGAGCAACTAACAACCCACTGCAACACTCTGGCGGAGGAAAGACGACAACGGCGTCATGCGCCACAGCAAGCGGGAGGTAATTTCCCGTGCCTTACTTGTGGACGCATATGCAAGTCAAGGATTGGACTCGTCAGCCACCAGCGAGTCCATCGAGTGTAACCGCACCGAACCTGATTCTTCAGTCTTCTTCAGCATGGTGCAAAGTCATCGTCGTCTGCGACGGACAACTTTAAGCAAGTAAGCAAGTGACCCTGCCCTTCATATGAATTGGAATAAAATATAGAGTATGCTGGAGGACTGGCAGGAATGTAGTCCCCAAGCATTGTCTCTTGGAGAGAAACACAAGCAGGAGAGAAGCTAGAGAGAAAAATGCACAGTTTCTCCCAAGAAGCACGCAAGCCACGGCAATTCCACTGAAGGACCTTGAACTGTGTTACTTTAGTACTGATTTTTGGGAAGCCTCGCGAAGGTACTTCCCACTACCACCTTGACCTGAGGGTTTACTCAAACTATAAGTTTTGTCTAATCCTCGGCCACTAGAAGAAGAGCGAGCGCGAGGAGTAGTACTTGGGGCAGTAATTGGAACCCGTAGACGAGTCCCTGAAGCATCTGATATGTTAGAAAAAGATGAAGGTATATGAGCTGGGATATTCTTTGAAACAATTTCATTGGTATTGTCCTGTACAGCAGTGGTATCACTGACACAGGCAGATATATCACCATCCATAATACAGGTGGTAGAATCACTCAGCTGCTCAAGAGGGAAGAGAAACTGAATCTTTTGAAGTCACAACATCCGTGGCATCCACATTAACTTCACGCCCCTCTGATGATCTCGAAGGAAGCTTGCGAGGAGGAACTTCTGTTGAATCAAGATAATCATCAGAGCCACGAGAACACTTCTGGTGAAATTGAGAGGTAACTATAGATGAGTCCACAGAAATACTTGCCTTACAAGGAGGAACATCTATGGAGTCAAGTGCCTCAGAGGAACCACGAAGGCGTCTCTGTGACAGTTTAGGTGACTTAAGTTTCCTCTTTGGAGAGCGTGTGGCAGTGTGAACCTCTACCACATGGACACCTTTAGCTAAAGTCTGAGAATTGTCATCAGTTGAAGGGTCACCAGAATGAGTGTCTGATAAAGTTTCCAAGACAGAGAAGCTATTATGTTGAGTAACCTTAGAAACGCTCTCACTAGAGCAAAAAACAGCTGTCTCTTGAGAGGGTTGAGAGGGTGCTGCAACTGATTTAGGGCGAAGGGAGGAGTCGTATGTCTTCACACCACCATCCTTCTGTCGCCTGAAGTTGAGTTGCCGTCTGGCACTGCCTTTGCTAATGAATTGGGTATTAGCCAAGTGGAGGATATCCTGCTCAAGGAGGTACATCTTACATTGGCGAGAACGCAAGGGGTGAGCATCTCTGCAGTAAAAGCAGTAACTCTCTGACCGACACTCAGAAGTAAGATGTGAGTCAAGAGCAGAACAATTACCATACAGGGAACGGTTGTTGCAGTTCCTCCTCCCATGACCAAACTCATAACAACAAAAACACTGTAGGTGACGCTCAACAAAAGGCTTCACCTTAAAAGAGGTGGAGTTAATATTAATGCGATCTTGGTTATGTGAGCCATAGAAAGTGAGAATGAGCATATTTTTCCTGCCTTTCATCTTTGATACTCGTTGGACACTGTCTGGGCACATAGCGAGAATGTCCTCTTTTGAGAATTCATACAGGTCCTCATTATATATACGCCCCTTGCTATAATTAAATGTTCGATGTGGTTTAATAGATTCCAACATGCTATTAGAAGGACAGGGGAAATTGAGGAGCATCATGGCCTGTGTAAGATATTTGGCTCTGATTAAAACCTCCTTACGATATTTCTTTATGTGTCCTATTGGTAATAATCCAATTTATTCTCCAGATACCGGGAAGCATGGATAAGGTTACCACGTCCCTCCCTGTAGTAAGCTACAAACCAAAAGGGTGTAGGAACCTGACGTCCCTTTGGGACATGCTCTACAGAGTCGTCAAATATGTAAGGGCAGTAGTCATTTTCACTGTCAACTACATTTGGGGACCAAATCACCTGAACTTTACAGTGAGTATCCCCCACAGTCAGAGAATCTTTT
This sequence comes from Petrolisthes cinctipes, assembly GCA_033782935.1. Lineage (NCBI taxonomy): Eukaryota > Metazoa > Arthropoda > Malacostraca > Decapoda > Porcellanidae > Petrolisthes > Petrolisthes cinctipes. Next base: position 1,767,703 of record JAWQEG010000481.1, on the reverse strand, counting down.
TTGTGTTGAAAGTAATATAGCACCAATTAGACCTACAATCAATGTCATATGTGATTCGGGTACGAAGAACTATTCCCAAACACTTAAAAATAGAGTGCATAGCGCCATAGGAAAGGGATGCAAGTACATTAATTAACATTAACGTGTTCAAATCGCTAACAGGGTTCTTTGACACAACACTCGACCTGCTAGGTCTACTCTTATTTGCAGCTTTCTGCATACTACCACGACCAGAGAGTGATGTCTCGAGGACCTGGTTGACCACCGGTCGAGGAAGAGATTGGAGCTTTTCTTTATCCATATATCATTGGTTTAGTGTTGTTGGCCCTAGGAGCCGAGAGCTACTACCTACCGGGCAGATGAGGGGACCGAGCGCTGGTCGTCGTGGGAGGGGTACCTCTTCCCCCACGGGGCCACTCGTTTTAAAAAGCAGCCTCAATGGCTCGAAAGTTTGCCCACGACGGTGCTGAGACCCCCTTCCTTAACATTTCCCGGCCCAGACACCCAACCATTCAACATAGGATGGCCCCTAGACGGCGGTCCCTCTGGAGGGCAGCACTGTTGGTTGTACTGACAGCCTAATTCATGGGAACCATTTAGTCTGGTCTCTCACTGGCGACCTTACTAGCATAGGAAGCCCTCTCTCCCCGCCCCGAAATCGGGGCAGAGCAGGGGCCGGAACCCCCTCTAGTCTAGCTCGCCAGGCCTCAGAGACACACAAGCCCCCCCACCACGTCAAGGCGGCTCCCGTTAGGGGGGATGTTAGGGGAGTAGTCATTGTCTCTGTCAACTACATTTGTGGACTGCATCATCTGAACCTTACAGTGAATCTTTTGCCTCAAAAGCTGCTTTGGCAGCAGCATTTGTATTGAAAATAATATAGCACCAATTTGATCTGCAGTCACTGTCATAAGTGATTCGGATACGAAGAACCACTCCAAAACACTTAAAAATGGAGTGGATAGCACCATAGAAATGGGATGCAAGTACATTCGTCAACATTAACGTGTCCAAACCGCTAACAGGGTTCATCGACACAACACCCGACCTGCTGGGTCTTTTCTATACTTGTTGTCTTCTGCATACCACCACGACCAGAGAGTGATGTCTCTATGGCCTGGTCGACCACCTCTCGAGGAAAAGAAAGTTTTTCGTTATCCATATATACTTATTTTTGTTTGATTGGCTCCAGAAGCCAAGAGCTACTACCTACCGGGCAAATGAGGGGACCGAGCACTAGTCGCTGTGGGCGGGGTACTTCGTGTCCCACGGGACCAGTCGTTTTAAAAAGCAGCCCCAATGGCTCGAAAGTTTGCCCAGGACTGTGCTGAGACCCCCTTCCCCAACATCTCCTGGCACAGACACCCAACCATCCAATAAAGGACGGCCCCTAGTGTCGGTCCCACTGGCGGGCAGCATTGTTGGCCCGTACTGGTAGCCTAATGCATGGGAACCATTTAGTCTGGTCTCTCACTGGCGACATTACTAGCATGAGAAGCAGTCTCTCCCCGATATCGGGGCAGAGCAGGGGCTGGAGCCCCCTGTAGTCTAGCTCCCCAGGTCTCAGAGACACGCAAGCCCACCCACCACATCAAGGCGGTTTCTGTTGGGTGGGCCATCACCCAAGACAGAGTTCAGATTCATGGTTATTTGATTTACCCTGCAATAGGCAGCCAAAGGCTGACACTCCTCAACACTACAGTGCAAAATGACGTGACTGATTGATGGCAACACACCACAGGTGTTACATTGTGTTGGGAAACAATAATTTGTATAGGATAAAATGTGACTATCCATTCTTAGTCTGGTTAAAACAACTTCCTCACGGCGATATATGCAGATGGCCAGTTTTTAACGTGTGTCTTTATGGTCGGTCCATTGACTTTGCCAAATAAGATTTATTGATTTCTTACGGAAAGAGAGGGACTTCCCACATCTCCTCAAGTTCTACCGCCTACCTTACAAGTAAGTCAGTCTGTTCATTACCGAAGATTCGACAATTACCAGGAATCCAGATCAGAGAGAAGGACTTAACAGATACATGTAATTTATTGATAATATTGCCCAGGATTTCATTTGAGATCGATTTGCAAGATTTAATTGCCTGAAAGGCTGACTGTCATTCTGAAAAGATGACAAAACTGTCGTAATTTAAATTTTCATCAAAATCCATAGCTCTGGATACGGTAAATAATTCTGCAGTAAACACAGATGCATATGCGGGAAACTGATATTTAAGACAACACTCCTATGACCATACACTTGCACCCACACATTAATCTGTCTTAAAGCCATCAGTGTACACTAGGTTTCTAATAAGGATCTTCCGGAACAATTGTCTGTGGTAATTGTGGTGGGACTAGACTCCCAAGGCGCTATATTTAACAGAACGAGAAGATCCCCACTAGAAAGATCAAACCCTAGCGCTTGACAGAGGAAGTGAAGCCGCACAGCCACCGACTTGAGGGCCCCATGCAGCAGATGTTCTCACTGCAGGAGGATCTCACAAGCCGGGATGGCCAGCGATCGTTTCCGGTGGGTGGTAAAACCGTATGATAATAGTTTTGACGAATAAGGAGGGGAGGTATATTTGCCTCTACTTCCATCCGCTCCACACGAGTACATAGAAGAGCTCCAAGACATAATCGTAAATATACATTCTGAAATTCATCCTAGCTCTTGAGTGTCACCTCAGACGCCGACCCGTACACCACACCTGTGAGCCATAGTTAAGCTTTGAACGTATGAGGGACTTATACACAGTCAATAAAGATGTTCTGTCAGCTCCCCACGATTTACCAAATAAGTATTTGAGGACATTTAATTTCTTTCTATAACAAACAGGCAAATAATTAATATGACTTTTCCAATTAAGCCTACAGTCAAAATGTAGGCCTAAGAATGTTACAGAATTTTGAATTAGTATTGGCTGATAATCTAAAGTAATATACATATCAGGTACTTACGTTTATGGGTGAAACCAATGTCGACACACTTAGGAACAGTAAACTTAAAACCCCACTGCGAGGCCAACTGATGGACAGAGTTAAGTGCTAATTGAATCCGCCTAGCCGAAAATTGAACATTGGGGGATGAGTGCCACAATGTACAAACGTCAGAAAATAGTGAGTATTTAAGATTTTTGGTAACATAATCTGATGACATAATATCATTAAGGGGGTAGTGTGGTGTTGGTAAATCTGGAGCAACTGATTCCTCCAAGCTCTATCAAGCAACAGGTTACCATTAATTTTGCTTATCTGGTCCTGTTTCCTGGCATGCTTTGGAGGAATCAAGGTGCTGTAATATACCCAAAGTGCACTATCACCTTAAGAGCATTATGAAAAGAGTCGGGCTAAGCACACTTCCCTGGGGCACCCCATTATCTTGGATAAATATGTCGAATGTTACGTTATAGGTCAACCTGACAGAAAATGTCCTGTCAGCAAGGAAGTTACTGATAAATATAGTCAAATTACCTGTTAAGCCATAGGCGTAAAGTTTCTGTAGTAGTCCGTTACGCCATGTCATGTCGTATGCTTTTGAATATAAAAAAATATACCTATCATGAAATGTTTCCCATCAAATGTCTTGGCAATGCAATGATCCAAACGCATTAACTGGTCTAGAGTGGACCAGTGTTAACGGAATCCACTCTGTTGAACATTTAACACATTCTTCGACTCTAAAACAAAAACTAGTCTTTTATTTACCATACGTTCCATGACCTTACATAGACAGTCAGTCAGTGCAAAAGGACGAAATGAACTGGGATTGGTAAGGCGACCGTCTCGTTTAGGTATCGGTATGACATGCGTGTAGTGTCATGAGTTTGGAAACGTTCGAGACGTCCAAATCTCATTAAACACCGCTAACAAATTACTCAGGTTGTCCTGAATAAGATGTTGAATCATACCTTACGTAATGGCTGAGGGACCGGGACTGGAGTCTTTACAGGATTTCAGGGCGAGGAGAAGTTCGTTAATCGTAACTCCTTGTTGTAGCTAGAATTTACAACTTCTGTGGCAAAGTCTATCTCTCGCAGCTCAGCCTCCCGTTTCTGGTCTTCAAAACGGGGGGGCGTAGTTAGCTTAGCTGCTTATGTCAGCATTTTGTCTAGCAATGGTGTTCTGGGGCAAGAAAGACCTTACTTACTCCAGACATGTGATGATTGATGATGTGGTAGCTGGCGACTGGTTCGTGGTCTTTGTCTTTTTATTAGTCTTTGTAGTATTATTAGTCTTTGGCGTGTCTTCGGAGTTTGATTTTAATTATATGGTTTTCTATAATTATATGGTGTAGGAGAGGTAGCAAGCGTCTGTAGTTTGCACAATTTATTGATAACCCGAGTGAGTACAGTTTCACAAATATGTTTGGGGTTAGGTTAGACTTGAGGTAACTTTATAGAGAGATTATATGCTAAGGTAACCTGAGTGTATGGTTATCAATAGCTAACTGAGGCTGAAGGAGCGGGAACAGGGCGTCGCTTTTGGTAGGTCACTTGACTTATGTCGTCACTATATGCTAACGTGTTAATGGTTCCCACAGGGAGCTAGGGTTTGTATCCAAGCCTACGCTAGCAGTTTCACGGCATCATGCGATGTGTGACTCACTCTCGTAAGTGAGTATAAGTGATTATAAGTAGCCTCTTAAATGTAGGTTTAGCCGGAACAATGCTCGGCCACTACAATCCTTCGCCCTCGAAGGAATATTACACATATACATAATATATATGTTCTTATTTTAATCCATGCAATCGGTAGATAGTTTTATTTTATTATGTCTACAGATAATAATGATTATTACATGTACAATATATATTATTGTAAAATACATCCTATCTGAATGTGTAGGAGTGTGTAACTAACCTATACATTTGTATCCTCATTACCTTCTGACACTTGTCTCTGTCGTTCGCGAGCCGATAATTGTCGGTACCGAGCGTACACCTTCCGTATACACCAGCTAAACACAATAGTACAAACAATCAACGTTAGTTCAGGTATGATGTGTAGAGGGAATACAACTTCTCTTGAGAGATGTACAGGTAACAAATTATCCAATGTTGAGGTAAACTCTGAGTCATTTAAATACTGAAGGAACTTGATTTTGTCTGAAACAATAGTGATTTTATCTAAAGAGATGTTTGCTACAAGGTTAAGTGATTGTAACTCTGTAGAAAGTGTAGACACAAATGCTTTATGGTGATGAGTAGGTAAGTTAAGGAAATGTTCATTCCTAATCTCACAATGGTCCGGTGCCATATAATAACCATCCATCAAAATGTGTTGGACTTTACCATTGCAAATTAATGTCACGCTTGTTCTCTTTTGGAAATAGTAGTAGTGGTTAGTACCGAAGTGCTCATGGTAGGAAGTATTATTACTTACAGTTTTGAAAGTACAGTAAGATGTTGGGAGAGTTGATTCAGGAATTATGCATGAAAGTTCACACTGTGCCTTGTTTGTTAAACTGAAGGTAAACATATACGCAGGACATACATACAAGTGTAAGAACGAGGTGAGACAGTCATCCAATGAATGTTTTTCTAAGGTGTCTATGGCAGTATAATCCTCAGATGCGACTATGTACTGACGTGACTTGTCAACAACCAGCAGGGTATTATTTACTCTAATTGGAAAAGGTCGTAATTCCCAAATATTAAATGACGTTTTTGACTTAAAGGGAATATTTAATAACATACTTGATTCAGTTAGAATTGATCCAATGATGGGGTAATAATATTCCACGTCAGATATGGTAAATATAAGTATTTATAGCTATTTCCACTGCTGCTTGCAACTGCTGTAGAGGTACTGTACCAACTTAGAGTTCACTCTACCCAATCCAGCATCTACTAGGTCACTTATTACTAATTCATTTAAATCATTTAGTTCCTTAACAGCTATCTCAATGGCTGCTATGTACTCACTAATTAATTGGATTTGTTCAATGTTGGGTATTATTCCAATTAATTTGTTTACCACGTCAGTCAATTGGTTAGTTGTTTCTATTATTTCATGAGTTTTCTGTTTTAGGTGTTGGAGAGCCTCGTAGGTTTGAATAACTATTCTATTCTGTTGTCCCAGGGTAATGGTTACTTCTAATTTCTTTCCTAATGCAGTTACATCGTCGGCCATTGCTGTGCCAAACAATTGTTTACTTAACAGTCCCATGAAATTGAAAAGGCCACGTCTCTGATGACGAGCGTGGGCAGATTGCCTCACTTTATGTGGTTCTTCAGGAAATGATAACTTCATATCATGTATTATTGTTTCTAGCCTATTTACCCTGTTAGTTTGTAACTGTAGAGTAATTTTACAGGTCTAGTATTATTATAGAAGTAGGCTAGAAGTGGGTTAGTTTTAACATCAGAACTAACATTCATATCCTAGTTATTGTAAAACTTATTTACTTGTGTTGTGACAGCTTCTACATGTCTGTGTAATTCTGATACATGCTGTCCAAGGTTATAGATTATCTCTGGCATATCAAGCAATCCGTGAACTTCCAGTTGTACAGTAACTAAATCTTCGACTATCAAGAATTTTCCTCTATGTTCAACCAAAACACCTGTCTTCAGTACTTGGGCTGGAACTGCTGTTTGTTGGGCAAGTGTAACAAGCGCTGTGCCCAGCAAAAACAGTGATAGAGTCTTGTTCCCCATCTGAAATAAATGTCATTATTTAGTTTGTTTTGTAGACCTAAGTTTTTGTCTGTATGTATTTCTTTTACTTGATGTGGGAGTGGAGTTTATTATTTCTTGTGATTGTGTTGTGTGTGTTATAGGTGGTTCATTTAAGTTTATCTTTTTACACCTATCCACATGTACTATTTCTACCTTCCCCGTTTTTATATCCTGTATTTTTATTTTATTTCCATGGGCCATGTCAATTATTTCATATGGACCAACAAACTTTGGAGTTAACTTTGATACTCTTTCTGGGAATTTTACCATGACATTCTCCCCTACAGCAACATCTATCTTCACAGCTTGAGTATGTTGTTTGATCATCATCTCCTGCCTGCTACCTTCTAGGTGTTTCCTGACTTCCTTATGGATGTTATTAAACACTCGTAGTTGTCTAATGAAATAGTCATCCATATTATATGCTGGAGAAGAATTTCCAGTTATTATGTCATATGGAAGTCTTTTGTCTGTTCCATATAGGATATAATGCGGGGACTTGCCCACTGATGAATTTATGGAACCGTTAATGGAGGCAGCTGTAAAGGATATCCAGTCTTCCCATGAGCCTTGCATAGGATTAGCCACATGTCGCAAAACTTCAAGTATTTTACGATTTGCTCTTTCTGTGAGACCGTTGCTGGCTGGATGATATGCTGTAATAAAAGTTTGTTTTATATGATATTGATCACATATGTTTCGTAACAAATTATTAGTAAATTCTTTACCATTGTCTGTTAGTATCACCTTAGGAGTGGTGTACTGGCAAAGTAAATTTGTTACAAGTTTGTGTGCAACCTCTTCTGCTGTTTTTGTCTGCAAAGGAGTAATGACCACATAACGTGAGAAATGGTCTAGACATACAAGGCAATATTTGGAGCCTTGATGACTCATTGGTAAGCTTAGAATATCTATACCAACGACATCCCATGGTTGTTCAGGTATTGGGTAATTTAACATAGGGGCTGGGTCCATTGTATTACCTTTATGAGCATGACATGATTCACAATTCTTGATATGTTTCTCCACGTCTGCGCGGAGAGTGAACCAATAATATTTTTGTCTAGTTTCTGCTATACAGCGATCTCTTCCCGGATGTCTGGCTTGTGGATGATTATGCATAAGCGTTAGTACATTTTTAATAAGTGTAGCAGGGACTACCACTTGTGAAGAAATGTTAGTTTGTTTCTCAAGCTTCCTGAACAAAGTGTCATCTATTACCTCAAACTGTGGTAGTGGGATTGGTAACTTTGGTAGATTAGTCTCGTCACCTGAAACCAAAGCATAAATGACCCGTGACCAAAATTTGTCTTTCTTTTGTTCAGTCTTAACAAGTTCCACATTGAAGTCTACATCACTATAAGTGGGAATAACAGCAGCAGCTGATACATTGCGAGATAAAGCATCTGCAACTCTATTAAAACGCCCAGGAAGATATTTAATTGTAGGTTGAAATTCTGAGATTGTTAAGTACCATCTGGCTAACTGACCTGTCAAATTTTTACCATTGAAGAGACCACACACAGGTTGATGATCTGTATATATGGTGATAGGATACCCCAGAATTATTTCCCTGGAGGTCTTTAAGGCCCAAACTACCGCCATAGTCTCTAGGTTTGTGACGCTATATTTCTTCTCTGCATCGTTCACAACACGACTGGCATATGCACAAACCTTGCAACGACCCTCAGTGGAATGTTGCATAAGCACTGCGCCTAGACCATCCTGTGATGCGTCAGTACAGAGAGAAAATGGGAGGTTATAGTTTGGATAACTTAAAATTTGAGCAGTTGTGAGCTTAAGTTTTAATTGATCAAAACTATCTTGCTCTGTCTGTGACCACTTAAATTCGATATTTTTCTTTAGGAGTCTTGTTAGTGGGCTGGCTATTTTAGCAAAATTCATTATGAATGACCTGTAGTATGAACATAATCCAAGGAAACTCCTTATTTGCTTTACTGTAGTAGGTTGAGGGAATTCCTTTACTACTTTAATCTTGGAATCCAAAGTGTGAATTCCTTTACTATTTACTTTATAACCCAAAAATTCTATTTCAGCCTTAAGGAATGTACATTTTGACAGTTTAACCTTTAATCCAACATCCTGCAATCGTTGTAAGACTCTGTCTAGTTTTTGTAGGTGTGAATTGACATCAGGGCTGACAATAATTAAGTCATCTTTGTAAGCAACAACGTCTTGAGTCATGTCGCTGAAAATAATATTTATCATCCTTTGGAAAGTTAGGGGTGCATTGGATAATCCAAAGGGCATTCTGACAAATTGCCAATGACCATTTTGGGTGCTAAAAGCTGTAATAGGTTTGGATTGGTCATCTAATTCTACTTGCCAATAACCACTAATTAGGTCAAGACTACTAAAGACTCCGGTTTTTTCCCCAATCTCCATGAGGATATCTTTAAGTACAGGTAATGGGTACCTATCCTTGACAGTTTTCTCATTTATCTTCCTAAAATCAATAACAGGGCGGAAATCACCTGTTTTCTTAGTCACTAAGAATAATGGGCTGTTATAAGGACTGTTTGAAGATTCAATGATTCCTTCTGCTGACATATCATCCACCATTTAATTCATTATTTGTCTCTGACTATGAGGTAATCTGTAAGCTTTCACATATACTGGATCTGTGTCAGTTAATTTTATGTGATGTTTAACTAGTGTTGTTTTTCCCAACCGCTCACCAGGTAAGGCAATAGCCGACCTGTGATTTGCTAATGTGTGTAAAAGCTGTGTGCAATGTGAAGGAAAATCATTTACTTTTACATGTTCACATAATTCCTTAGTAGTTTGCCTAAGTTGTAATTCATCAACAATGTGTATGTTGGCTAAGGGAGGAGATTCTTTTTCCACTTGTATGGGTTTAAGAAACACAAGAAAGTCACCTATGTAAGTACCTGGTTTAATGTTCACTGCCAGATCAACCTTGTTAAAAATTAGAGCTTCGATGAAGTTGTCTTTTTGTATCAGAGAGAATATGGATTCCATACCGACATTATTTATTCTTGATGTTTCACTTAAAGATATGATTTCATTCCCTTCATAGTTATTATCACCTTTCACTTGCACCTTTATGATAGCAAACCCCTTACTTGGTAAATGTACCGTACTTTTGACAGTGCCTGCCAGTCTAGTCTGTGAGTCACTGACCCTTGTCCCCAAGCCTACAGCTGTGCACCGCTGCTGACTCAGAGGACAACATGGGTACACGCGCCCTTGAAAGATAATTGACTGGAGTGAGATTGCAATGTCAAGGTTATGCTCTGTCAATTCTTTTAAACCCAAGAGGTTATCAGTTGGTAAACTGAAATTTTCACAGATATAAAAGATGCATTTTAGTTTCGGACTAGTTTGTAAAAGTGTAATAGGAAATTGTATCATTCCTTTAATGATTAATTTACTACCATACAAGGCAGTTAAATTTAAATCTGATGGTTGGAGAGTCCATCGTTCCTGCGGGTTTCCTTCTTACAGCCGTTTAAGTGTTACTTCAGAAAGTAAGGAGACACAAGCTCCTGTATCCACAGCTAATGAGATATTTGTATTTCCTATGTTACAAGGAAGTGAAAGTACATCCACTTTACCCAAAGCAGCAACAAGTATATCTATATATATGACTAGGTGTGATTAATTTGATTTTTTTTTTTTTTTTTTTTTTTGTAAACATCGTCACCTGTATTTGCACGTCTGTTATTTACTTCATTTCTGGCATTCAACGTTACTCTACATTCATATGTGTTATGTGTTACACTGTTATGAATAATGCAGAACTTATTACTTGGCTTGTTGTCACTGTCACTTACTCCCTTACTATTATTGTTACTTTTGGCATTTGAGCGATTATTCTTATTAAAGTAACACTTATCTGGGCTGTGTCCATATTTTCTACAGATATTACAATAAGGCTTCTTCTTCGCGCTCTGTGGTGTGAAGTTTGTAGTGTGTGGTGTGTGTGAAGTGCTGTGGTGAGTGTCTGTGTCAGTGATCACGGCTACAGGTAGGGCTCTAGGTACATTTAGAGGTTCTTTTTGACTAATCTTTGCTGCATATTTGACCAATCTGTCACTTGATTTATATTCTATTTTAGCAGCTTCAAGCCTGGATTCCTCTGTTAATAGTAAAGTATACTGTATGTACTCAATTAGCTTGTACACATTGTCCCCTGTCATGTTACCCTGTGCGTTCAACCACTCTGACCCTGTTAAGAGTTGTTTAGCATCGCTAATGGTCGAACCTGCTAACGCTAGAGCCGTACTTGAATTAGCTGTTCCACAGTTACTCACTGTCCTTCTAACCATTCTATGAATCCATGCTAGTGGACCGCCAAACTGCCACCCATCGAAAACATCTATCAGATCTTCACTAAACTGCTTAAAATTATTTAGATTATCTGGATCGGTGAAGGCAGTTGCAGTCAACAATGTACTAGCTTGAGAATCTGGTTTAATATGTCCACGTACAAACCTTATCTTTCCTTTGTCATCTGTAATTCCTGCAGTAAGCATATTATCTTCACAAACCCTTAGAAAAGTATGGATATTATAGTTAACATCTTCCCCAGTGAATTCTTTCACAGTATGTGCTTGAGGCAAGACATTAATAGTAGGTGTAGTGTTAGTTGCCATTGTCGTTGAAGTATTAGTATTAGTTGCCATTGTGTATGATGAAGTGTTAGTAGGGAAAGCTGTAGAGTAAGTACGTCCTGAGCGAGTTTTACTGGGTGAAATGTTTGTAGTAACAGTAAACGAGTCAGTTAGTGAGGTAGATATAGTAAGAGAAGGAGTATTAGTTGTTACTCTGTCTTCTTTTATGTCTAAATCTAGTGCAAGAATATTTTTACTCAAGGGAGAACTTACACTTTCTATAGTACTTACGCTTAAATTAGTGATTTCTGTTGTATCGACTAAGCTTTCACTACTTTTCAATATTGATAAACTATGTTTAAGTTTACGAAGTGAATCCAGTGCGGTACCGTATTTTCTCTCATTCATTACCTGTCACTCTGCTTGAAGAATAACAAAGGACACTCTTCTGTTTATATACGTGAAGGCGTACGCATATAATACCCACAATTATGAATACATAGAATGTGTAATGAGGAAATATATTGTTAATACGTTTACATATAATATTATATCCTAATGTGATGATGTTAGGATTGTGTTATATATTTGTAATATATAATTATATGTACCTAGCTACTGACCATGGATCGTTGTTGTGGCGTTGATAATTAATTGGATTGTATTCCAGTACTTCCATGTGTCCGACGTGGTACCATTACCAAGCCAACGTCCTTCCGAGTCGTATGGTTGCACTTCGTTGAGTTTTTAATAATCCCGTCTAGATGAAGTTTTGAAGTTAATCACTTCCCTCAGCTATACTGCATGATTGAGTATAGAAGGTATAGTGGTGGTGTAGTGATGTCGTACCAGACCATGCCCCCGTCCTTCCTTGTGAATGGAGTGTGGCTGGTGAGTGATGAGTAGAGCGGTGACGTAATAACCCCTCCGTGTGTGAGGTGGTAAGTTCGATGACGTCAACACTGTCTGCTACCACTAGTGAGCTCGGGAGAGGCTAGAGTTTTGTTTTGAGTTGTGATTTGCTGAGTTAGCTGCTCAGACACTTTCCTCTCCTCTCTCTCTCTCTCTCTTGCTGCTTCTCTCTTCACTCGTCTTCACTTAATCTTCACATCTCTATCGTTTCTCTTTTTTTTTTTTTTTTTAACCCTTTTATTATTTTGTGTTTCTTTCTCGGTTATCACTTACTTTTTTAACTGTTGTATTTCTCCTTTGTTTTACACCATTTATTTCGTATCCACACCGCTGTTCACCAAATGTTCTGGGGCAAGAAAGACCTTACTTACTCCAGACATGTGATGATTGATGATGTGGTAGCTGGCGACTGGTTCGTGGTCTTTGTCTTTTTATTAGTCTTTGTAGTATTATTAGTCTTTGGCGTGTCTTCGGAGTTTGATTTTAATTATATGGTTTTCTATAATTATATGGTGTAGGAGAGGTAGCAAGCGTCTGTAGTTTGCACAATTTATTGATAACCCGAGTGAGTACAGTTTCACAAATATGTTTGGGGTTAGATTAGACTTGAGGTAACTTTATAGAGAGATTATATGCTAAGGTAACCTGAGTGTATGGTTATCAATAGCTAACTGAGGCTGAAGGAGCGGGAACAGGGCGTCGCTTGGTAGGTCACTTGACTTATGTCGTCACTATATGCTAACGTGTTAATGGTTCCCACAGTGAGCTAGGGTTTGTATCCAAGCCTACGCTAGCAGTTTCACGGCATCATGCGATGTGTGACTCACTCTTGTAAGTGAGTATAAGTGATTATAAGTAGACTCTTAAATGTAGGTTTAACCGGAACAATGGTGTTCGCTATGACCACGAGATCGTCGATGTGTTACCGCCCACCTCAATGGTGGTGATGGGTGTGTGGGTGTATTTGTTATTTAAATTATTTATTATGGATCAGACTTGACTTCTTGGCGTTGTTCGATTCACGGTGAACACGAAACTCCTCCAGGACTCTCGTTTTCCTGACTCAATTGTTCTCCTTGCCTTGGCCCTTGCTGCCCTATAGGCAATGAAACGAGCTTGTGTTGGCACTGTGTCGAAATGCTGTATCGCCTATTACGCTTAGTGAGTGCTTGTCAGCATTCTCATGTCCACCAAGGAACTCTTCGCCTATCGTGGGTCGTAGGAGATTTAGGAATAGGTGCCTCGGCTGCGTGTAAGATGAATGTCTGTATGTGTTCGACTTTTTCATCTATATTTTCCCCCTAGATATCTAGATTGGCGATCCCTGAGAAGTATCCCCAATTTGCTTTCTTATATCTAAATTTTGGTAGTGGTGGTGGTGGCCGAAATGTTGCCACATGAATAAGAAATGCAGATGGGTAAGTGATCGCTTCCCAGGGAGTCGTCATATGTTGCCCAAGTGATGTCTGTTAGTATTTCGGGGGAAGATAAAGATAAGTCAATAAATGTTGTTTGGCCGGTATGATCCATCACCCAAGTCAGAATGCCGAGCATTAAAATCTCCCATATACACCATACCACGCACTCTTGGAGAAGGAAGAGCCTCAAGAGTTAGTCTAGCCAGAGCAGATTAGACATTACATAATTGGAGTACTCCATCAACAGGTAGATCTTCAAATAGTTGAAAGGTCATGTCAGAATCAGAGGAGGTACGGAGAAGGCGATGTGGCAACGAGCTATGTAGGTTAGTCATGAGACCATTCCTTACCAGATGAACATATGGCACATAACCTGAGTGGGGAGGAGCTTGCCCACCGGTGAGCAGCCATCCTGGCAATGCTTCTTCGAGAAAAATAACACTGGGATGATGACGAATAACGAAGGCCTTGAGTTAAGTGAGCTTAGTGTAATTGGTGATACCACGTACGTTCCAGGAGATGACATCCAGATGGCGACCTGGAGAAGATGATGGACCAGGAGAAGGGACGGACTCGAAAAGCTTTCCAAGGGGCGGTGACAGTTGAGATGATTGCCTACTGAGCCTCTACCAAGGTTAAGAGTTTGGAGTAATTAGCAGCTTGAGTAGCAACCAGCTCATCTATCCTGGCTTCAAGGGTGGAGAAACGGTTCTCGAGAGCCGTACATTGTGCCATGATGGTAGCAACAGACTTGCGGAGGGCAAGGCCCGGAGGCGAGGCAGGGCTGGTGGGAGGAGCAGACTGGGGAGGTGATGGTGGCGGTGGTGGAGGCGGCACAATAGTAGAGGTACAAGCATGGACCTGACGACAAGCACATCCATGCCAGACGTTAACCCCTGGCTGAAGGCATCGTGGACACTTCCATCGAGATGTATCCTCAGGAGGTGAAGGCTCAGAGGTGGAGGCAGCAGAACGTGATGGTTCACCCCTGACAGGACACGTCTTGTAATCATGGTCGGCAGCACACCATGCACACTTCGACCTGGCAGAACAGTACCGGGAGATATGCCCAATTCCCCAGCACTTGTAGCACCAAGGCTGGTTATTATGAAGTTTCCGCACCTCACACGGTGGATCGGGTTGACTCCAGACAACAACAATACGGCTAATGGGGGAACCATCTTGGAAAAAACGACGGGCAGAGTACACACCAGGGTATCCCTCGGCATGTTTCGAGTCAACGTCAATAGGAAAACGGGTGAGGATGTAGCTGGGGAAATTACGAGGCCTCTCGGGTGAGTCTTGAAGAATGAGAGGCAGAGACAAAATTTTAACAGCCTTGACACTATCAATGATATCCTGACACTTTCTAGAGATGTAGCCAAAAAGGGAGGTGACGGTAGACATCTTAACTTCAGCCAATTCACGGTGCAGCTGGAAGGCCCGGTTGACATCAAACAACCAACGCAGCTTCGTGTCCGTAGATGAGTTCCAAGAGAAGGAAAGCTTGACATAGACATCTCTCAGGGCAAAAGCAGGAAGGTTGGACGAGGGCAAGGAGTTGGTATACAAGGAAGAAACACCAGGGTGATGCAGAGAAGGTACAGTTGGACACATGAATGGGTGGTACAGCCCAGGTGAAAGGTACTAGTCCCATTTGAGTAACCAGTGTCTGTTATCAGGTACTTGCTTTTTATTACCATCCTCAATACTGACTTCTGCCCCTGATGTCTCCTATTTGGCAGTAAAGAACTTGATATTGGGAGAAATTGACCATCTTTCACTTGGGCTGTACCACCCATTCATGTGTCCAATTGTACGTCGTGCACAACTGAAGCACCCTTCGCAGTCTTGGCAGCTGGAGGCAAACAGTCCAAACCATCAGAATCCTGCAAAGAGTCGGACGATGCATTAACAGGTCGCTTGGTGGAGGTTGAGGAGGTGGAAGACTTCAACCTGAGCTGCAGAGTAACCGAGGAGAAGGGTGGGGTGAGGGTTGCGAGAAGGCAGCTCAGGCCAGTGATCCTCGATAGGAGACTCACCCTCTTCCGACATGGCCAAGTCGGCCTTCAGGCAGGAAGCCACATCCGGGTCCGCACTCTCCATCAGGCAATGCAAAGCCTAGATGGGAAGCAAACTACTGAACACACACGAACACACACACACAGAATCACAACAAAACAAACAAACCACAAATAACAAAACCACAAAAAAAGAGAGATAGAACAGACAAACAACACCAAGAACACCACAGAAACAACAACAACACACAAACAACAATGCCGGCAGAGCACCAGGAGAACGTCTTCACTCCACCAAGGTTGGGTGGAGACCAGAGAAGTGGGAGGACAGAGAAATGAATGGGGGCAGATCGATGGAGGGAGGGAGGTAGGGATCAAGAGTGACAGGCAGAGGAGCGAGGGAGTGAGCAGGAGAGAATAAAGAGGCAGGGAGTTAACAGAGGAGACAGGGAAAGGGGAGGAAGGGATCAAGAGACAAAAAAGGAGAGGGGGAGGAAACGGAAACCTATATATTCATCAATAAAATAAATATAATTTTCCAGTACATGTAATTTGAATTAATGGATAAACCTAAGTATACATATAATATTGATTAAGGTATATTACAACAAATAACTACGAAAATGTGAAAGTAAAGTAAAGTAGGAGATATAGGATTTCATACATTTGGACATGGGGGACTGGGTTCAGTGATAACAAGTGAATTCTGCATGAGATAAATCTGAGGTGTGTAAAAATACTTGTGGCCAATAGTACAGGTAATGGGTATCTGATCTCATCTGTCTTCCTTAAGTCAATAACAGGGCAAGAGTAACTTGTTTTCTTAGTGACTAGATATAATGGGCTGTTATAAGGACTGTTTGAGGGTTCAATGACCCTGTCTGACATCATATCATTCACCATTTTATCAATCTTAGCTATGAGGCAATCGATATGCATTTATATAGATTGGATCTGTATTGTTTAGTGATATATAGTGTTAAGTTACTGTAGTTTTCCTAATTGTTCACCAGGTAAGGCAATAGCTTACCACCTCTAAAATTTACTATTTTTTATTATTAATTATTAGTTTTTTTTTTTTTTTTTTTTTTTTTTTTTATACCTTAACCAAAGGATAGTAGGCTGTCAGTAGCCCGTGACTCTTGCGAGACCCCGAGATTATTGATTATCGCACTAGATGAGACAATGGTGATGTTGGTACTGTACTTCTCTTCTGCCCCATTAGACGTCGACACCTTATTTATACACGTCACTATCAGGAGAGGGCAGCTAAACCATCACTCACAATATCTTGGAATATGGTCTTCTCTGTTGTGAGTTGACGACGATGTAGGGGGTATTTTCTTGACGTGTCGGCGTAGCCAGGATACTTTGACGACAACTGGACCCATCAGATCACCTCTGAAAAACCCAAGACGTTTCTCGTGGACACGAACCCGGGTGCATATTAACCAAGTCCAACTAAATAGGTGTCATAAGGGTCCTCTCAGCCAATCAGAACGCTTGCTGGGCCAGTCTCAGGTCTCTCAGCCAATGACAGCTCGTGGTACAAACCAGATCGAGCTGACACTTTATCCAACACAAACAATAATCTCCATTTTCGTTCTTACCATAAATCGATCAATGTATCTTTTTCGCTCACAGATCCGGTATCTAAAAAGACATATTAGTATCTGTAACTAATTATGATATCCCTATATACGAATAAAAACTCTAAATACTCTAAGTAAGAACGTAGCTGTGGCAGCTTAATGACTGGTAACACAATCACGTTAGATTGCATTGTGACATTGTGTTGAATATGGATTTCCTATACAAGCATGAAGAAGTCTTCGATTTTGATGATCAGGGATTTTACAACAAGGTGGCAAAGATTAACGACGACAGTGTAGTGATTAAGTTTAATGCAACTTCCAATGAAGACTTTCTATACTGGAAAGACTTGTTCAGTGTGAAGACCCACTCCAACTTTAATGTGGTAAAATCTTTAGCAGTGGGGGAACGTTTAGTGATGCATCACTACTACAAATGCGTCCACTGATTTCAACACAAAGGCATAAAGAAGACTAGCACAGGGTAATGTAACTTAATGCTTTGAGTTAGTTTCGGTTAGGTTTGTTCACTGTATTTCAAGCATGATAAAGATTTGTATTATTTGGTATCGTTAACATACCACATTGTAGTAATAATTTCAAGCTTAAGGCCTAGCCTGATGACAAGCAAGAGTGCAACATTGACCTGAGTATAGGTATGTGCACTTGTCCCACAGGAAAGAGTGGGGCAGTATGGAAGCATCAGACTGCTTGCGCGGAACACAGTATGACCGTTGTCCCACAAATGTTCATACCTGACAGTCGAGGTCACAAAGCTGAAATTTATAAATGAGCTCTCTCTGTCTCCTAAAATGCCCACTCCATCTCAGTCTATAACTGGTAAAATCTTATTTATATCATAACAACTCATAATGTTACTATCCAAAATCTATACAGTACAGTATTACTAAACTAGTAGATTTTCATCAGGTTATTAAATGGCCAGTGTTGACTACAGTAATGTAGTATTTTTTATATAGGCCTTCTGTAAATTCTACATTCCAATGAAGAACCAATTTACAATTGTTACGCCCAACGTACTTGTTATTCCAATCTCTACTGGCCATGCCCGGAGATTGGGCCCAACACTAGATTTAAGATTGAAGAGTGAACGCTTTATAGTTCTGACTGCAACATCAGTATAACTTAAGGGCATGGAGAAAGATAAAGTAATTTTAACAGTATAATTATATTATTAACAACACAGAAATCAATATAAATAAGGGACAACATACATTGCAAAATATTAGATACCACAAATACAAGTAACACCACCTATAGAATTCACAGACCTAAACTGATGTCCCATTTGACTAGGCTACACTTATACGCAAGGAGAGGGCAGAGGTAAAAGTAATATATATGTATACTCAACACAATGAAGTAAGAGGTGGGCAGAGCTAAGAGATAACCTGAGAAGATCCTGGTGGAAGACTGATGCACAACACAAGATATGTACACAATATGAAAGCGCTCTGTGGAGTCCTACCTTAAACCACCTGCCCTCGCTATTTATACAGTTCAAGTTCCCGCCAAAACGTGACGTTAACTAATTCCTCCTCTCCCCTTGGCAGAGGGGTAAAGATCTGATTGGTTGAAGCTTAAACTAGGGGATAATCTGCCTGACCATCTTGGTTCCTGGCTGGGTAGTTCGCTGCAAATGACCCAACGGGTCTAGTATTGAGGGGTCACAATACCACCCGGGGCTACAGTCAGACAAACAAGGATGGTGAAGAAGTGGAACATTGAGCTCTGAATAAATATCTCACCCTCCTCCATGATGCCAAGCACAGACCATCTTTACTAAGTGCTAGATGAAGAAGAGGCTACAACCCCGACTTAGCTTTTGCCTTGTACCAGTCCATAAGGTTTTAACTCATTCAGGATCTGGTGACAATAATCTTGGAGTTCTATGTTGGAGTGATTTATTAGGTAGCGTAACAGACGTGGGTGTTGTTGAGGGATTATTGACTTCTCAGTTTCCTTAAGGCTTACTTTATTTATATATACATATATATATATATCCAGAGAATGATAATGATATGCCTTTGTCTTATATAGTATTATATCTCTCTCTATGGAGACAGTCTGTAGCCCTTGGGAGTCAATGTAAGTTTCCTGAAAGCTAGTCTAACCTTCCTGCTTATATACATTTCAAACTCAAGAGTTGACAGAAATAACTAGAGTGAGTGTTGCCTCTGAATGGTCAGTCTGACTCTCTGTCTGTCTGCCTACTCCTCTTCTCTCCCTACTTTATTCCTTATTCGTTTATTCTCTCTCTCTCTCTCTCTCTCTCTCTCTCTCTCTCTCTCTCTCTCTCTCTCTCTCTCTCTCTCTCTCTCTCTCTCTCTCTCTCTCTCTCTCTCTTTCTCTGAAACTAGAGAGAAAAGAAAGGGTTAATGGTTTCTGCTATATCTTCTTACCACAACTGTAAACAGAGTGATGTCATTGGAGACTGGTCAAGCGAGGGTGACTCTGTGTACGTGTGTATGTATGTTTGTTGGAGGGAGAGAAAATTTTTATTTGAATCTCAGTCAGATCAAGTAGTTAATTAGTCTGTGTGTGTGTTTGTGGAGAAAAGGAAGGACAGCTGTGCTGGAGTGTCTTGTATCTGTTTGGCTATTAATAACTTATCCATCAACAACTTTAAGAAATCCATCTTGAAACCAATCCCAGGATCCCAACATAGTCCAGTGAAGATAGAGATCAGACCTGTTCTAAGACCAACTGAAATCAAACCAATACCTAGATTTAATTTTTGAAAGGCAAATTGGGAAAAATTCACAACCGAACTACTATACGTTTCAGCGCCGGACAGACGGTGTTTTTATTAAATATCTCTTAAATGAATCGTTGTATCAATATAATATTTCAGCACACTGTCTTTAACACCCGGGCGTAATTTATGGCTGACATACCATATTACTATATGTGTTATGTTAGGAGTTTACTGAGTGATATTAAGCCTAATCCAGTCATCATATCTAAGGCGTTATAGAGAATCGGACGAGTGTGGGGCACTAACCCCTCCACCAACACCCCGAAATCCCCCCACACCATTCCTTCCTTCCCTACCCCAATATCTCATTATCCCCCTCCTCGTTTCACTCTTCACCCCCCTATTTACACCATCCACCTTCCATTTTTTATTTTTTTTATATGACAGTATGTATATACGTATCGTTCATTAGTAATATTGTTTAATACAGTTACCGTTGTGTGTGGACATGAAAACCAGAGTGGGTCAAACGACCATTAAAGCAATAGCTAATCCCGTTGTTAATGGCCGTATAGCCGGATAATAACCCACGTGTCTAAGGCCACCAGAAAAATGATTAATTTTGGTTTTGGGCAACCAAATATAATCGTTCATGGTTGCTTCATGTGTTCTTTACCTTTTTAAATAACCAATTTATGCCTTAATTGAATATTCACAGTCTCCCGTATCCCCTCCCCCTCTCTCTGAGGTATGAGGTACCCCCCAGTCCGAGGTTATGATTCAAGTAGTGACAGGGTAGAAATCATTGACTGCCGAGGCGCACCTATTAGTAACAATGTTGTCCATTTGCCCCCGTGGATGCAGGACAGAGTTTGTTCTTCGTCTTGCCACATTGTACAAACGTGAAAGCCAGTGATGATGATGACGATGACGATTTCCTTGACAGTGATTGAGAATAAATTTTGTTTTATCATGTTTGCATCATTAAATCCTACACTAATATATATATATATATATATATATATATATATATATATATATATATATATATATATATATATATATATATATATATATATATATATATATGTAATTTGGTGATAATATAAATATAAAAGGGACAAGTCAACAAAATAACATTATATTAACTGGACCAAGTTGACATTTTATAATGAATAGGTACACAGTATCTAATAACTTTGCCTAGAAGGTCCAGACCACAGGTAATGCCAGTACATCGTGTTCACTTGCATGGTTGACCATAAGGACTGCAAACATGGACCTTCTACATACTACATGTATGTAAACATGCTGTTGTACAGTAATTATCAAAGTGAAATACGTCTTGCCTCTATAGAATTGTACTGCACCATACTCTTAGTTAATAATCATATCTATACATATACATATACATAACATTCTAATATATAATACAGTGATGGAAGAAATAGGGAGGGACACGAGTGATGAGGGAGGCGAGGAGCTAGGGGGAGAAGAGGAGGAGGGAGGGGTGAGAAGGGGGGGATGTAGTTGTGGTTAGGAATGGTTTGGGAGGGTGTTGGGGGGCCACACTTTCCTTCGAATGCGTCAATATGACTGGCAAGCTTTGTGCTATTTTTTACGAGTAAACTCCTCGCATAACACATATAGGAATATGGTATGTCAGTCATAAATTACGCCCGGGTGTTAAAGATAGTGTGTTGAAATATTATATTGATACAACGATTCGTTTAGGAGATATTTGCGAAAAACACCGTCTGTCCGGCTCTGAAACGGATATTGATGCCGAAGTAAACAGCATTAACCCATGTCCTGGAGATTATGAACATTTCCAAAAACTTGTCTGGAATGTTGCAACAAAGACATCCCAAGAGGGCGTAGAAAACAGTATATACCTTGTCTCACCAACCAAAGAAAGATGGTGTACCAGAAATACCAACAGGCATAATTATAATGACGATCCATTCTCTGAAAACACCATAGGATTAGGCGAGTCACTGAGCGACCTGATAAGCACAGAATAAAGAACAGATGTCAGGGTATCATAACCGGAATAGACATGACTCACAAAAATAAACAGGCCTGGAAAACAATTAGGAAACAAAAAACTGAGAAGAATAACAACGTAAGCGTTACCCAGGACAAATTTGTACACCAACTACTATTGAATGGCAAACCCAAAAATAAGGAAAGGGGGCCACCCCCCATCAGATGTGCCAGCATCACCAAACAGGAATGGGACAAGCAAATGACCGATATCCGACACCCACTATATGGTCACCAAGTAGTGCGGTGAAGGCTTGTTTCACACAAGAGCTTTGCCACAGTTATAGGGCTACAGGGATGCACACCAGCTCAATACCGGCATGAGCAGTAGATGGAGATTAGTAGGACCCCTCTATATGGGCCACTTCCCCTATCATCTGAAAATCTCTCAAACGGAACATCGTTCAACAGGAAAGAGTGGGTAACCCTAAACCGTGCCAGGGCTGGAGTTGGCCAGACAAAAAGCAATCTTCAGAGATGGGGATTCGCGACTAGCGCAGCCTGCCCCTGTGGAACATATTCTCTGAGGCTGCGTGTTGGGTCCAAGCTGCTCAAACCAAGATCTTCTAGAAGTAAACGAAAGATCCCTCCAGTTGTGCCAGTAGTGGAGTGACAAGATATGATGTTGATTCTATCAATAATATATCATAGGTGTGAAGTTTATTCTTCTGCAACCAATTCCTGTCTAAGAGTAATAAACTCTGTTCACCATGCAGGCATTAGGTTAGCAACGGGGGTATTCTGTTCATCCCCAATTCTGACCTTGTTGGTGGATGCGGATATCCTCCCATTGGACCTGCATCACCAGTCATTAATGGTACGATTTTGGTATTGACTCCAGCGTCTCCCGGACCCTTTTACCCAATGTCTTGGTCTCGCAAGATTCCAGAGCAATCAGATTTGAATCTCGCCCACCTTTGCCAAAGCCCTTTCGTTATAGAGTTCGTTCAGTGTTGTCTAATTTCTCTGCACCATCCCTTCCTGAAAGTTCCCACAAAATTCAAAGGGTGTATATATGGCTTCTACCCAAAGTGCCCTGTTGCAGATTTTTTTTCTGAGAATAAAGGGTCACTTTCTAGTTAGCAATATTTGGCCCTGTTTTTGGAACATGCACCATCCCATGAAGGCTCCATCCCGGTCTACATGGATTTATCAAAGAGTATATCTGGGGTGGGATTAAGTGTCATCATCCCGTCTTCCTCACCTTGAATTTGTTATTTTTAGTGACTCTTATAGTGCACTGCGGGTAACTGCGAGTGTCGGCATTTGTTGACAATCAATCATTTAACGAATCAATCAATCAATCAACCAGACCAAGTACACCATACAGTCTGCTGTATCTTAGCCTTTCACTGACATGCAGGCCGCGTGGAGTGAGCAATATAGGTGACTGTCAGGAGAAACCCTGACCAGGCTGCCGGGGGTCTCATAAACCCCATTGGAATCCTATCTTAAACAGGGTGTCAGTAACACATCAGGTAAGGGGATCCGATAGAGAGAAATGGGTCGGGGAAGTAGGCTACTCCTGCTTTCCGGGGCATGTTGTTAGAAGGGATAGGGGGCAAAGCCTATGGCTATTTCTCCCTATGGACCCATGAGACAAGGCTTGACAGCGACGCGAGAAAGAGAGCGGGAAGCCGGATCTCTTTCTTGTTCTCTCCCTGCTCTTTTGCAGGGACCCTGGTAAGAAAGGATGGTCAGGGTTGGATAATCTGGGTAAGTGAGGTGCAGGCCAAGCTTCTACCTCACCGGGCTGATAGGGAAGAAAGAATAAAATAACACATAAAATAAGTGGTGATCGTAAACGAAGTGGTTAGTACCCATCCTTTTGTAGGAGATCAACTAAATTGTGCGTATTGGTGTGGGTTACATGTGTGTGGCTGAGTGTGTCGGTGTGAGGCAATGACGAGCATGGAGAGGGACTGAGCTCGCTCAAATTCTGAGCTGAGTAAAAAACAAGGCTAAAAACCCCGTCGTATATTCTGCAGAACAACAATGGGAAACGACACGGAAGTCTAGGAAGCCCGCAAAACTATGATTGTGTTCCCCGCGATCTACGGGCTGGTGGAACCGAGTGAGGTCGAATAGAACTGAAGGTTATCAGAGAAACAGCGCCAGGAACAGCGTTATCCAGGAGGAATTCTCTGTCAAGCTGTGAGAAATTAGGGATGGAAGTATCACGTGGACCCATCTAGTTCTTGTGGGCACCAAGAATGGCATGCAACATAACCTAGCTAACTTGGCCTGCAGCTATGAGGTCATTACTGCACCTGCTTGGTAGTTTCACTAGCCCTTATGAAATCCAGTTCTACTGTTATCTCTGGGAAAATATACAAATTTAATATGATTGAAAATTTTAGTGTTCAGTGCTATTAATGAATCTTGTCACGAATGACTAACAATGAGTTAGTTTAAATACCTAACATAAGTTTACAAGGCAATTGTTTAACATAGAAAATCTGATATGTTAAGGATACACTAATGATAGAAAGATGTTAATCTTTATTCATGCATTTATTGTTTTGGAAATAATATATGATACATTATCCTACTTTGTATGTTCCGATGTCACATCTGCTGGTGAAATAAGAATTTCTCTACGGCCAAGGATACACCAGCTACAGCGAGACCAATAAGGAGGAGCAATAGTGGTCCTTGAACATGTATTATGGTCAAACTCTTACTTTGTTCATCAGTACTTTCAGATACTCCATCCTGCTTCCGATTTTGACTACGGGAGACTTTAATTTTTTGCAACTGGCTTTCTCGAGTCACTTTGTTAAGTGTGCTCTTCCTCCACTGGTCGTACAAGCCACCCTTTGCAAAAACACAGAAGAAAAAATTAGCATAAACACTCCCTTTAGGTCCACCTAGCGTTGTTAACGTTGGCTGAGATATTAACCCCTAATCAGTAGTAGTGAGCTCAGCTCCCTCGAACCATTCACTGTGGAGGGAGAGCTAAGGAAGTATTTGAGGAGGGTAGGGGGTTGCCTTTAAACGAGAGGAGAGAAACCATTCTTGAGGTGAGATGTTGGGTATCTTTAATAAAAGTACGAAAATACACCCGGTTATAAATAATTTATATATTGACATTCGTATCAATTATTAACATCATTAAATGTTATATAAACTTTTTAATATTACGATGTAACACAAAAACAATTAGTGTATTCTTTATTCGTATTGTATTCAATGTTTTTTTTTTTTCCCCAAGTACTAAACGCTGAAAAATACTAATATATAACTGCTTAAGAATCATGAACCAGAATACTGAAATCATGAACCAGAATGAAATGAGGCCTATGTAAATACTTTCATATTACATGTGGCAAGTGTTAATACCACTATCACACATTTCCATATCACCCGCATCCACCTAACAGTTTATAAATGTAATTTAGAATATCAAGGCTCGCATTATCCCTCACGTGACAGCAGCCTTTAATATTCTGAATACTCTTTATAATAGCCTATTGTGTTGAATATAGTGAATTCGTAATGTTTGGTAATTTTTTTTATGAATCCCAAGGTATTTCATCTGTTTCTAGGTAATAAAAATATTTATTTAGGCAGATAATACTTCTGATTATTGGTATAGTGAAACCAGCACAGCTGGATTTGCTATAGAATACACCCCTTCTCAAGCCCAGGCCCCGTATAGGCATAATCTGGGTTGGAAGGGTCAATTCCGTGACGTTCATCAGAAGTAAATAAAATTCAAATCTGGCGCTGTACTGATAGTGGAGCCACCTGGTGGTGGCGTGGTGAGGTATTAAGCCCCTCCTCCGCTGAATACCGCTCGATCACTCTGTCGCGGAACACGTAGCTGTCAACATCTTCGCTCCTCGCTACTACGCTACGGTATTGTGTCACGTGTTCCTGCTATCGTTTCTTTTGTGTCTAGTGGCCTGCCTGCTTTGCAGATGTGTGTGTGTTTTGGGAGTTTAGGGTGTTATTGTGGGAATTTTTCCTTTCCTAGGGCTAGTTCATTTTCTTCCCTAGTGGAGGGGGCTCATTTGGGCCTCCTTTTTTCGGGGTTTTCTCCCCTTATCCCCCTCTCACCCTTCCTCCTGCCACTAGTACACTTATTTGGTGTGTTTTCCTCGGGGTTTTTTAGGTTTTTAGCGAGGTTTGACCTCCCCACGTGGGGCCTTTACCTCCCCACGTGGTGTGTGTGTGGGGGCTTGTAGCCCTCTTGTGCCCTCCCCGAGTATTGTGTTAGTCCACGCGGTTTGGGGGGAGCGAGAATTGTGCCTATCCTCTCCCTTACGTGTTTTTAAGTGTGTTTTTAATTGTTCCCAGTGTGGTGTTCCTGGGTTTTTTGGCTAGCTTGTTGGGGGCTACTTTTCGGGGTTTTTTCCCCTTCCCTGTCCTGCCTCCCTTCCTCCTGCCACTAGTACACGTCATTTGGTGTATTTTTCCTCGGGGTTTTTTGGTGTTAGCGAGGTTTTTTCCTCCCCACATGGGGCTCTTTCCTCCCCACGTGGTGCGGGTGTAGGACTACTTAGCCCCTTATTGTCGTTTTCCCCGAGTGTGGTTTAGTGTTACGTGGGGTGCGGGGAGCGAGGATTGTGCCAGGTTCTCGTTTCCCCTTCCCAGCGTATTTTTGGGGTTTTTTCTGGTGTCTTCCCAGTGTGTCTGTTACCCTGGGAATTGCCCATCTGGCTGTCTGTGCCTCTCCTTTGGGGCCTGCAGACCGGAGGTTGTTTCCCAGCCCCCGCGGGGGGGGGGGGGGGTTTCCCGGGTTGGTGCGTGTGGGGGTTTTTTGTTTGGGGTTCGTTCCCGGGTCCGAGGGGGCCTGCTATCCCCCTCTGCCCGTGTCCTATTATTTTTGTGTGTGTCTTTGTACGCATGGCTTCACGTGTTAACCCCTTTTTTGTGAGTTTTTTCTCCCGCAGTCTGGCCACCAGCATCGTTCGCCCCACGCACCCTGCTTCACCCCCTAGGCTTGCGACCATTTGGTGTGTAGTGTCGAAGGCTGTATGTTGTGTTTTTCTCTGCACATGGCGCGAACACGTGTGCGTGTTTGCCCCTTGTGTGGGGATTTTCCCCGTGTGTGTGTTGATTGGTGTGTGCGCTCACGCTGTGACTGTCTTCCCCCGTGTGCGGTGAGTACTTGTTTGGGTTTTTTCTCCTCGGGTTTTTTAGCCCCGTGGGGAGTTAGGTTATTTATTTGCACGTGTCCCTTCTCCCCTGTGTCTTGGGGCCTCTGCACCTTTTTGGTGTTTTTCCTTGTCAGCTCTTTTAGTGTCTTAGGTTATTATTCTGATAATGTTGCCTGCACTTCTGTAGCTGCCTTACCAAGCAACGTTTTACTCACTACACCTGCTTGACTTCTTGCTACTACTGTACTGTTCTTAGTCTGCGTTGTAGCATTCTTCTTCGTGCAGTACTGTTTTTTCAACATTCAGTACCTTCTCTTTTCTCACAATTCAGTACAGTTTTTATAATTTTTAACATTATGCGGTAGGGTAGTAAGACTTTCTATCTTTCTTCTTACATAACTCTTACTTTGTGCTTGCTCTTATTGGGGGTAAGAGAAGCTTATTACTTTCTGGTAGAGTAACAAGTTCCTCCTTTAAAACCCTCTCCCTCCTTGGGTTTCCTAGGGTCTACTCTCGGCTTTTGGGGACCGTGTTTGCGGGGTTTTTCCCCAGCAGTGTGGGGGTGAGTATGTGTGGGTTAGTGTTTTGCCTTGGGAGTTAGTGTTTTCCTCCCTCGGGGTGTTTTGTGTTTTTCCATGTGTGTACACGTGGGTTCACGTGTTAACCCCCTTTTTCTCCCGCAGTCCACTCGTGCCTTGTGTGCTTCTTCTGGCTGCACCGTGAGGTTGTTCCTCGACGTGCATCACCACTGTTCACCCCACACATGCTTCTGCACTCCCAGGAGTACGTTCCTGCTTCGTGCCTCTCGAGGTCACAGGGGATCTAGCTCCTAGCACCCCGCCGAGTCCCCATCGCCTTCCCTGGATGGTTCTGTGCCTCCCTTCCATGGTTTCACACCATGCCCGGAAGCGAGCCAGACCACCACGCTGGCCCCCCTGGCTACCTGACCGGTACCAGGACCCAGCAGGGAAGCTACTTCGTCTCCCCCAAGGGCGAGCTCCTCGAGCCGCTCTCGGGGGTGCAAGCACGAGTCCAGGAGGAGGTCTCACCCTCAGGTCCACAGGGTTTCGGGTCCCTAGCACCCCGAGAGGCCTCCTCTCCTTCCTTTAGTCGGCTCTGATAACCCCCCCCGAGGTTTCCACCTCAGCAGGAGGGGGTCAGACCGTCGGGCTGCACACCTGGTCACCTCCCATGTACCAGGGCCCAGCAAGGAAAGGCTCCTTCTCCCCCGCGGACGCGCTCAAAGAGCCGCGCCCGAGGGAGCAAGCGTAGCACCAAATGCAGGTCCTCCTCAGCTAAGGACCCGGTGGGGTACCGACTGACGAACCTGCAGGTCCCCACAGCCTAGGGACCTACCCATGCACAACCTAGTACCAAAGAGCAGGTCCCTCTCAGCCAAGGACCCGGTAGGGTCCCGACTGATAAACCTGTTAAGACCTGGCCAGCTAGGGTTCTACCCATGCACATCCTAGGGCCAAGAGCAGGACCCGCTCAGCCAAGGACCCGGTAGGGTACTGACTGACAAGCCTGCGAGGACCTGGCCAGCCAGTCTCCTCCACTATCTAGGTGCTGCCTATGCACAACCTAGCACCAATAGCAGGACCCGCTCAACCAACAACCCGGGAGGGTACTGACTGAGAGGCCTGCTGGGACCTAGCCAGCTAGGCTTCGACCACAGCCAAGGTTCTACCTGTGCACAACCTAGGGGCTACCTCGGGCTCAGCCAAGGCGCTACCTATGCACAACCTAGGGCGCTACCCGGGGCTCAACCTAGTGCGACATGGTCCTCAGCCTAGGGGCTACCTGGACCTGAACCTAGTGGCTACCTGGACCTGAACCTAGTGGCTAGCGGGACCTGAACCTGGGGTCCCAGCCTAGGGGGTACCTGGGACTCAGCCTACGGCAGCTAGTTCATGAGAGTTTATAACACACGGCCTCTTTGCCGCGTGAGGGAAATAGGAGAGCGAATGCGATAACGTTTCAAAACGTTCTCAGAGCTGTAACAACACTCAAACTCAGAGGTTTTTCCAGTCACTGGCCTCCCTGACAGTGACGTTTTTACGTCCCTCTTTTCCCGTAATGATTCGCAGGTGGTCACCAGGGTTCTCCGAAACGAGACACCCTACCCTGTGCTGACGTAGGTTTTCAATTGAGGTATGTCTTCCAGCGGTGGGGCAACTGTTGGTCCCCCATAAATTCCCACAAAAGTTTGTTTATTCATAGTTTGGCTTTGCCTCCCCAGACATTTCAGGTAACTGCTTGACCCACCAGTCTTCTGTTCTGCTTGGCTGGGAAGTTTTCAAAGTAGTTTCCTCACCTCACGGTGGTCCTTACCAAATTCAAACAAACCATTGATAAACTATACGGCTCCGGGTTGTTGCCTACCATCCTACCAAGCGGCACATGTCACTCTTGGTGTCATGTCCAAGCTCTCAAGGATGATATTACAGCTACCCTAGTCCTCCCCTCGGATCACCTGTTTTGTATCCCCATAACAGGGAGACATGGAGCAGCAAGATTTGTGTCTTGTACACCTTACTCACTCAATGGGGGCTTCTTAACTACGTCCTTAACCTTTCATCGCACGCATTCCACTTAGGGGATGGGGGCGAGGGGATATTGGGGCTTCGGCTTACCCTGGTCGATGCCTTGTATTAGTGCTCAGGACGGTCCTGGCGTTACACTCTCGACACTGTCCCAGACAGCCTCGTGAGATTTAAGGTTCGCCTCATTCCCTAGTGGGGGAGCCGGCCATTTATGTGCCACCCCACAGCCCCACTATTGCAACGGTTCCCGTTCCTGAACCCGCCCTTCTCACCTTCCCTGCCGCGTCGCCGGTAGGGGACTCGAGTCCACCTGGGGATTTTGGAGCCGTTCCCGTTCCCCCAATCTCTCTGGGTCTCGAGTCCCCGAGGGGCACCCTGGTGGAGGAGCTGGCTGCCTCTCCTCCCCCTTTCCCGTCGCCTCATCCTGTGGACGACGGGTACCTTCCCTACTCTTGGGCCTTTCTTCCTTCGTCCTGGACTCACTCTTCAGAGGAGGTCAGACGGGTGCGTAGTCTCCCGATCCTTCTCAACCAGAGGTTTGGGTGAGGAGGCACGACGGGCTAGTGAAGCGGGAAGCGGACGAACTTTTTGGTATGTCCTTAGGCCACGCGCCCTTCCCCACCTACCATGGTGGAGGCGGCGGGACCCGTTCCTGGACCTGCTCTCTCCGAGTCCCCGCGGTGGAGTGGGTACGGGATCTGGGGGGGGCGGGACATCCACCACATCCTTCAGGACGAGGTATCTGTTCCACTCACTCTCCCTCACCCCCTGTGTTGCAATGGGGACTCCGCCCACCTTACCACAGGGTCCCCGTGGGAGACAGAAAAAGGGGAGGGTGCGCCCGAATGGAAAAGGTCGGACGACTTACCTTCCGTCACCAGTCATCCCTTACGTCATCTCCATTCTGTACAGTCTCATGTTTAGAACATCTTGGTGTTTCTTTTCTCCTCTCGGGATATTTTACCCGAACCTAGGCCATAGCCTAGGTTCGGAGGACCCTAACAACAAAAATGGGGGGGGGGTCCTCGACCCCCTGGCCTATCCCCTCGAGGGTGTCTTTAAAGACTTACGACTTGTAACACTTTCTGGTTTTAACAGAAAGTTGTCCGTATATAATGATAATAAATTATATGTGTAACAACCCTTCCACAGCAGCTACCACTCTAGCTTTGGGAAATCGTTTTACGATGGTCGGCCACCTCCACTGTTCGCCTCACGCACCCTGCTTCACGCCCAAGGGTTACGACCCTTTGGCGCGCGGTGTGTGCCACCCCGGGGCTGAGCTGTGTCGGGAGACACCCGCCTCTGCCCGCCCCCAAAACTCCCATGCCCTTGCCTCCTTTTGTAACACGGGGACTAGGGCCGGGAGAATGGCGGGCCCAGACTCCCTCCTGGCCCTTCACCGCGTCCTTTTCCTACCTGACCTTCGAGGGGGTTTCTCTGGAGGTTTGTCACCTCCTCCAGAAAGCTCTCTTCCTGCTCGCCTTAGCTACAGGGTACAGGGCCTCTCAGGTGGCAGCCCTTACCCGTCACACAGCCTTTTCATCTGTAAGCCCTAACCTTACTTCTTTAACTATCCCCCCCCTCTCCCGCTTTCCTGGCTAAGAACGAGCAGGCTGACGACAGGATTGGCTCTCTCGCAGTACCCTCGTTCCTGAGGGCTGGAAGTTTCCACCCACTCTGGCCAGTCCACGCGTTTACTACATACGTGGAGGCGACGAGAGGGGCTTCTCCGGACCACCTCTTCTACAACTCTAGGTCCGGTAACCCTCTTTTCCCTAGGTCAATCGGATGAGTGACTGGATATTTATATTAAACACAGGATTACTGCATCCTTGTGTCCTCCTTCATCCCCTCGGGATCGCATGACCTGAGCCGGGGCCATAGCCCTAGCTCAGAGGACTTTAATAACAAAGGGGGGGGGGGGCCGGGGGCACCCCCTCTCCTGTACCTGACCCCTCGAGTCTGCCTATAAAGACTTTAGTTGGTTAACAATTCTGGTCTATAACAGAATAGTCTACGGTATATATATTTTATTATAAGCTATTACAACACTTCCACCACAGCTAGTCCCCTAGCCACTGTTGGAAGTTGCTTTAGCTTCAGCCTCACCTTAGCTCGGTTACCTTTTATGATGGGGGGGGTGGCCAGGGTCACGGCTAGGGTCACCCCTCCCCCTCCTCTCCTAGACCCGACCCCTCGAGCCTGCCTATAAAGACTTTATGTGTAATAATTCTGGTCTATAACAGAATGGTCTACGGGTATATGGGATAATCTACTACACCCCCACCACGGCTACTCACCTAGCCAGTGTTGGGAGGTGCGTTAGCTTCTGCCTCACCGGGCTCGGTTACCTTTCCTGCTCTCCGCTCTCAACCGCTCTTAACTAGCACGTGATTGCCTCCACCTCACCTCCCACCTACCGCATCGCATGCATAGCAATCCAGCTGTGCTGGTTTCACTATACCAATAATAGTGCATTTGTCGCGGCTTCTAGCCGCTTAAATTGTATTTATTGGTTGTGAAACCAGCACAGCTTTGACTGTCCCACCCACCTCCCGATGCGGCAGGCATTCACTTCTTTCTCATTGGAGTGATCGAGCGGTATTCAGCGGAGGAGGGGCTTAATACCTCACCACGCCACCACCAGGTGGCTCCACTATCAGTACAGCGCCAGATTTGAATTTTATTTACTTCTGATGAACGTCACGGAATTGACCCTTCCAACCCAGATTATGCCTATACAGGGCCTGGGCTTGAGAAGGGGCGTATTCTATAGCAATCCAGCTGTGCTGGTTTCACAACCAATAAATACAATTTAAGCGGCTAGAAGCCGCGACAAATGCACTAGTAGAGGCCAGGGTGACTGAGCCTGACACCCACAGGCTTGTCAAAAGTTTTTTTTTTTCAAGTATCATTTAGAGACTGACGTTGACTCTAGTCTCGTAAACCCACATTTGTTTTGAAAATCAAAGAGCATCATGAGTTGGTTGAAAACCACTAACTAAATGGGTAAGGGTATTGTGGACTGAGGGTGGAAATAATCCCTCTCAAAGATGTTAGCAGTCCTGATGACATCACCCGTACGGGGGTATTGCATGTTGTGATATGGGAAGTACTTTAAGGATTTGGGCGCCCCTTCGGCCCAATCAATACTGATGACCTGAAGATGTGTAAGATGGTGCAGTGGGTCAGGTCACGAGGGTGTATATGGATAGTCACACTAATTTCAACCTTGTAGCAGAAAACACTAAAGACCAATATGGTATCAAATTCAACGGTGTGAGTAGTGGGAGATGTATGATGGGAAATACAGGATTTCAGACCTTCAATAAAGTTATTTTTTTGTTTAAATGCTGAAAGTTTTTGCCAGCTTCTTTATTATCTTGTCCGATTATAACTAAACTGTGCATCCCATGCATTACTTGATGGAACTATTACAATGCTGAAATAATTATATAATAATAATAATAATAATCTCGCAGCTAATGACAGATAGATCCAATAGAACCTCTTTCACCAACAATAATATATTATATGTGTGTGTACTGGCTTATATATGCCAAGGGATTCATAATAGAATACTAAGCATTCAATACAACAGGCAAGTTATTAGAATTCAGAATATTACACTTGTGGGACAATGCGAGCCTTGATAATTGAAACTATGTTTATAAAATGTTAAGGTAGATAAGGGGATATGGAAGTGTGTACTAACGTTATCAACACTTGCCACATGCAATATGAAGGTATTTACATTTGCCTCATTTAATTAATAAAGAGCATTTTGGTTCATATATTGTTTATATATACCCGTAGTTTAAGTATTATATAGAGTTTAGTGCTTGATAATGACCATCAAAATTTAATAATTTTACCTAGTTGTTTTTTTGTTATATTGTAATATTTAAAAAAAATAAAAAATAATGATAACTTAGTATATTTTCGTATTTTTATTAAAGAGTCCCTTCATCTCTCACCTCCTCAAGAATAATTTCTTTCGAGTAATTGCACCCAACTACCTCCTCAAATCACTCTTTACTTCTCCCTCCCATAGTGAATAGTTTGAGGGAGCAGAGGCTGCGGAGCTCACTTCTACTGTTTGAGGGTTATCTTGCCCAACGTTGGGTGGCCAGCTTTACATATAAGACTTGAACGGATTGTAACTATTAATCTTAAGCATAGATAACTGTATACCTGGAATAGACACGAAATTAGCCACTTTATAGTAATGGGCCTTGGGTTTGCATGTTAGTAGGTCAATAAGTAGATATTAGAGTGGGGTAGGTATGAAATACGAGGTAAGTAAATAAATAGATAAGTAAGTACTTATTATGTAAGTAAGTATTAGTGAATATATAAGTAGGTATGTATGGTGTCACGAGTCGATGATTGACTCGTGGCATAATGATAATATTGTAGCTAGTCGGGCACCGTGTCGAGGTACAAATAAAAAGCATCGACGCATCCTTCTTAACTGTCGTTTCGTTCGCATTTCTCGCTCGTGTTGTTACCAAGGGAATTAATCATGCGGACACGACAATTAATTCTTTAAGTTGCATATGATCGTGAAGTGGGTAATGCATAGGGAATTAAGTATACGTCGTATATTAAAATTGCATGTATAACTGATGTGTATGGTAGTATAAAATGTAAACTTAGTCAGTGTAGGTGCGTTGAAATATAACGGCGCCAGTGCACCCAAGCCAGACACGCACCGTTACTGGAGAGGGAACACTACCACCCCGCTGGTAGCCAGTTTGAGTTTAGTTCGGACTTACACGGGCTGAGTTACACCCCGTAGCGATCACACGTAGTTCCTCATCCTTGTACCTTACCTCGCCCTTTGTCTCGTGACGAAGAGATGACCAGAAGCTGAATAATTCGGTAAACCTACCAATATTCCCAAAGCTTCACGGTTATATATATATTATTGATTGATTGCAACAGATAATTGATTGGTAATAAGGTAAGAAGGGAGCCGGTCTCTCTCGTTGAGCCCGGGTAGAAGGACTTGCCTAGAGTTCTGCATACCTATGGTAAGTAACGAGTAATACGTTGTGTATTGACATTGAAAAGTGCAACAGGTGTAAGAACATATTCTTTAACTGAGTCTATGTATCGATCTTGGTCTTAGATATACCGAACTCGACTGGTCTTGAAATAGCACCTAATAAATAATTAATCACAGTGTTAGATTTGTTAATGACAGTGAGTAACATAAGTTAGGTTATCGTAAGAAAAATCGACTGGAGAACAATCGAAAGAAAATATTCGAGAGAAAACAGTACGAGAACACACAAGAACATTTACGAGACCTTGAAAGAAACGAGTGTCGTGATTATCGATTATTACGATATTAGCTAGTTAGCTATTCTTGTTGTGATGAAGTGTATGCATGTAGTAATAATTTATTAATTGTTTAAATAATTTAATTGTTGGTGCACGACTGAAATTCATAATTAATATAGTAAAGTAATTATAATTTTTTTTTTTTTTACATCTTACAATTCTGTTAAGTGCATATATATCGAAAGAACCCACGTAAAATTTTTGTTGACGGAATTGAGAAAGAAAGGGATAATTAACCTCTGCTGACGATCGTTGAGCCAACACAATGAAAATCCACGAATAAGTCTGGGTAAGTAAGAATTAACAGTAAGTAATTTTTACATTACATGATTAATTTAATTAATAATAAAAAATTTAATTCCCGTCACATTTGGTCAAATGAAAGATATTATGTAGGTATTGTATGTAAATTGGTAAGTATATATTAGTAAATGGATATTATGCACAAATTATTAAATTAAAGGTAATTAGATTTCTAAGTTGTACCGGTACTGTAAGTAAGTAGCAATGTATGCGAAATTCAGTACATAAGTAGAGACAGTCGCTCTCAGAAATTCGTATACACCACTATGACATCAAGGGTTCGTAACAACTAGAGATTTTATGCATTACTTTCCTAACACCAAATATTTCTAGTAATGTTATTTGGATAATACCTGAATCAGTCAGCAGAACAATCCCTGCAGTATGTGCCTTGCCTCCTACACAAAGGAGAGGGTGCTCCCTCTCACACTACAAGCCTCCTCCCCGAGCACCTGGGAGAGACTGAAAGAACCGTCCCCAACCGGTACTCGGAGAGGTACCAATGACGAAGGTTCCCAAGGCTGGGACACTCCACAAAGAGATGCCGCACTGTCAAAGGGACCAGACAATCATTACAGTAGGGAGAGGGAGCCCTCTCCATTAAAAATCCATGAGTCAAACGTGATTGACCAATGCGGAGACGGGCAAGAACCGTCTTCCACCGGCAGGACAAGCCGCTGTAGCTCCACAAACCCAGGTGCTGGTGGATGCCGCTGAGATTGTTAACCCCGACGGCGTCCCATCTGTCCTGCCAGCAGAAACGAATGGCAGCATCTATGTAGGGTCGCAGGTCTACAGCAGGTACGGGATAACGCCTGGCAGGAGGCCGAGAACTGGAGGCCGCAGCCCTAGCCAGGACGTCAGCCCGCTCATTCCCATCGACACCCCCTTTTAGCACCCGCAGTAGGTTTTACTCAGACACTCGATCGCTGACTAACATGTCTTATTTGTCGACGAGTTTCATGTTCATGTTTTAATCGAGCACAGCATCAGGCTTGAGGATGGCATCACTTGTGCCGATCTCAACTTTGCCAGAATCCTGTATCTCTCTTGTTGACTGTGTTGTGCTTGTTAACGGGTCTCTTTCGTGCCACTTGATGGCCAACATGTACCCACATATCTTCTTCAAGCAGTAGGATGAATGGTGTTGCTAGATTCTGTTTGATACTGCGGGAGATACAGGCTTGTGCCAGCATGCATAACTTTATGTCAATTCATCTAGTTTTAAATACTCGATCACGGGCCCTTCAGGGGGAGAGCAATACTGAATGCTGATTGGTCATCATTGACGTCCTGTGATCCTTGTACCTTCACATCTGCGTTCACTCATGCCGCGCCCAAGGGTTGCCACGCTGAACGCTGATTGGTCATATTTGTATGTCGTGTGATCCTGATGCGACCCTCGTGTCTGACGAACGTGTTTTCTGGCAGCAGCTTGTTTTCTATCCGTTTTGCAGAGTTGTAGCACTCTGGTAGAGCTTGATAAAGATAGTCAGGTGTCATTTTCCTCCTTGTCCTTAGTTATTAACAATAGGTTTCTGTACCTATTGATTCATAGCAACTTTGCTTGCATGCACTGGGTGAATCCCCCCCACTGATCGCTCTGTGGTCAGGACAACCTGAGACGCGGCCATCTCGTAGTGTCTTGGGAGGTTGTTGTGAATATAGATTTCCTCCCTGGGGTAGCGTTTCTCACCCTTGTTTTCCCGGCGCAGCGAAAACTTACTTTCCCCGTAGAGGTACAGTAAATGAGTCATGATGGACCCTCCTCCCGGCTCAACCCTCGATACGGCCTGAAAATGCTAAGTTTGTTTCGATTCGCGCATCAGGGATAACTCTCATAACAATCATTAAGAAGGTGATTGACTATTGTTTTGGTGAGGAGGACCAGGTCAGGAAGTTATCATATGGATCCCTCCTTGTTAAGACGATAAATGCTGGCCAGGTTAATGATCTCTTGAAAATGACCAGGTTTCATTGTTACGATGTTCTTTGCTCGATTCCTGAGTCCATGAACTTGTGCAGGGGAGTTGTCTCCTGCAGGGAGTTCATATATAGCCGGCTCCACTGCCGCGAGGGCCACTGCAGTGTTGTCATGGCTCCCTCTCTCAAGCGTGAACAACAAACTTCGGTCCGAGACGCACATCTGAAGCACTCACCAATGAGAAAGATGGTAATGGGGGTTGACAAGCTTGTATGCTGAGCGAAACGAAAGACAATGAAATAATAATCTGTATATGAGCAATTTTGTTTTTACGTTGATGCAAGAATAGGCACCAAATGATTCCTGATATATTAATTTGCTATATTTCATGGTGCAGAATATTACATTGTAATGCTCGATAAATCAGGTTTTGATTTACTATTAAAATTATAAACGAAGAAAACCATAGTATGGAAACATATTCCATGCACCTATGGCCAGTTTATGGATGTTCTGGTATTATTGCCATATCAGGTTGGAGAGCCCTTTCTTGCGCACTCTGATATTTGCGAGCAACAACCTCTACCTTATGACTTCGCTAACACATGAGGAACGATTACATAAGAACTGAGGATATTAGATAACCCAAACATCGGCACCATAAACTATCTATTATTGGTATAGTGAAACCAGCACAGCTGGATTGCTATAGAATACGCCCCTTCTCAAGCCCAGGCCCCGTATAGGCATAATCTGGGTTGGAAGGGTCAATTCCGTGACGTTCATCAGAAGTAAATAAAATTCAAATCTGGCGCTGTACTGATAGTGGAGCCACCTGGTGGTGGCGTGGTGAGGTATTAAGCTCCTCCGCTGAATACCGCTCGATCACTCTGTCGCGGAACACGTCTCAGTCAACATCCTCGCTCCTCGCTGCTACGCTATGGTATTGTGTCACGTGTTCCTGCTATTGTTTCTTTTGTGTTCTAGTGGCTGGCCTGCTTTGCAGATGTATTGTGTGTGTGTGTATTCTAGGAGGGTTTTAGGTGTTTGTGGGGGTTTATTCTTCTTTAGGACTGAGTTCTCTTTTCCCTAGCGAAGGGGGGCTTTTGAGCCCCTTTGTTCGGAGTTTTTCTCCGTCATTCCCCCTTTCACCTTTCCTCCTGCCACTAGTACATTCTTCGTGTGTATTTTATCGGGGTTTCTGGGGTTTTTTAGCGAGGTTAGCGACGCCACGTGGGGCCTTCACCTCCCCACGTGGTGAGCGCATGGGGTCTTTGCAGCCCTTCCTCCTGCCTTCCCCGATTATTATGTGTCCCCTCCCGGTAGGGGGGAGTGAGAATTGTGCCCTGGTTCTCTCTTCCTCTCCCGTGCGGGGGTTTTTTATGTAATTTTTGGTGTTTTTCCAATATTTTTAGCCTGGAGTGTTCCTTCTCAGGCTACCGGGTCCCCTCCTCCCCCTCCTTCTGGATCCTTCTGTCCGGGGGGGCCTCTTTTACCCGCTCCATGTGGCGGGCTGTTTTGGTTTTACGGGGTTTTTCCCTGGTAGGGTGTGCGCGAGTTTGGGGGGTCGTATCCTGGCCCCCGGGTGCAACGGGCGTGTCCCGCGCTACTTTCCTTCGGGGAGGATGGGTTTCCGTGTCTTCTGTGTTCCAGTGTTTGCACGTGTTAACCCATGTTTGTGTATTCTTTTCTCCCCCAGCCTACTCATGCCCTTTGTGCTGCTTCGGGGTGTACCGTGCGGGTCTCTCCTGACGGACACCTGCACTGTTCGCCTCACGCACCCTGCTTCACTCCCTTGGGTTACGACCCTTTGGCGTGTGGTGTGTGCCGCCCCTGGGCTGAGTTGTGTCGGGTTGCCTCCCCTTCTGCCCGCTCCAAGCTCCCCGCCCTTGCTTCTCTTCGTATGGCGTGGACGAGGGCTAGGAGAATGGCCCACAAACG
Source organism: Petrolisthes cinctipes (assembly GCA_033782935.1). Lineage (NCBI taxonomy): Eukaryota > Metazoa > Arthropoda > Malacostraca > Decapoda > Porcellanidae > Petrolisthes > Petrolisthes cinctipes. The sequence goes on along the minus strand of JAWQEG010000481.1, from coordinate 1,728,538 downwards.
AGACGGTTCTTCTTTGGCGTGGGTGGACCCGATTTTGGGAGCGGACCTGGGTTTATTCAGGACCCGTTACCCTTCTTCCTGTCTCTCGGAGTCTCAGGGGCTAGAACCTCCTGAGGCCCGAGAGATTGAGCCTCCTTCCCTAGACGGTACTACGACTCCTTCTCGGGGCTTCGCCCTCCGGGAAACGAGCGAGTCTGTCGCGCTGGTTCCCCCAACTACCTCACCGGTACAAGGGCCCAGCAGGGATCCCCCAGCTTCGCCTCCTGCTAGAGCTGGCTTCTCAGGCCTCTCTAGAGGACGCAAGCATTCAGCAAAAAGGTCCCGCCACTCCAGGAAGTCCCGTGCTCGTCGCCGTTCTCCTTCCTCCTCATCTTCGTCGTCCTCTTCCTCTTCTTCGTCATCGGGGAGCTCTCCTTCGCCCGCCCGCAAATCCCGCAAGGGTAAGCGGGGGGGGGACAGCCCCTCGTCGAGGAAGATAGTTAAGATCTTCCACACCCTTATTCCTCACGCTTTTCCTGGGGCCTCCACCGTACAGCCTCCGGCTGTCATTCCGGAACCCGCTCCTTTTCCCCCGCCTCCCGCTGCTGCTCCCGTCGAGGGCGCGAGTCCTCCCGGGGATGTGGGAGTCCTTTTCGTTCCTCCCGTTTCCCCGGGACTTGAGTCTCCGTCGGGGGACGTAGCTGAGGAGTTGGTTACCTCCGCACCTCCGTCCCCGTCACCCCCTCCTCCGGGAGACGGATACCTTCCCTACTCTTGGTCTCTTCTCCCTCCTACCTGGACCCACTCTTTGGAGGAGGGCAGACTGGTGGCTAGGTCTCTGGACACGGCTCAACCAGACGTGTGGACCCGGAGGGATGACGTCCTGGTGAAGTGGGGGGCGGATGAGAAGGGCGACGCTATTCCCTTCTACAAGGTCCGTCCTATCTCAGCGCCCGTACCCACTTCATCGAGGGTGTCCTCTGCGGCGACCCTGGACACGATGGGTTTTCTGGTGGAGTACAGCCAGCTGCACTTGTCCGAGGCTTGGAGGATTGACCGCTCCCACGGGAACACGGCGGTCCTCCTTTCCCCGGACGCGTACTTCCCAGGGGATAAGGGCGAAGGGGACCTGGACATTCCAGCCCTTCTCCTTAAGTCCCTGGACCACCAGAGAAACAACGCGCCCAGGAAGCCCCCTCCTCCGTCTTTCCCCGTCATCCTCCCTCATTCCCGTGCCCCCCCGGGCTTGAGGGAATGCCTGTGGAAGACGGAGAAGGAACCCCCGGTCCCCTATCAGCTGAAGGAGCCCGATGGCAAGTTGCGACAGGCGGAGTCTGCTACCCGTTTAGAGTTGGCCCACACCATCTCCACGGGGGCAGCCGCCTCACTGATCAGGGACTGCCTCAACGCCCTCACCAACACCTACCACGAGATGTCGGGTGTACAGCTAGCGTGAGTACCTTACTCGTGTGTCATGTTAATTAGGGATACTGGGTAGAGGGTCTCTCTGTTACTCCCGGGTACTTATCCCCGGGTTCGCTCGGTTTTTTCCTTGTTTACCCCTTACAGTGACACCCTCTCTTCCATGGCCACCGTGATGGAGGGCGTGGCGGCGATGGCGACCCACTATATGCGGGAGGAGGCGAAGGCTTTCGCCGAGGCGAGACTGGCAGCCCGCCAGGCGGCGGCTAAATCTGCGGCGGAGTTGGCACAGAGGGGAGTGGTGCGAGCTGCCCCCCTGTCCCCTGCCCTCTTCGACCAACCGGCAACAGACACAATCTTCGCCTCCCTCCCAGCGGTAATCAATTTACCAAAACCCTCCACCTCCAAGTAAGTACCTCTCGTTGTTCTTCTTACCCGAGTTTTCACGGGGGTGAAATGGAAGGATTTTCGGGTCTACTTTGGTTCCTAATCGTTCTGTTTGTCTGTAGGCCACGTGCCCCACAGCCATCCAGACCAGCCTACCAGCCCCGGAGGCCCTCCCAGCCCTCCAAACTACCGAGGCCCTCCTATCCCACTCCCCCGAAGGCACACAACAGGCCCTCCCAGAGGGGCCAGCAGCCGTTTCGGGGAAGGGGACAGGGCTCCAAGCCCTACTCCAAGCCCAAGTCCTCCTTCAACCACCCCTCCCAGAAGGACCGCTCCACTTGAGGGTCCCACTCTGGTCTGTCTCACAGGGTGGTCAGCAGCCTGGCCCGCCCACGGCTGGGCAGCAAGGATAATTCGCCAGGGCCTGTCATGGCCCTGGATTACTGTTCCGGTGAGTAACTGTCATCTCTCCTGTTCTGACATATGAATTATGCCTAATCCTGTCCTTGGGTTACCGTTAGGTCAAAATCAGATTTTCCCTTGCGGTCAAAATCTCTGCCTCTCCCGTCATTTACCCTCCAACCACCCCGGGTCCCTCGGGCCCCGGGGGATTAGGATTAACTGTACTCTCACTGACACCTGTCTCTTCCCGTTACAGCCACTACGTCTACCTCCTGCCTCAACCAAAGTGTCACTTTCGGTCGTCCCGCATGTGTTAGAAATGCGGGAAAAAGGGGTAGTGGAGCGGGCGACGGGAAGGGTCTTTCTTTCTCGTTTATTCACGGTCTCCAAAAAGGACCAGGGAAAAACGAGATTGGTGATGGACCTGAGCAAGCTAAACAAATTCGTGAAAACATTACATTTCAGGATGGTTTCGGTTGCTCAGGTCCGCACAGTTCTGAGGAAGGGAGACTGGTTAGCATCCCTGGATCTCAAGGATGCGTACTGGCACGTCCCGATCCACCCCAGGTTTCGCCGTTTTCTGGCCTTCCAGGTGGGGACCGAGATGTTCCAGTTTACCAGGCTCCCTTTCGGTCTTTCTCTAGCTCCGCGAGTCTTCACAAAGCTCGTGAGGGTGGTGGCATCCCATCTGGCAGAGGCGGGCATTCCCACCCTCATGTACCTGGACGATTGGTTGCTTCACGCCCCTTCCAAGGAGCAGGTAGCAAACAACGTCCGGGTAGCGAGGAGAGTGCTAGAGGAAATGGGGTTCCTTTTGAACATCCCTAAGTCCTCTCTCACTCCCACTCGCAAACTGTGTTGGCTAGGAATAGAGTGGGACTCTCTTTCGGCCACCCTCTCTCTCGCTCCAGACAACGCCCGCCGGACCCTCCGCCACGTCCGCCAGGCGCATTTTTCCCGTACTTTCTCTCGCCGCCAGTGGGAATCATTGCTCGGGTCCCTAAATTTCGCGGCCCCTGCAATGCCCCTGGGACGATTGAAACACAGGAGGCTGACGCGGGAGGTAAACCTCCACCTGTCCCCCGCACACAGGGACCTTCCCAGGCAAGTGTCCCCCTCTCTCCACCGCCTCCTTCGCCCCTGGCTACGTCCCGGTGCCCTGCGTCAGCGGGTCCCCTGGGTGTTCCCTCCCCCGGGGATCACGGTGGCGACAGACGCATCGGACGTAGGCTGGGAATACCAGTCTTGCCTGGGACATCAACGTTGCGAGGGATGGAAGGAAGGGGAAAGGTTACTGCACATCAACGCCCGGGAGTTGATGGTAGCGAAGGAATGGCTCAACAGACACCCTCAGTTTGCCAGGATAGGCGTCCGCTTCGATATGGACAACGTTGCGGCCGTGCAGTGCCTACAGAAACAGGGCACCGCACGGTCGGAAATTCTCCTGTCCCTGTCAGAACAGATTTTCGCAATAGCGGCCAAGAGGGACATTCACCTCTCGGCCCGCTACGTGCCAGGGCGGGAGAACGATTGGGCGGACGCCCTATCCAGGTTCAGGGGGACGTCAGTCGAGTGGCAACTGCGTCCCCTTGTGTTCGAGTCTCTCTGCCTTCGCTACGGGACACCGGAGGTGGACCTATTCGCCTCCCCATCCATGGCCCTACTTCCTCTGTTTCTGACATTCTCATCCAGAACAGAGGCGGGAGGCCCGGACGCCTTCACAGAGGACTGGAACAGGTGGGGGCATCTCTACCTCTTCCCACCCCCAGCCACGTCAGTCCTCCTGAAGGCGATCCTCAAGCTGCGCACGTTCAGGGGGAGGGTTCTCCTCATAGCCCCTCTTTGGCCAGCACAGCCGTGGTTCGGAGAGTTGTCCCGGTGGTGCCCTCATCCCCTTCAGTTGGGATCGGTGTGCCTCTCCAGCACCCTGTCTGCACCACTCCAAGCGTCACTGAAACTACACGCTTGGAGTTTCTACGGGGAGTCCTCAGCAAAAGATTCACTAAGGAGACAGTGGACAAGATGTTGAGGGCTCATCGTCAGTCGTCGGTGCGGCAATACGAATCGTGCTGGAAAAGATTCCAGGACTTCTTGCGAAGACACCCCTCCATGGTCATCTCGGAGGACACAGTCCTTGAATTCCTCACGTGGCTCGCCGATTCCACCAACAGGGCCCCGGCGACGGTGCTTGCGTATCACGCAGCCCTGTCTGATCCCCTCCTCCTGGGTTTTAACATTAAGGTTTCGGAGAGGCCTCTCTCTCTCCTGAGGATGGGGATTCGGGCGGGGACCGCACCTCACCGGGCCCAGACGCCCTCCTGGTCCCTTCACCGCGTCCTTTCCTACCTGACCTTCGAGGGGGTCCCTCTGGAGGTTTGTCACCTCCTCCAGAAAGCTCTCTTCCTGCTCGCCTTAGCTACAGGGTACAGGGCATCTCAGTTGGCAGCCCTGACCCGTCACACAGCCTTTTCTTCCGTAAGCCCTAACCTTACTTCCTTAACCATCTCCCCCTCTCCTGCTTTTCTAGCTAAGAACGAGCAGGCTGACGACAGAATTGGCCCTCTCGCAGTACCCTCGTTCCTGAGGGATGGAAATTTCCACCCCCTCTGCCCAGTCCACGCCTTTTTAGCATACGTGGAGACGACGAGAGGGGCTTCTCCGGACCACCTCTTCTACAACTCTAGGTCCAGTAACCCTCTCTTCCCTAGGTCAATCGCTCGCCTTCTCTGCCGAGTGATAGAGAACGGGGATCCCGGACACGCCCCGAGGGCTAACAGCATTAGGGGCGTGGCCGCCTCCCTCGCCTTCCTCAGGACTCACTCGGTGGAGAGGGTCAGGGATTTGGGGGGTTGGGCTTCCACTTCCTCCTTCAGGACGAGGTACCTGTTCCACTCGCTCTCCCCTACCCCCTGTGTGGCTATGGGTACTCCACCTTCTATTCCCCAGGGTCCCCGCGGGAGACACATGGGGGGGAGGGGCCGCCCGAAGAGAAAAGATCGGGCGACTTAAGTCCCGTCACTATCATCCCATACCTCATCCACATCTTGTACAGCTTCATGCTCATCCCCATTCTATCATACGTGTACATATGGTGAGGGAAAAAATAAATTACATTGTTACGGAATTCTTGTGTATTCATTTTCCAAACAATTACATTACTATGATGAGTGACAGGATATATTATTACACAGGATGTCTGTATCCTAGTGTCCTCCTTCATCCCCTCGGGATCACATTACCTGAGCGAGGGCCATAGCCCTAGCTCAGAGGACTTGAATAAAGGGGGGGGGGGCGGGGTTGCCATGGTCACCTCCCCCCTCCTCTCCTAGACCCGAACCCTCGAGTCTGCCTATAAAGACTTTATGTGTAACAATTCTGGTCTATAACAGAATGGTCTACGGGTATATGGGATAAGCTACTACAACCCCACCACGGCTACTCACCTAGCCAGTGTTGGGAGGTGCGTTAGCTTCTGCCTCACCGGGCTCGGTTACCTTTCCTGCCCTCCGCTCTCAAACCACTCTTAACTAGCACGTGATTGCCTCCACCTCACCTCCCACCTACTGCATCGCATGCATAGCAATCCAGCTGTGCTGGTTTCACTATACCAATAATAGTGCATTTGTCGCGGCTTCTAGCCGCTTAAATTGTATTTATTGGTTGTGAAACCAGCACAGCTTTGACTGTCCCACCCACCTCCCGATGCGGCAGGCATTCACTTCTTTCTCATTGGAGTGATCGAGCGGTATTCAGCGGAGGAGGAGCTTAATACCTCACCACGCCACCACCAGGTGGCTCCAATATCAGTACAGCACCAGATTTGAATTTTATTTACTTCTGATGAACGTCACGGAATTGACCCTTCCAACCCAGATTATGCCTATACGGGGCCTGGGCTTGAGAAGGGGCGTATTCTATAGCAATCCAGCTGTGCTGGTTTCACAACCAATAAATACAATTTAAGCGGCTAGAAGCCGCGACAAATGCACTAATATCTGCCCCCTTCAATGATTATGTCAAATAAAACGGGACTAAAAACAGAATGGCAAGAATAATCGTAAAAATGAACTCAATATGACCACCCTTAAGAAGTAATCCACATCTCACGTGATGGTCCCCCCTGCCCCCGTGAAAGGAGCGAGCAGGTCTCGCTCCAGGGAAGGGGACATGGAGGTGTCCATAAACAACCGCCGATCGAGGCCCTGTGGTGGAGGTACTCCTCCAAAGATAAAAAATGCTAAGTACTCTTAGGCACTTCATTAAACCCCTTAAACCTCCATCATGTATAATATTCTTCAGTGGAATTGTAGAGGTATTAGGAATAAAGCACCACAATTAACACCAGTGCTAGATCAACACGTGCCTCAGGTAGTTTGTGTACAGGAGAGGTTATTGAGAGATCAACCTAATACTCTCATTGTAACCGACTCTGAATCCAACCAAAAACTTAAATATCCATAGCTCCATGTCTTCATTTCAGTATATATTAAGATGAGAGTTTCAGACAAGCTGGTTTTAACATCTAATACTCGTATGAATTATTATTCTTTGGCATGTAAGGTTAAATTATTTGACTAACAATCTTGACAGTGATAACTGAACACACAATCATACTTTTGGGGTTATGACATATAGGGCAACTCCCTCTTATGGTCTATCACTGAACTCCTCATTACCTATTAACAAAATATATCACTGTTAGTATGGCTACTGTGTCAATATTACTGAAAGAGCAATAAATATTTTCTTACTGGCAGACGTAAACCGATATAATTATGAGGTAAAAATGATATTAATTTGACACGGTTTTCAATGTTAAATAAACGCATATATAACAACAGATAATATACAACGTCACGGCTTTATACCAAACCTGATAATGTGTGTGTACTGAGAAGCAACTCTATGAGTAATAGTGTGTGTGTGTGTGTATGCTAAAAAAAAAAAACAGGAGAGAGAGAAAAAAACGAGGGGCTAGAGTGATAGCGTGTGTGTGTGTGTGTGTACTGAGAAGCAAGAGAGAGAGAAAAAACAAGGAGCAAGAGCAGGTTGTTTGTTGTCTGTAAAGAGAGATGAAGTAAAATACGTTTGGTGTCAAAGTGTGTTGTCAGGTGTCTACAAAAATTAATATATTATGTAAATAAATTTTGTATTATGTGGGGGATAACACTTAACTGATTGGTTAATAAATATATTAAAGTGGCTGTAATGTTGCATTAGCACATGTGACTCCTCTTCTCTGTATCACCACAGCCCCTTCCACCCATCAAACCGTCTGTCCCTATCCCCCCCCCCACTTCCCTTTTCTCCGACCCAAAAACGGAAAATGAAAATTTATCGATTCGAAATATTGTCTTATATATGCACAGGAGCTCACACAGGCGAACCGCTGTTACCGCGTTAGCCAAGCCAAGTGATGGGGTGGTCCAGGTGGAACTCTTGTAGAGTGTATGTGACGGGAAATTAAGAATATGTTAGTGATGTAATAAAATTACTGGTAATTTACTCTTACCTTACCCAGACTTCTTTGGACGCTCTTTGTGTTGGCTTCAATGATCGTCATCAGAGGTTATTCATCTCCTTTTATTGCAACTTCTGTCAACATAAATTTATTTCTAGGATTATTTCATTGTATATGCATTTATAATAGTATTAGCAGAATTGTACAGTTAAGAAAACAACCGATTTATAATTAATTTAGTATATTTATTAAATCCAGTCTAGCACCAACAATAAATTAATTAAACAAATAATAAATTAATTACCACAGGCATACACTTCCACTCAAATTTAAAGCTAGCTAGCTAATATCGCAATAAATTGAGTTACGGTACTCTTATGTTCTCGCACGGTCTCTCAAAGGTCTTCGTTTATCTTCGATTGTTCTCCTGCGATTTTTCTTACGATTTTCTCACGGTAATCCTAGCTTACTTTAATTCATTGATTAAGCAATTCTAACACTGTGATTAATTAATTATTAGGTGTTATTTCAAGACCTTCCTACTCAATTATTATAATTAATATTCAATTTCAAGCTACACTGTAACGAGTTCGGAATAAAAAATTTGAAGATCGTTCCATAGACTTCAATTAAAGATTATGTCCTTGCACCTGTGAATTTTCCATGTCAATGCACAGAGTATCACTCGTAATTATTACCTTAGGTACGAAGTAGACGCTAATGCAAGCCTTCTACCGGGCTCACGACCAAGACTGGCTTCCCTTCCTACCTTATTTATCAACCAATTTTCTGTTGCAATCGATTAATAATATAACCATGAAGCCTTGGGAATACTGGTAGTTTACCGAGCTATTCGACTTCCGGTTATCTCTTCGTCACGAGAGACAAAGGCGAGATAAGAGAGAGCAAGTACGAGCAATATGTGTGATATCACCGAACTGATTCAAAAGTGGCTACGAGTTCCCAGTGGTTGCTTGGCAGGGTGGTAACATTACGTATCACTCCTCAGGCTGGCGCCACTCTTAGCGCATGTCTGGTGACCGATTCAATGTTCGTATGCTTCTATGCTGACTAACTTGATATACTAGTATATACATCAATTATACATGCAATTTTAATTAACGACGTATAAATAATTCCCTATGATTTTCCCACTTCCCGATATCATATGCAATTCAAGGAATTAATCTTACTCGGCATGATGATTCCTTCGGTAATATTACGAGCAAGAAGTACAGAGGGGTCGACAGCTGAGAGGGGACTCTCGGTAATGTACACTCGCCAGCACTGCCGCGTAGACAGGGGCTCACACATATTCAGAGATGTAGCACTACTGTGATTATTTAACTCAAAACAATCCATGTGTGTGAGATGGAGTATCCTCGATACACTAGCACATAAAGTGAACTTTGTTGTTTTAGGAACTAAATCACTTACTTATCTTAATTATGTGAGCCCCTGTACCACGCGGCAATGCTGGCGACTGTACCAGTGGAATTTTCCCCCTGCCTGGTGTGCCTTCAAATCTGTACTAACTTGTACCTCGGTACGGTACAACGACTAGCTACACATAGCTCAGTAGATGATAATCTGACTGGCTCATTTAAGCACAATTCTCTATGCTACGATATTATTATTATTATGCCAGGAGCATCAACTCGTGACAGTGTAACTGATAATTTCTTCTCTGTAGGCTAATGTCCACCACTTGGTCGCTTTGACGATGATTGTATTTCACTTTTTAAATCTATGTCCGGTAAAAAATTTATTCTTGCTGATTTTAACGCCCATCACAATCAATGGGGTAGCTTTTTTAAAATTTTTATTTGTTTTAATTCATTGCGCCGTGGCGTCAATCAAAAGACAGACAATAAAACATAAGGGTAGGCGGGACCCATGAAAATCCATTGACTACACACACACACACACACACACACACATCACGACAAAAGAACAGAATGAAACACGAGAATTTAGGCAAATATTTACGTTACGACTTACTTAAATCCACCAAAATGAGGGTGGCGTACCAGAAGTTCCTCTAAAACCTGGTGGTTCAGCAGGTGTCGACAACCACATCAAGTGGCAGGCCCCGGGGCAGCAAGTGTCGGACAGTGGGAGAGGCCAGGCAATAGTGCTCTATAGTGCTAGCACGAGGCGCCTGACACAAGCGACACTCAGTGAAGGGAGGCTCACCCTGCATCTCAGCAACCTGCCACAGTGGCCGGTAGCCAAGCCTCAAACGAGCAGAGACTACATTGTGCCTCCGAACCATGAGGCCTCGACGACGGTAGGAATATTTGTGACAGCAGACAGACTCGTAATGTGTGATGGAGATGCTGCAGGGCCTCTCTATATCCCTGCGTCACTGTACAGGGAGGAGAGCGGCAGAGTGGACTCTAGAGAGGCAACATGTCAGAGAGAGAGGAAGTCCAACACCACAAGGAAACAGACAGCAGGCCTTCTTCGCGAGTCTGTCAACTGTAGCATTATGATATAAACCTACATGGGATGGCATCCATAAAAATATGACAGTCAAGTTACGATGACGCAATAAGGCCAGAAGCGACAAAATCTGCTAAACAACAGTAGAGTGTGTGGGCTGAACACTCGAGAGGGAATGCTGCTGTAGAGAAGGCAGTTCCGACTTGGAAGTAGGTGTGAAGCTCACATCAGGTGTTGGTAGCATTCACGGGGATGGGGCCCTGGGGGGACGTCTGCCACCATTATATCTATATTAAGACTACAGTGCATAGGGGAAACAGACCTTATAAGAGTACGTCCAGCAGGCAGTATGGGATGGACGGGGGAGTTTGTTCTAAGAGAAGTCCTGACTAACTGAGAGTAATGGGGTGAAAGATGTGGGAAATTGTGGCACTTGACAGTGAAGCAAGTAACATTACAATAAATTCTCTCGATTAATGGGGGAAGACGCAACTCACGCTGCATGTTCACTATCCTGGTTGACATTGGACAGCCGAGAATTATTCTCATTGCTCTAATCTGAATTTTTTTTCCAGAGTTTCCAGAGTAACCTTAGGAAGTTGAATCAAAGCAGGGGAGGGGTAATCACAACTGAACGGATAAAAGCAATATAGATGGTCCTGGCTATAGGGATGGAGATGCCCGAAAAGTTGTTAGTGAGCCATTGAAGTGGCGTAAGTCGGCACTGGAGACGACCCAACAATTCCTGGACAAAGGAATGGTCTTGAGGCCTGGCAAGGACAACCGGCCAAATATTGACTGGCGCGCCCAGGCAACGGTACTGGGAACACATGGGAATGACAGTCCCTCCAATGGTGAAGACTGGCTGAGCTTGAGGAAGGGGGAAGGTGAATATTCTGCTCTTATCTGGAGAGACAATAATGCCACAGTGAGAAGAGGCCACAGAGAAGGAGTCAAGAAACCTCTGGAGATCTCTTGGCGAGGTAGAATGAATACAGATATTATCACCATAGCACGTAATTGTAGTTCCAGGAATATCAAGGAGAGAAGTGAGCAGCCGATGCATCAGAATATTAAATAAAAATGGGCTGAGAACACTGTCACGAGTTGCTACTTGTAGCATAATATTAATAATGATAATAATATCGAAGCATAGAGAATAGGGCTTCAATAAACCAGGTGGAGTGATATTCCCGCTGGTATTATATGTAGTTAGCTGTACTGTATGTAGTTATAAGGCAGTAGGATTTGAAAGCACTGACCCTTGTCCCCTCCACAACTGTCGTCTCGTCCGTAGCCTCTTGCTCGTATCATTACCGAAGGAATTAATAATGCCAAGACAGATTAATTTCTTGAATTGCATATGATACCGTGAAGTAGGAATTATTTATACGTCGTTAATTAAAACTGCATGTATAACTAATGTATAATTATATAGGATGTAAAGTTAGTCAGCGTAGATGTACTAACACATAGTGGTGCCAGGATATTGATCGCAAACACACGTTGCCTGGGTGGACTCGTGCCGGCCAGGCCAGCCAGGTTGAATTCAGTTCGGTCTACACCGGTAGTGACGACACACATATTGCTCGAACTTGCTCTCTCTTATCTCACCTTTGTCTCCCGTGACAAAGAGATAACCAGAGGCTGAATAGCTCGGTAAATCTACCAGTATTCCCAAAGCTTCATGATTATATTATTAATCGGTTGCAACAGACAATTGGTTGATAAAATAAGGTAAGAGGAGAGGAGCCGTTTTTCCTTCGAGGCCAGTTGAGGCTGCCTTGAGGTATTGATATTGAAAATTCACAGGTGTAGGACATAATCTTTAACTGAAGTCTAGGAAGCGATCTTCAGGTTTTAGATTCCGAACTCGTTATAGTGTTATTTTGAATTTGAATATTAATTAAAGTAATTGAGTAGGAAGGTCTTGAAATAGCACCTAATAAATAATTAATCACAGTGTTAGTCTTGCTTAGTCAACGAGTTAACGTAAGCTAGGTTTATCGTGAGAAAAATGGAAAGAAAAATTATACGAGAAACGAGTATTGTGATTATTGATTTATTGCGATATTAGCTAGCTATTTTCAATTCGTGTGGAAGTATATGCGTGTGGTAATTAATTTATTAATTGTTTAATTAAATCATTGTTGGTGCGTGACTGAAGTTAATAATATAGTAATGTAATTGTATATTGGTTGTTTTCGTACACCTAGAATTCTGCTAATACTATTATAAATGCATATATAACGAAAGAACCCTACAAAATAAATTCATATTGATGGAAGTTGGGATAAAACGGGAGATTAACCTCTGTTGACGATCGTTTAAGCCAACACAACAAAAATCAAAGATAAATCCGGGACAAGGTAAAAATTAACAGTAATAATTTTTACATCACTTAATTAACAATAATCTTAATTTCCCATCACAAACACCCCCTTGAGGCGTGCCAAGATGAAAACTATGCAAAGGACTGAACGCACCACTAAAATACACACGGGAGGTCCTGTTACTGAGGTAGCCCCAAAACCACAGTATTAGATCAGACTTTATCCCAAAGTCAACCAGTTGATCCAATATGACGTCTCTATTAGCAACATCGAAGGCACTTCGAAGGTCAATGAAGGCTACCACACTGTCCTTTCAGAGGCGAGAGTACAGGTCAACTAGGCAGTGGTGTGTGCTCCACTGGGGAATGAAACCAAACAGCCATGGAGAAGGTGATCCTGCAGTCGGTACATGGGACGGTTGAGTAGGATTCTCTCCGTAACCTTAAAAAAAGCGTAAGTAATACCATCATCACCAGGGGAAGAAGCTTTACCCCGAGAGAGAGCACGGCGCAACTCCTCCTCAATTATCTAATCTGGATCCTCATCTTGCAACAAAGCAGACACCAGATGTAGACGATGGACAGCAGCACAGGAAGCGAGTGCATCTTGTATATGGATGGGTAGACTGGATAGGGTATAGTGTTCTGACCAGGCATCAACCAGTTTTTGGGCATAGGCGGCGGGAGTGTGGTGACGAGCAGTGACCGGAGTCTTTTTAACAACCCAACAGATGAGGTGCCACATAGAAGACAAACACATTTGCTGAATGATGCTGTCCATGAACCGCTGCCAAATCTCAGTGTGAGCACACTCCTGCAGGGCGACTAAAGCGTCCCTAGATATCTGGTAACGATGGAGGAGGTCAGGGGTTGGGTTGGCTTGAAACAAAAGGCCATCACGTTCAGCCTCCTCCTTCGCCTACCAATGCTGATGAATTGGGTGTTAGCCAAGTGATGGATATCCTGCTCAAGGAGGTAAATTTTATATTGGCGAGAACGTAAGGGGTGAGCACCCCTATAGTAAAACTCTGACTGACACTCAGAAGTTAGATGTGAGTCAAGAGCAGTATAATTACCACATCGGGAACGGTTTGTGCAGTTCCTTCTCCCATGACCAAACTCGTAACATAGTGAGAATATCCTCTTCTGAGAATTCATACAGGTCCTAATTATAAATAAGCCCCTTGCTATAATTAAATGTTCGATGTGGTTTGATGGATTCAAACATGCCATCAGAAGAACAGGGGAGATTGAGGAGCATCATGGCCTGTGTAAGATATTTGGCTCTGATTAAAACACCCTTACCGTACTATTTCATGTGGCCCATCATTAGTAATCCAATTTCTTTCTCCAGATACCTATAAGCATGGATGAGATTACCACGCCACTCCCTGTAGTAAACCACAAATCAAAAGAGTGTAGGAACGCGACGCTCCTCAGGGACATGCTCTACTGAGTCATGGAAGATGTTGGGGCAGTAGTCATTGTCACTGTCAGCTACATTTGTGGACCGCATCATCTGAACCGTACAGTGAGTATCCCCCACAGTCAGAGAATCTTTTGCTTCAAAAGCTGCTTTGGCAGCAGCATTTGTATGAAAGTAATATAGCACCGAATAGATATGCAGTCACTGTCATAAGTGATTCGGATACGAAGAACCACTCCAAAACACTTAAAATGGAGTGGATAGCGCCAAAGGAAAGGGAAGCAAGTACATTCGTTAACATCAACGTGTCCAAACCGCTAACAGGGTTCGTCGACACTACACCCGACCTACTGGGTCTTCTCTTATTTGCAGCCTTCTGCATACCACCACGACCAGAGAGTGACGTCTCGAGGGCCTGGTCGACCACCGCTCGAGGAAAAGAAAGAGTTTTTTCGTTATCCATATGACATTGTTATTATTAAATGGCCCCAGGAGCCAAGAGCTACCATCTACCGGGCAGAAGAGGGGACCGATCGCTGGTAGCCGTGGGCTGGGTACCTCGTCCCCCACGGGGCCACTCGTTTTAAAAAGCAACTCCAATGGCTCGAAAGTTTGCCCACGATGTTGCTGAGATCCCCTTCCCCAACATCTCCCAGCCCAGACACCTAACCATTCAACACAGGACGGCCCCTAGAAGGCGGTCTCTCTGGAGGGCAGCACTGTTGGCCCGTACTGGCAGCCTATTGCATGGGAACCATTTAGTCTGGTCTCTCACTGGCGACCGTACAAGCATGGGAAGAAGGGGCCGAAGCCCCCTTTTGTCTAGCTTGCTAAGTCTCAGGGACACGCAAGTCCCTCCTCCACGTCATGGCGGTTCCTGTTGGGTGGGGGGGGGGGGGGGAATGTCGAAGAAAATGAAATAGAAGTAAAAAATGGAGTCTTCTTTAATGCCCAAAAAATAGGGCATTACGCCAAATTAACAACAACAACATTTCCAATAAATCAGAATTTAACTCACCACAACAGAATTTACTTCCTGCCTTCCTTAAATTTGAAAAGAGAATAAGACAACCTTTTAAAAGGAGAATAGAGTAGACTTTACTAGGAGGTATAGGCAAGGAAGAAAGTCTGTTTTTGCTAGTAGCCGCCACAGGCTAAGTGGTGGAGTAATTATCGGTGTACAAGATGTAATTACGACTGATGTATTGGTCCATCAGGGTTTTTACAACATTTCCTGAAAAATCACCTCCCAGAGGAAACTGCCTTGTCATGATGTGGGGCTTGTGTATCCCAGGTATCGGGGAGAGAGAGCTTCCGATGCTAGAAAGGTCGCCATTGAAGGACCAGACTACATTGTTCCTCTGCAATATAGGCTGCCAGTATAGCCTAACAGTGATGCCCCCCAGAGGGATCGTCTTCTAGGTGCCGTCCTGTGTTGGATGGTTGGATGTCTGGGCCGGGAGATGTTGGGGAAAGGGGTCTCAGCACCGTCGTGGACAAACTTTTGAGCCATTGGGGCTGCTTTTTAAGTCGAGTGGCCCCGTGGGAGATGAGGTACCCCGCCCACTGTGACGAGCACTCGGTCCCCTCATCTGCCCAGTAGGTGGTAGTGTATTCGTGCCCGTATCACGCTCGCGACAGATCCATAGGTGGAGGAAAATTCCGTCAGGATTTTGATATGTATTCATACCTCACGGGGCCTCACCAGACACAACATACTTCAAACCTTCAAATTCTGCTGACTTGGCAGCGTGCAAGAATTTTCAATGCTGATCTCTTTGTTGCGAGATTTTACCTTATAATTATTTCTATGCTAAAATCTGTGCTATAATAATCACCATATTGTCATCTTGTATATAGAGAAAGGGACAATATATATTTAGTCATATTATTCTTTTATGAACTTGTATTCAACATGTATATATTTCAAATAAAATATTAACTTCATCCAAGCCACGGTTAAAATCTGTCACGTACGGTTGGCATGGGAGCTCAGTGATGAGCACGAGTGGGAAGGTGCAATTCACGCCCGGCCCTGAGCGAGAGAGGACCTCCCTCTCTAGTATTTATACTTGTACATATGCACGACACGAAAGGTGTCTTATATAATCTGTAATCTTGTAACCCTGATATACCTCAGTATATAGAGACAAGTCCCAAGTTTTTACTCTAAACCTAGAGGTATTCCCCTTAGTTCCCCCAGGAACACTATGGGTGGTTAGTTGACACCACACTAACCTTATCTGTGTAAGTGACAACGGGTTACTAGTAAGTGACACCAGCCCATCTAAGTAAGTGAGAGTCCGACAGGTATTTCCACAGGTAAGCCAAGAGCAGAAGTGGACGACATCACGAATATAGTAGCTACTGGGGCCCTTCTAACAATAACCATGTTATATGGATATTATTATTAAACCTCCTTTTGCTCGACTGATGGTCGGCCAGGCCTTCGAGACGCCACTCTCTGGACGTGGTGGTGATGGTTACCAGAAGAAGGCTAGGGCTGGTTCACCCCATGCAACTGGTATGGACACAAGTAGACTCTGCAGGTAAGGTGTTGTGTCGTCGAAACCCACTAGTGGTCTGGATACATTAATGTTAACTGATGGATTCGCATCTCTCTCTTATGGTGTTATTTTTAAGCCTTTTGGAGTAGTTCTCTGTGTCCGTCTCAGTTATGACTGTGACTGCCGATCAAATCGATGCTATATTACTTTTAAAATTAATGTTGCTGCCAAAGCAGCTTTTGAGGCGAAAGATTCTATGTCTGTGGGGGATGCTAATTGTACAGGTGCCCACACATGAAGCTGGTACGCCTCGCTACTTGTGAGGTTGCTACAACAGGAAGGAAAGTGAGCAAAAGTTATAGTTTGTTGACAAGCAGACAGTAATAATATTTCACTGTCTGCCTGTCGACAAACTACATTTGTTTCACTTTCCTTTCTTGAGTAGCTACCTCACAAGTAACGAGCCATACCAGCTTCATGTGTGGGCAACTGTACTGTTCTGATGATGTGGTCAATAAATGTAGTTGACAGTAACAATGACTACTGCTCCAACAGGGGGTGCTGATGGTATAGTGGTTAGCACACTCGCCTGGCATGCGAGAGATCCCGGGTTCAATTCCTGGGTCAGTGGAATTGTTGGATAATTTTCCCAACCCCCAATGTCCCTGTTCACCTAGCAGTAAATAGGTACCTGGCTGCAAGAGCAAGGATAACATGCTACCTTGTAAGCTGGGGGAAGACGTGTTGATGGCTAGAGGAAGATGTGTTGATGTAAAAACTACCCAGCACACTTCTCAACTACCCAGCACACACTGGTGAGGGAAGATGTGTTGGTGCAAATTACCCAGCACACTTCTCAACTACCCAGAACACACTGGAAAGGGAAGATGTGTTAATGCAAAAACTACCCAGCACACACCTCAACTACTCAGCAACACACTGGTGAGGGCTGGCTCTATCCAGAAATGAGGAATCTGGCATCCTCTACCACACCCTGGCCTGTTCTGTCTGTCTCCTTACTACCTCTCATTCCTTCTGGGTAGCCGACGAGATCGCCTGATTGGGTGGCACAACAAGGAAGACTACAGACGGTGGGAATATTGGCCCTGGGATACATGCCCGTGAGCCAGCAGTCCCCTCGTCTGCTGCCTTCGAAGAAACAGATCTCACTATCACCCTGAATCCCATTTGGGGGTCCGAGCATCTGCACGGCTTCGGTCAACCAGACTCGGGACTGCTCGGTCAGACAGTCTGGGGAACTACAACAACAACAACTGCTCCAACATCTTTGATGACTCTTTATAGCATGTATTAGAGGAGTGTACCTGCCTCAGCACAGGGACCTCTCTGAGTACCGGGAGGTGGGTGGCACATATCAGATCGCAGCGGTACTAGGGTAGGAGCCGTGGTCGTGGTTTGGGGGAAGTCTGGCATTTTAAAGGCATTTTTAATAGAATATGAGTTATTAATGATATATCCTTTTCATCATACTGCTGATCCCTTTTGGGGAACTGAAGCTTAATACATGTATGTATATATTTTATATATTTTATAAATTATATAATTGACCATATTTTAAAATTTTAAACATTTCTTATTATGTTCGGCGGTATATGACTGGTTGATATATGCCATGACATCACCTACTATTCAATCAATACTGAAAGCCCGTCGGGGTCGTTACTGGCGATGTCCACATCCGTACCCATAGAACATTATGAAGTCCAATACATATCCAGTTTGCAGTCAAAGACGACATAGTATTTCATGCCAAATATATGCCTCTTTATCAGGATATACTGCATGAGAGCAATATATATTGACATATACACAAGATCAAAAAACTATCGGTGAGACTTTCGTGTGAAATATTCTGATAATTCAGAATAATGGACTCGAGATGAACCAGAGACTTGTCGATAGCCACCGTCTGGGATGGTAAATGGAAAACGCCCGTCTTTTATCCAGGAGCAGGTTCAAGATAGATCGTAACTTCCATAGCCTGTCGTTTCGTCGAGGTGTGGACCCATGTTGGGATCGAGGTGGAGGTACATAAAGATGTCAGTTTACCGTTCCCTAGATATAGACCCCCTGAAGATAGGTGTGGTAAGTAGTCGTCTTTGCTTCATTAGTCCTTTAGGTAATGTTTCCTGCAATGCAGCATCAACATTGTCATACATCTCGGCAATGGTCACATTAGTCCAGGAAAACATTTTGGATTGTTCTCTGGGGGACACATTGCCAAGATTGGACAACAGTTGAAGTTGTTGATTTCCTGCGTTACGTAAGTCATTAGACCTACGTTAAAACAAAACAAAACAGTAAAATAGTTGATTATGGGTGACTCAAAACGATAGGAAAATTCAGCCTATACACCCGACTTTCTGGCATTAAAGTGTCGACCCTGATGCGGTTGTGGTCGTCGCTGTGTTGGTAAAGGCGGGCTCGCAGAGTTAGAAGCTGATTACCCACGCGATGATTAACGAGATGGGCTACCCGTGAGAAGAGGAGAAGGAGAATATGATGGTGGTTGTGGTGGTGACGTCAGGACAGAGGGTAGGAACTAGCAGGGTTCCAAGGAGCAGGTAGAAGATAAGATTACAGTAGGGTCAGATGACTCCCAGATAAATCAGATGACTCACAGATAACCAGATAAACAGACTACCTGACTGTCAGATTAGCTAGGGTCAGATGAAATCCCAGAATAAACAGGTACACAACAGATAACCAGGTATCACAAACTACCTGTCCTATCAGCATATGCAGTTGGAGATAGGCATTAAGATAGCAAGGGTCATCTCAGCTACCTGAGGCAAGTGGTGTTTACCTAGTAGACCCAGCTACCACATGACCCACACGTAAACATGACTCACTAAATTGATAATAGTATATCTAGGGACTTATGGCAGCTTAGGGTAGAGAGAGAGAGAATATAAATGACTGAGAACATTCTCAGTTAGGACAGTTCTGAACTTAGAACAACACAAGACACAAGGCATATACTCTGAGCTCCTCAAGACAGGCACAAAATTCCCATAGAATCAAATATAATATAATAAGTTTATTTTAAAGTGTGAAGTTTCTTTTTACCTCAATTGAACACCAACCACGCCTGCTCCGCTACCAACTACACACTCAAGAACAAGGTACCAGATTCTTCGAAGAGACAAGCTAAGGACTGGTACATCCTTTTCCACCACGATGTCTTGGCGACTAGTCACTGGATGAAGAAGAAGAGGAAAAATTCAACCTCCTCATCTTCCTCCTTTTAGGTGGTAATGAAATGGTTAAAAAGCGGTGATGTGGGCGGCAGGCGGAGGTGAAGGTGGATGGTTTAGCGACTTGAGTAAACCTCTTACCATCATCCATGTGGCCGGTAACAATAGCCCCTACACCACTCGAGGACAGAATTGCATAATCAGGCGTCCTCCTTCTCTTGCCACTCCGTGTCAGAAATTTATCACTCGCATATAGTGACAGCTTCCCATAGTTCCCGTTCAATTGCATAGTCAGATAACCTTGTGCGAGTTTGCTGAGAATGTGCAGGTTGCACTCGTGGGTGGAAGTAACAGGTGGTGCCGTGTGGGACACCGAATCGGATGCGACGGAAATATTGCCTCGAGCCTTAGCCATCACTACAGCTAGATACACATCCCCTAATTGGTGCTATATCCTTCCTCCCAGACTCGTCCCTAAGGGAGCAAAGTCGTCAGGTTGTGGGAAATCCCGCCACCTAGACTTAAGAACTTAAAGTACTGCCCACATCACCACAACCAATAGCCGACCTTTTGGAAGGATCATATTTGATTGCAGGCACATTTTATTTGTCACTTTGCTCAAGCAAACCATTAAACTATATCCTATTATAACAAGAAGACAACAACTGATATGCAAAGGACATACAGACAAAATATCATTTACCAAAATGATCAACCTAGGAGACATAGACAAGAAAAATATATTTACAACTTAAAAGATACAGGCATAGCCTAATTCATCATACATATCAGGCAAGCACCGACATTTAGACACTAAGTTAAAATTTCATTTGCATATCGTAAATAACCTTCCATATCCTACTCTTCAATCCTTTCCCAAATCAGAGCACATTTCCTATAACATAATATGCTGCCCGAGATCGGCCTTCTTCTAGTTCCCCTTTGTAAACAATAATAAATAATTCTAAACAATTAATATGCCGACTCTGATGGTAACACTAGTTGTCACTAAAATCATCAATTTCCAAAATTGATGATACTGTTGCTAATTTACTGTAGCAAATTTGCTACTGTTGAGCAAGTGAATAATAGGTCAATAATATAATGGTGCATAGGTCAATCTGGGAGGCTGTGGTATAAATTTTTACATGGTTGGTCTATAAGTACTTACCTCAACTATGGAAGTAATTACTTTGTCCAAAGCGTGCTTATAGGGAGCATCATGAGGAATTGGCCATGCTAAAGAGTACGTGATAACGGCACTCTTCCCTATGTATATTGGAGAAGTTCCATCCACTTCCGTAAAGTGCTTAGCAATCATCAATTGTAGGTATTGCCGTGTATCCATATGCGCCATTCTGAATTTGAAAAGTAGAGAGTCGTTGCTTAAATTTCTATAGTTTACATCTCAATCAACAATGCTAATGATAGTACTATTATTATCTCTCGTGAATGCTTTCAACAAGCATGGGTTTACGATTCTTGCATTAACAACACGCTTTCTCAGCATTTCTTAAAATAATCGAGATTGATACATATAATGGGTAAATTGGTAGGCTACTGATTCCTCCCAAGTATGACACGAAACAGATCCCTCATTAAAGTAATATTAATTAAGGTCATCTATTTCTTGGCATAGCTTGGAGGAATCACAGACCTTTCATTCACCAACAACAGAATCATCCCTTAAATTTGAAACGAGCAGCGAGTTAACGAACATAAAATGCCCTTTAAAAAATAAATTTGAAGGGCACTTAATGTTTGTTGGTATGTTTTTTAATACAGCACTCCAAATTTTATTGTACCTGGTCTTAGCCTACGTATTTGGAATCCTTATGCCTCACAATAGATTTTAATGGTAAAAAGATCAAACTGTAAGGTCATATGAGATTACTGGAGATCGGGTAAGGTCATTGGAGGTCAAGACTTTATTATGAAATACAAAAAGTGTTTACTGACTCCCAAATTGGGGAATCATGTAAGGTCAAACTTGACCTCCGAGGTATTTGGAGGTTAGTAAGAGGTCGGGATTTTTTTTTTTTTTTTTTTCCCCGACACTGGCCATACACTTCATTAAGCTCGTTACCGTGGCCCAGGTCAACTGTTACTCACACACACACGTTATGACTTCCGAATTGGTACCCAGTCACAGAGGGAGGGAAGTGAGGGTAATTTCCAAATACTGCAGTTGTTATGGTACCAACAAGGGTGTTTTACGACATTTGGTGGCCTTATAATTAGTGTCTGAAACTCGATTTGAGAGAGTAAATATTCTCAGCCTCTCACCTGAGAGGATTCGATCTCTCAAACTATAGGTTACAAATCTAGCACACTAACCAAGACGCTGGACTGGTGATAGGGATGGTTGGAACTCCCGTTGCACCTGTCTGTCCACCTTTGCTGATCTTTTTCATGTCTCACTTACACCAAGAGTAGTCCTACATATTCTCAAAGACATCACTCCATCAATTTACACAATATAACCAAACACAAACACATCACACCCTCTTGTCCAATTAGAGAAAAAAAATCAATTACCGGTATGAATAATTTTAACAAATCCTTGAGGTCTCTCGGGGTGGTCGGTAAACTCCCCTCGGACTGAACCTTTTGTTAACAACTCCTTGAAATGTCATGTAGCATTGCCTAATACACTCGCTATCCGCTTTTGCAACATTCGTGGCCTTTCCTCCAACTTCTCTTCTGTTGAACCACACCTCTTCTCTGGTAAACCTCATCTTCTCTTCCTCACCGAAACCCAGATCTCGACAGCAACCGCTACTCTGTTTCATCTTACTTTCTCTATTCTCAGTTTCGAGTCAAAGGCGAATGTTGCATATACGTACGCAACGACCTCACTTGTTCTCGCGTTCCCGAACTTGACTCTTCTGAATTCTCAACCCTCTGGCTTCGGCTCACCTGTTACTCTCAAAATAAATGTATCTGTGCTGTATTCTGTCCCATTCTCCTCTCTCAGTAATCTCAGTTTAAGGAGATTTCAGTGTTCACTACAGCCTTTGGCTCTCATCTCCCTTCATTGAGCAGCTAATTCAGTACCCTCCCCATATTCCAGACCGCCTTGGAGATCAGCCCAATATCCTTGACTTATTCCTAACCTCTCATCCTTCTGCTTATACTGTTGAACTTTTCTCTACATTGGGCTCCTCCGATCACAATCGTATTTCAACATCCAGTCCTACCCCTCCCGTAAAGCCTTTGGACCCTCCCAGGAGGCAGCATCTGTAGCACTACAGAGTTGCCAACTGGGTTGATCTAGGGCAGTATTTTCAAGATTTCCCATGGAATGACTTTTCTTTCCAGTGGGATCCCTCTGAGAGATCTGCACGCACATAGAGGTGATCCTCTCGGGCATAGAGGCATACATTCTATACTCATTCCCTCTTACTAATTCACGAAACTCTTGGCTTAATCACGCCTTTTCTACTGCTGTCCGCAACAAGGAGGAAGCTTACAGACGTTACCAACGCCTTCAAACTAATGAATCTCGTGCTCTGTATATTTCTGCCCGGAATCGTGCCAAATCTGGTCGCCGACTCCCCCCAAAAATCCTTCATCCATGCCAAGTGCAATGACCTGTCCAACTCTTCCTCCTCTCGTTCTTTCTACCATCTAGCCAAAACTCTTACCAATACCTTTACCTCTTCCTCTTTTCCTTTTTTCATCCTTCCTGATGGAAATGTCGCCAGCCCTTCAACTGGTAAAACTGAACTCTTCTCTCATACTTTTACCTCCAACTCCATTCTTCAATGAAAGTATTTTCTGCCCTTTCTGGCCTTGACACTCGGAAGGCGTACAGGCCTGACGGAATTCCTCCTGTTGTTTTCAAGAACTGTGCTTCCTTGCTGACACTCTGCCTAGGCAAACTGTTTCGTCTATGTCATCCAACACTTTTCTTCCTTGCTAGACGTCTGCTCTGATCCAACCTGATCCGAAGAAAGGAGACCGCACCCAACCCTCCAACTATCGCCCCATTGCTCTGATCTCTTATTATATCTAAATTCTTCAAATCTATTCTATTTCAGATCGTCAGTATGGTTTCCGTTAGGGTTGCTCTACTGGTTATCTTTTATCATCCTTAATGATTCAAGGTCATCCCCTGTTCGGAACTTCGTTACAACTTTACTATTACGTTAGACATATCAAATGCCCTCATTCGGTTTTTATCCCTACCTCTGATTTCCTTTCTGGCTGGTCTATAGCTGCTGTTGTAGATGGTCACTGTTCTTCCAAGTAAATCAACAGTGGAGTTTCTCAGGGTTCTGTCCTATCACCTACTCTCTTTCTCCTTTTCATTAATGACCTTCTCAGCTGTACTTCATCCCCTATCCACTGCTACGCTAATGATTCCATCCTGCATTGCTCTACCCAGTTTGACAACCGCCCATCCCAGCAGCTCTTCTCCATATCACGTGATGATACAGTAGCATGTCTGAATCTGATCTTTCCTCATCTCAGACTGGGGCTGAGAGAACCTCGTGATTTTCAATGCCTCCAAAACACAATTCCTTTATCTTTCAACTCACACTAACCTTCCAAATGAATATCCCCTCCTCTTCAACGATACACATATCGATATTTCTTATTCTCTTAATATTCTTGAAGCGTCATTTTCTCAAAATCTCTGTTGGAGAGATCATATTACCTCTCTGGCTAAAACTTCGTCAAAGAAGTTAGGTGTGTTGCACAAATTCTGTGAAATCATCACCCCCACACAGTTGCTGTCTCTGTACAGGGGTCTCATCCGCCCATGTATGGAGTATGGCTCTCATGTGTAGGGTGGCCTTTTGTCTTCAAACGCAACGAGTCTAGGGATCTCAAACGAACTTGGGCATGATTTTGGACTACTCCTGTAATTATTTTTCATTTTATAAATGAGGACGATTAGTGAGCTTCCAGTCTTTGGTCATATTAACACGATTTTTGTGTGTGTGGGGGTAAGACGTATGTTTTGGTGATTGTATTAAACTACTTTTGAAAGAGATCTGATTAAAAAAAATCAAGCAATGCATAAGGGTATATCGTCAAGGAAGCCCTTGCATCGTTACCCGGGGTGAACAGACTCTAGGATACGCAGCAACACTTTATTGGTAGGAACAAAAGGGTCACACAGAATATGAGAGTATGCTGGCGTGCCATGCCGTAGCTGCTGCAGGAGAGTTGTCTGGGGGCTGGAGACGGGAACACGGGTAGGGTTTGGGGCGGCTAGGCAGGTGTGGTGGCAGGCAGGTGTGGCGGCAGGCAGGACCTTCTTCCAGGGCTTGAATGTAAGTGTCTGACCCAGCAGGCACTGGCCCATTATATAATGTGGGAATCAGTTGCCAGATGAGGCATCGTCACCTGATCACCTGACCCACACGCGAGGGCAGGTAACCGTTTCCATGGCTGAATCATTCCGGTGCAGGGAGTGTAGACTGCAGCTGGCATCCCTAGGGGAACGAGGCGGCTTGACTGATGGCTGCAGGGTTCCAAGAGAGGCTTAGTCCTGTCTGGGCAGGGGATTAATGTACTCGCCATTCCGTGGCTGGCTATGAATAGACAAAGGGATATAGGAGTGGGTATACATGGAGCTATAGGAGTGTCTATATATGTGGTTACAGGAGTGGCTATATATGTAGCCGCTAACGTAGCAATGGGTGACTTGTTGGCAGCGAGGTCATATGCCGTGGAACCCTGGCACTCTCTATCTTTAGCCATCAGGGGCACAACACTAACCTCTGAGCCAGAGTCGACAAGGAAGTTATCCCCCGACTCTAGGTCCTCTACCCACAGGAGAGTGCGGGCGGTGGGGTGAGGAGTCTGTGCAGGTTTGAGAGTGTGTTGCTGGGCCGGTGGTAGTGGAGCGGTGGCGAGTTTTGCAGCGTGTTGTAGTTGGTAGGAGGAGGTGCATGGGAATGACGGTGCTGTAAGGTAGGTGTGTTGCTGTGTGGCCCTGAATTGGGTGTCGTTGAGTAGGCGGTAGAGTGGAGTGCGTTGTCTTGCCACCGCCTTACTTGTTTCCCTGAGAAGCTCTGACAGGACGGCGATTGGCGGAAGAACCCCAGTTACACAGGGGGGGGGGGCAATTGCGTGCCGCATGCCCGAACCTCTGGTGGTATGTGTAGAAGTTAGGGTTCTGCCAATGCTGTGGTGTGTTTGTGGGTGTATGTCGGGTAGCTGGCGGCAGTTGACGGGCTGGTGTCGTTCATTGGTGTTGGTACCAACAATAAATTATATGTCGAACGGGGTTCTCAAACACTGGGGGTAGGTGTGTGGGTAGTGTGTGGGGGGCACGTGAAGGGCGAGAGACAGGGGTTAGTGGTGTATAGTAGGGGAACAGGGCTGGCGGTGGTGAAGGAGGGGAAGGAATGGGTACAAGGACAGGGTGGAGAGGCGTAGTAGGGTAAGAAGGGGCATGTGGGGCAGGGGAAATGAGGTAAGTAGTGGTTAGTAGACCGTGGAAAAAGAAGTGAAATGGGTGATACTACGTTAAGAGTGGTGGAGGGGGAAGAACACTGGGGACATGAAGCACAAAATAAATCACAGGGAGGGAAAGTGTACACTGTTTGTGTAAATATACCTTGGTGTAATGCTGGAGACGTCGTGGATGGCGTGGAGGCGTGGAGTGGAGAGTGGAGTGGTGGTGGTCCGCTGTGGAGCTTGAAAAGTGGATGAGAGAGCAACACGTGGTGTGGAGAGCGGAGCGGTGGACCACGTGTTGTGGAGTTGGAGAGTGGTCCAGGGGGGGCTGGAGAGTGGTCCAGGAGCAACACATGGAATGGAGAGTGGAGTGGTGGAGTTGTGGAGCTTGCTTGGATGTGCGTTAGAGTAACAGAGCGTCATTATCCGGGGTGAACAGACTCTAGGATACACAGTAACAGTTTATTGGTAGGTACAAAAGGGTCACACAGAACATGGAATTGGTTATACTGTCTGGAAGGGATAAGGCAATGGCATTAATTGCTACTGCAAACAACGTGACACTGAGGACGCTTCCCTGGGGGATGCCCTCTTCCTGTGCAACGGCTGAGAGGGCTGTACCAACCCTCCCAGAAAAACTGCGACCACTGAGAAACTCCTTAAGAAAGCGTGGAAGGCGACCCCGAAGGCCATATAAATGGAGTTGCTGCAGCATGCCATATTGCCATGTAGTGTCATAGGCTTTCTCTAAATCAAAGAATACACAGACAAGGTGTTGATGTCGTGCAAAAGCCTCACATGCAGCAGCTTCCAACCTGACCAGAGCATCTGTAGTGGAACAGACTGGGACAGAGACAGAAAATCACCCTGTTCCAAGAAGTATACCAGTCTGACATTCACCATCTTCTCAAATAGTTTACAGAGACAGGAGGTCAATGCAATTGGTCTGTAATTGAGGACATCACTAGAGTCCTTGCCCGGCTTGGGGAAATGAAGGATGGTAGCAACCATTCACCCAGAAGGGAAGACACCCTCCAGCCAGATTCTGTTATATGAAACTAGAAGAAGTGAGATCACCTCTACACTCAAATGCCGCAACATTGCATATGGGATATTGTCAGACCCAGGAGAAGTGTCGCCGCAGAGAGAGAGAGCAGAGTGCAGGTCTCTCAGGGTGAATATATGGTTATATCAGTCATTTTCCATCCCTGAGAAATCCTGGACAGTACGGTCCTGGGCTCTCAACTCATGCCTGACAGCCAGAGGTCGAGAGTCACAGCTGGAGACTCTAGCAAAAGACTCCGCCATGGTATTGGCCACTGTTAAACTATCCATGATCTAAATTCAATTGACCTTAAGTACAGGTGGAGGGAGAAGTTAGAAAACTAGGAGAAAACTTCCACTGCCATCTTACGGACTCTCCTAAATACTGGGGTGAGTGGAGTTTTATCATTAATTGAAGACACATAGGTCTTCAAAGATGCACGTCGTGCCTCTTTTAAAACTCGTTTATTCCGAGACCTTGCCCATCGGAAGTCCTCTAAAAGAGTTGAGCACTGGGTGAGCAGAGGGAAATGTCTTTGGCGGCAAAAGTCCCAGTAAGGCTATTAAAATGTGTCACATCTCCCGTATTTAAAACCCCTGTTCCCTTATCCTCAATAAAAGAAGCCAATAAAACGCCCCTGGGGTTGACCAAACTGTCACCCCACAGAGGATGACGACCATTAGAAACACCCAATAAAATAAAGGGAGAGGGAAGGTCCCGTACAAGACGGTTGAGATCATCCCTCTCAACTGTAACACTGGGAGGAAGGTATTGACTGCACACAGAGTATTGGTGGCCCATAAAAACCTTAACTGCGACAGCCTGGAGCAGAGTGTCAAGCTCCAGGCTCGTGCATGGAATATCTCGCCGAACTAGGATGGCAGAGCCACCATGGTGACCCTGCCCTTCAAATGAACTGGAATAAAATGCAGAGTATGCTGGAGAACTGGCAGGAATGTAATCCCCAAGCATTGTGTCTTGGAGAGAAACACATGCAGGAGAGAAGAACGTGCAGTTCCTCCCAAGAAGCACGCAAGCCACGGCAATTTCACTGAAGGACCTTGAACAGTGTTACGTTAGTACTGATTTTTGGGAAGCCTCACGGAGGTACTTCCCACTACCACCTCGACCTGAGGGTTTACTCAAACGATAGGTTTTGTCAAATGATGGGCCACTAGAAGAAGGGCGAACCCGAGGAGTAGTACTTGGGGCAGTAATTGGGACCTGTAGACAAGTCCCTGAAGCATCTGATATATTAGAAGAAGATGAAGGTATATGAGCTGGGATATTCTTTGAAACAATTACATTGGTATTGTCCTGGACAGCAGTGGTATCACTGACACAGGCAGATACATCAACATCCATAATACAGGTGGTAGAGTCACTCCGCTGCTCAAGCGGAAGAGAAACTGAATCTTTTGAAGTCACAACATCCGTGGCATCCACATTAACTTCACGCCCCTCTGATGATCCCGAAGGAAGCTTGCGAGGAGGAACTTCTGTTGAATCAAGAGATTCATCAGAGCCACGAGAACGCTTCTGGTGAAATTGAGAGGAAACTATGGATGAGTCCACAGAGATAGTTGCCTTACAAGGAGGAACATCTATGGAGTCAAGTGCCTCAGAGGAACTACGAAGGCGTCTCTGTGGCAGTTTAGGTGACTTAAGTTTCCTTTTCGGAGAGCGTGTGGCAGCGTGAACCTCTACCACATGGACACCTTTAGCTAAAGTCTGAGAATTGTCATCAGTTGAAGGGTCACCAGAATGAGGGTCTGATAAAGTTTCCAAGACAGAGAAGCTTTTATGTAGTGTAACCTTAGAAACGCTCTCACTAGAGAGGGTTGAGAGGGTGCTGCAACCGATTTAGGGCGAAGGGAGGAGGCGTACGTCTTCATACCACCATCCTTCTGTCGCCTGAAGTTGAGTTGCCGTCTGGCACTACCTATGCTAATGAATTGAGTATTAGCCAAGTGGAGGATATCCTGCTCAAGGAGGTATATTTTACATTGGCGAGAACGTAAGGGGTGAGCATCTCTGTAGTAAAAGCAGTGACTCTCTGACCGACACTCAGAAGTAAGATGTGTGTCAAGAGCAGAACAATTACCAAACCGGGAACAGTTGTTGATATTAATGCGATCTGGGATATGTGAGCCATAGAAATGAGGATGATCATATTTTTACTGTCCTTCATCTTTGATACCCGTTGTGCACTATCTGGGCACATAGCAAGAATATCCTCTTCTAAGAATTCATACAGGTCCTCATTATAAATACGCCCCTTGATATAATTAAATGTTCGATGTGGTTTGATGGATTCAAACATGCTATCAGAAGGACAGGGGAGATTGAGGAGCATCATTGCCTGTGTAAGATCTTTGGCTCTGATTTAAACGCCCTTACCATATTTCTTTATGTGGCCCATTGGTAGCAATCCAATTTCTTTCTTCAGATACAGGGAAGCATGGATAAGGTTACCACGTCCCCCCTGTAGTAAGCCACAAACCAAAAGGGTGTAGGAACCCGACGTTCCTTTGGGACATGCTGTTATGTTAGGGCAGTAATCACTATCACTGTCAACTACATTTGTGAACCGCATCATCTGAACTTTGCAGTGAGTATCCCCCACAATCAGAGAATCTTTTGCCTCAAAAGCTGCTTTGGGAGCAGCATTTGTATTGAAAGTAATATAGCACCGATTAGACCTACAGTCACTGTCATAAGTGATTTGGATACGAAAAACCAATCCCAAACACTTAAAAATTGAGTGGATAGCGCCAAAGGAAAGGGAAGCAAGTACATTCGTTAACATCAACGTGTCCAAACCGCTAACAGGGTTCGTCGACAGAACACCCGACATGCTGGGTCTACTCTTATTTGCAGCCTTCTGCATACCACCATGACTAGAGAGTGACGTCTCGAGGGCCTGGTCGACCACCGCTCGAGGAAGAGATTGGGGCTTTTCGTTATCCATATATCATTGATTTTGTTATATTGGCCCCAGGAGCCAAGATCTACTGGGCAGATGAGGGGACCGAGCGCTGGTCGCAGTGGGCGGGGTACCTCTTCCCCCACGGGGCCACTCGTTTTAAAAAGCAGCTCCAATGGCTCGAAAGTTTGCCAGCGACGGTGCTGAGAGGACGGCCCCTAGAGGGCGGTCCCTCTGGAGGGCAGCACTGTTGGCTCGTACTGTCAGCCTATTGGTCTTTCTCCGTCGACCTTACTAGCATGGGAAGCCCGCTCAAGTCGAAATCGGGGCAGAGCAGGGGCCGGAGCCCCCTCTAGTCTAGCTTGCTAGGTCTCAGAGACACGCAAGCCCCCCCCCTCCCACCACCACGTCAAGGGGAGGTTGTGGGAAATCAGTGAGAAGCAAGAGTGATAGGGCGCACTTATCACCCTGCTCTGACCGAGAGAGGATCTCCCTCTCTTGTACACTCGCAATCCAAAATATGTATCCAGGCTTGCATCAAATAGTCTGATCGAGTATTAAGCGAGCTCAACCAAATATGAAAAAGGATAAGCGTGGTAATTGAGTCACAAGTATGTCAAATGATTCGAAACTTCAACACCCCTGGATACAAATTTTGGATTGCGAGTGTATTTGTACATATTTTTGGCACGACACGAATAAGGTGACTTATATAATCTGTAATCTTGTAACCCTGATATACCTCAGTACGTAGAGACAAGTCCAAGTTGGTACTCTAAACCTAGAGTAATTCCCCTTAGTTCCCCAGGCAGACTATGGGTGGTAAGTTGACACCAGCCCCATCTGTGTATGTGACAACGAGTAGTAAGTGACAGCAGCCCATCTAAGAAAGTGAGAATCCGACAGATACTTCCACAGGTACGCCTAAGCAGCAGTGGACGATAGCACGGAAACAAATATATACATCCTACCCTTTTATATTTATATATATATATATATATATATATATATATATATATATATATATATATATATATATATATATATATATATATATATATATATATATATATGCGTAAATCTACAAGGAAGGAAAAATAAACACGGAGTCCCAAGCGCTTTCGTGTATTCACATCTTCAGGGGAAATACAGAATGTAGAAGAATGGTTGCCGAGAGACACCTTATATACCGATACACTTAAAAGGTTGCCAGTTAGTTATTAAGTGTATCGGTATATAAGGTGTCTCTCGGCAACCATTCTTCTACATCCTGTATATCCCCTGAAGATGTGAATACACGAAAGCGCTTGGGACTCCGTGTTTATTTTTCCTTCCTTGTGGATTTACGCATATATATATATATATATATATATATATATATACCAACTAAAATTATATAGACGTTACTGCCCTTCTCATGTAAATTGACCTCAAAATTAATTTTTAGAGTTAAGGATATTGGGCGACCCAACAAGACACATTTCTAAGATATATTTATTAAATATAGCTAGTTACACTATGATCACCTGGAAGTCATACTTGTAACCATAATCGTTTATTATATTATTTTGATATTTGCATATATCATAATTATAATTCACTCTATTCTGTACAGGATATAAGATATTATTATGTGTGTGTAATTGTTACCTAGCTGAATCCCACAACAATGGTACAGAGAATGAATCTGAGATTTATCTGCTTCATTTACGTATATATGAGGCTACACCCGTTATGAAAGACTGAGGAATAAGTCAAGATTTTATCAGTCCAAGATAAGGGGTGCTAGTGGTGTAATGGTTATCATGGCCGCCTAGCAAGCGAAAGATCTCGAGTTCGATTCCCGAGTGGATGGAATTGTTGGACAATTTTCCTAGCCTCCTATGTCCCAGCAAGAAGTAGGTACCCTGCTGTAAGAGCGAGAATTGCAACCTTGAATACTGGGGGAGCATGTGTTGATGTAAAAAGACTGACTCCACTAATAACCTACATTGAAGTAGATAGGCATCAAGTCCAAAATCTTCTTCTTTTTCCAAAATGAACGTCCACCAAGGACACATTACTAGGCGTGGCAAAATTGTAGCTCTCCATGAAGTTGGCCTCAAGCATGAAGTATACACCGACGCAGATAGGGTGCATGGTGGACGTGGATGGGAAGATTATCTAAAAGTGGATACGCCCTGAAGAGGAATCAGGAAATCTGGGAGACACATAAGGACGGTATACAATATAGTCACTGAGTCAACGTGATAACATATATAATACATTTTTAATTTGTGGTAATCTTATCTAAATCACAAGTTTCTTATCTCTATAGCTAAAGGATGTCCCCCTTTAAATATGAACAAACTTAAATGATGTTGAAACAGTTTTATATATTCACGTTTATATTGGCCTAGCTGTACCCGGCCCGCTTCGCTGGTCCAACCCAACTTGAAGTAATTAGATACAGTGCCAGAAGGAGGAGTAACAACAATCATTTTTCAATTTTTTTTTTTTTATGTATTTCAGCCTGGTTTACATACAGAGTTTTTTGCTCAATCCTTTACCCGCCACGTTTGCTCTCTTTTCTTAAGTTTTGTTTTTGTAAGATGATGTCGTAGCGTGGCGGGTAAAGGATGTAGATGTCATGGTTTGACCTTGGCTCTTATTAATAGTAATTCCCAATAACAGCTTTAGAGGGTAATCTTCGAAATGTTAAGTTTTTACTTACCTAAAACCTTCTCTGGGTCATGCCCTTTCAGAATATATATATGGTTTTTACTATCTATTTGTTTTGTTTTGGGAAAAAAATGCACACAGACAAACACACACACACACAGACGCCTCTCTTTTATAGATATAGATAGTCAGTAAGTTCACAATGATTCAAATCTGTATTGCGCTAATGCTTTCTATATTATTCCACGCCGGGAGGCAACGCTCTTACAAAAATACCCAAATATAGTACTTGAACTGTAATCTTTGGTGTTTCACACAAAGGATGTTTTTCGAAACCCAACATATTGTAATGCTATTTATGTTTTTGTATCTGCCTGATTCGAAATAATTCCACATGTTATTTAAACCGTTATGGAAATACCAAATTACCAATCAATGTATTATTTGCAAATTTATTATTATTATACCATGTTCTGCATCCCGATTACTGTATTTACACAAGCTCATTCCTTTTTCTTATAATAGTCAGGCATACCTTTATAACAGCCAAGCAGACTCGTATACCGAGTACAGTTTATTGAGTAGCACACAGAATTAGCTGTAGCACAGGAAATAGTGTCAACCAAGCACCATGAATAAAGGTTTTCCTGCTTGCCTGTAGACTGGGAGGTCTAGTTACCGACGTGTGTAGTAGTGTAGGGCACGAGGGCTTGCTGTAGTCTTGGTTCTTCTTGGCTTTGTTGTAGGTGTAAGGCGGTAAGGCAAGGGGAGCGAGACCTTGGTGCTATGGTGGCTGCCAGCTAAGTGAGTGAGAAGTGGTTGGCGCCTGATGGGCTAAGGTATGTTTAAAGGCCTCGCGCACTAGCGAGACAAGTTAAGTCTAATAAGATGCGCGCGTATGACAGAGATTGGGAAATACAGGTGCTTGGTTCACTACACCTTTATCATATTATGTTTCGTGTTGTATCCAAGGATATGTTTTTAGGCCTATTATGTGTTAGTTCTATGAACCTGTTGACATGTCTCTAAAAAAATCAACCCTAGAGATCTGATGTTGTCTTCAGTATTAAATAGATTGTGATATACTTTTAGGAGGTACTTGATAAAGATATTTAATATGTTATTCTTTCAGTATGATAGTGAGAGACTTACTTTTTTCGGAGAGCATCACGTAATCCATCCATTATGTCCACCCCAATGTATATCATATCACCGAGAGTTTTGTATGTGGGTGACTCAGATTTGAGCAAAAATTCCTTATGAGAGCTTCCATACGACTCGTAAGTTACTCTGAAAGAAAAGATTATAGTTGTGTAGGTGTAAATAACAAATGTTAAATATATGTGTCATAAACTATCTGAAAGGAATTATTTTATTATTAAATTCCTGCCTTGATGTATACAAGTTGTGATGAATACACAAATAATCTTATAAAAAAGAGCGTTTTGATACTGGAAAACTCCGTTAACTTTGAGCATTGAGCAATCATCACCAAATTTTGTGAACGTTTTGGGAAAAAGCCATTAATTTTAATAGGTTACTCCTACACTTGATACAGCAAAATAGAATAATGAGAAAACAAATTTGGATCTAACCAAAATTTTATCAGATTTAATGCCATTGACAATTCCAACCTTTGATAATATTGCCACACATGGATTAAGGAATATCATGGCATCACAGTTGAAAAATAAAAATTGAAACTATATTGTGGGTAGTGATGTTGCCCAGATATGATGAGTGTGGCAGCGTTAAATGGCCGAAGTTTTCGAAGATATGAGGTACAGTCAAGAGATAGTCTCTGGTCGTGTTTGAATATTTAGTGGGACTATTATATAGGACTTGTATAACGAAAGCGACACTGGAGTAAGAGTTGTAACCCCAGTGGAGATCGGGCAGAGAGTGATACTATATTCTTATGATAAGGTAGGAGGCAATGCTAACAGTAGTGAAGAACTTTATAGTCTTCCTGTATGATCTTCTCACCCAACTCCATATCTCCCAAGCTACTCAGCAGTCAGAAATGCTGAGTGTTTTGTTTAAAGGCAACATCCATAGTTGCCCTCATCTACGTCTTACACAAACGTAGTCATAGCAGTTTGGTCTAGCTAGTTCATATGTGTCATTACATACAGCATTACATGTGACAAGGAAATATAGATTCTGTGTATAAATACATAGTTTAATCGGTACAACTATCCTGTCTAAAAGTTATTAAAATAAAAAAGTCATTAGGATGAAAGAAATTATCCGAAGGAATAATATTAATAGTTGTTGTTGTTGTAGTTCCTCAGACTGTCTGGCCGAGTCCCGAGTCTGGTTAACCGAAGCTGCGCAGATGCTCGGACCCCCAAGTGGGAGTCAGGGTGATAGTGAAATCTGTTTCTTCGAAGGCAACTGACGAGGTGACTGCAGGCTCATGGGTGTGTATCCCTGGGCCAACATTCCCACCATCTGTAGTCTTCCTTGTTGTGCCACCCAATCAGGCGATCTCGTCGGCTACCATGAAGGAATGAGAAATAGTAAGAGAGACAGACAGAACAGGCCAGGATGTGGTAGAGGATGTTAGATTCCTCATTTCTGGATAGAACCAGCCCTCACCCGTATGTTACTGGGTAGTTGAGAAGTGTGCTGGGTAGTTTTGCATTAACACATCTTCCCCCACCAGTGTGTGCTGGCTAGTTGAAAAGTGTGCTGGGTAGTTTACATCAACATCTTCCCTCACCAGTGTGTGCTGGGTAGTTGAGAAGTGTGCTGGGTAGTTTACATCAACACATCTTCCCCTGCCAGTGTGTGCTGGGTAGTTGAGAAGTGTACTGGGTAGTTTACAACAACACATCTTCCCCCAGCCTAGAAGGTTGCTATCCTTGCTCTTACAGCCGTGTACCTATTTACTGCTAGGTGAACATGGACATAGGGGGTTGGGAAAGTTGTCCAACAATTCAACTGACCAAAGAATTGAGCCCAGGATCTCTCGCATGCTGGGTGAGTGTGCTAACCGTTACACTATCAGCACCCCATATTAATAGTAATAATAATAATCATAGTAATTTTAATGACAGACCCAATTAAGACACAACAAACATACATAAGAAGTTTGTACACCATTATAGAAAATATTGCAACCCTTATTAACCCGTAAGCCGTAGGTGCCGAGAATTCTAGTCACCAGCAACAAATGTGGAGAACCGCTGGTGACGAATATTGTCGACAACTCAGGGAGTAGCTATACTCCAGTCCAGCAGCGTTCCATTGTTTACATCTTCGTCTGCCAATGCGGAGTAGAAATGGGCGAGAAGTTGAGTGTGCCGTATTGCAGTCCGCAGTCCGCAGGAGTGTGGACTAAAATACCGCATTTTTAAATTTTTTTATTACGTATTTTTCAATAGTTTTATTATCTATCATTTTTTTTTTTTTAGCTACCTTATTAATATTTTAGTCTATTTTATTTGTTATATCGTAATAAACTTATGCAAGTTCAATTATTTACTTACATTATTGTACAAATTTCAAGACTAAAATTCAAAATCATTCCCTCGTCAGCAAGAATTGGATACATCCATCCAATTTAGTAATTATATATCAATCTATCTCTCACCGACCATAGATGAAATATACAAGCTGAAAATTCAGTGTTATTTTTCTTTCCCATACTTATTTTCGTCTCCCATGCATCCATATTTTCATTACCCATTATCTATCCCAACAAGAGAATGTGGAGTAAAAGTTGTGGAGCGGATGGCAACACTGGTCCACTGTCCAGTCACCCATCTCCTGCCAGTGTTAAAGTAGTAGTCAGGGAGGAAGGTTGTATTTCTAGAGCTCCATTTTATTCTGTAATTACCATATATGTACAGCTCCGGACAGATCAAGGGTCCACACCCCATCCATCAGCGACTTGGTTTGGGCCTCGTCGGATCTGGCAACAATTGCAGGTGGAGGGAGGGGGGGATGTTAATGGGAGAGGAGGAGAGAAATGTGGGCGGGGCTATATAGGAGGTAATGTGGTAGGGTAACGAATCATCAGATAGAGGAGACGTGTGTCAGGAGGAATGAATGAAACATACAATGTGAACGGTATCGAATCACCAATAGTATTAAGCAGGGTTCTTCAGACTTTTTCAGTCGTGACCCAGTTATTACTATGACATCATTCTCGCGACCCATACAGAAAGATCTTTTACAAATGACCAGAATTATCAACCTAAGAAAATGCAAGGCCAGAAACTAAACGTAATATATAATACTAAAAAGTATTCTAACCAGAATTATAAACATTGCCTCACCTACCCCTCCCTCTCTCTCTCTCATTCTCTCTCAAGAAGGCAAATATTTGTGCAATGATTTTGTTTTATTGATAATTAAATTGATGAATATTGGATTATAAAAATATGTTAGGTGGATTCATGTATGAACTTCATATTTATTCTATTGTCACGAACATTATTATTCTATTTTATTCATGTATTTATTTTTGTAAGCCTGCGACCCAGTTTGGAGGAATTCGGGACCCGTAGTTTGAAGAACCCGGGTTTAAAGAAGTGCATACTGCATTAACGTAGGTGGATATAGGAGAGAAGAAATGTGATGATTTGAGGCGAGGGTGGGGGGGAAGAGGGTAAGAAAAATGAAGGTGATTAGTTGAAAAGTAATAACAAACAAATATAATTAGAATATCTGTTACATTATATCCTTTAAATAAAGGCACTGTCTCTTGTTCATCATCGTAGTGAGATAGACTACTGAATATATATTATCCTTTGGATATTAGACTGCTATCCCTGTACTCCTTTTATCCCTCGTGCTTGCCCCGTAGGGGGGTATTGTCTTTAATGATGTGGGCAATACTTTAAGGGTTTTGGCGCCCCTTCGGTCCCCTCCACTAGCTTACATTTCTTCCACCGTCCCTCCTTTCTTCCTATTTCCTTCTTGCTTGCTGTCACACCTCTCTATCTCCTTTTCCTGGTGCTATTTGACCTCGCTGTTGCGCCACCCAATATCAATCAAATCCCTCGTGCTTGTAGACCACCCTACCTATCACCTTCTCCCAAGCCCAACTGTGTGTGTGTGTGTGTTTTTTTTTTTTCAGCAGAAGACGGTTTAATTTTCTAACTTTTTTAATAATCATATTTGTTAATTGATTGATAATAGGCGCCGCAAAGCGAGGTCATATAGCGCCAGAAAACGGTGATAGAGAGATGAAACAGCAAGCAGGAAGGAAATAGAAATAAAAGAGGGATAGTTGAAGAACTATAAGCTAGTGGCTGGGGCCGAAGGGGCGCCAAAACCCTTAAAGTACTAAATGACCTCGCTGTTGCGGCACCTATCATCAATCAATCAATCAACCTCTACATATTGAGAACCAAAATACGATCAACAACATAATCTCAGCCGCAGTTTTTCGAATCATATAATTGGACTATAAGTGATAAGGGAGAAAGGCCTATGTCATTAAAACCTTTTTTAAAAACGAATGAGAAGGTTAAATATATGAGAAAGAAAAGATAAACGGTAAGAAAGGAGGGAAGGGCAAGCGAGAGAGGGATAAGACAGTAGGGAGGATGTGTAAGATTGCCAGTTACTTGAAAGATACTGTAATATATATAGCCTATGCATAAAATTAGACCAAGTTTATTGAAAACGCCATATAGCGGCGCCTATTTAAGTTTAACATCGATTATTTTTAAGGAAATGCATATTTAGAAGAAAAAATCATGAACTCTCCCTTCCCAGGCTTCTTGCCTCATTTTCCCTTTCTCTACTGCTTTACTATTTTTTCTCTCACCTTCGTACACTAGATAGCTTAGTAAAACAAAATAGTAAAAAAAAATGGACCAGTAGGTCTGTTGCTGTTTGTAAATCTTTTGTATTCCTTTGTATTCCCTCTGTGGGCTATGGTTGAATACGTCAGCCTTCTAGGGACTGATGACGAACTTTTGCTCGGAGTTGTATTTGTTTCAGTCAATTTCACACATTATTTATGTAATGTACAGTACAGTCTCCTCCACTCCTGCTTTCACCAGTTCAGCGTTGCCAATGTATACACCCGGCATCGTGTGAGCTACCAGTTCCGACTCTCGCATCCGAAACACCTGCCATCAACCTTCACTCTTACTGGCAGGTGTTTCGGATGCGAGAGTCGGAACTGGTAGCTCACACGATGCCGGTTGTATTCGTTGGCAACACTGAATTGGTGAAAGCGGGAGTGGAGAAGACTGTACGTCTGAATATGAGCCCAAGTTATTGATATTACTAGCTGCTCCGCCGCCCTTCGGGCGGCTAGGAGCCGCTAGCTCCTGCGGAGGGCTGGCGGCCTGCGGCCGCCCTTCCACCGCCCTTCGGGTGGTTTGGAGCAGATCGGGTGGTGGGTGGATAGAAGGAAGGGAAGGAGGGAAGGAAGGGGGAGAGGGAGGGATGGTTTAGTGGTTAGATAAAATAAATGGATGGATGGATGAATAGTAATAGAGGTGGGTGGGTGAATAATTGGAGGTATTAGTCGTTTTCAAATGTTTATTATATCAATCTTTCTCCCTCATTCAATAACTCCATCATTCTAATATTAGCATAATTAATAATATTTCCTTCTTTTTCTATTAATTGCGTCACTAAGCATTTTACTGAAGTGCCTCCTGGTAAACGACATTTTTCACGACTCCGGTTGACGACAATAAATATGGCAATAATGAAAATCAATTTGACAAAAGTGAAACTCTATAGGACAATAATGAGAATCAATATGACAATGGTGTTTGATACTGGAGCAGGAATCAAGAGCTCAAGAAAATATTGTACAAAATATTGGTATTTATTGAAAGAATTACCGTTTTCCTGGTAGTTTGCCCAGGTTAGGTCCCGGTAGTCTGATGCGGTCTAGGTAAGGTCAGGTAAGGTAAGGTCAGGCTAATTTCAAAAATGCCCCATTTGAATATGCCCTATCTTGGCAATAATGAAAATCAATTAGACAAAACTGAAACTCAATAGGACAATACTGAGATTCAATATGACAATGGTGTTTGATACCGTAGCAGGAATCAAGACGTCAAGAAAATAAGTTACAAAAATATTCTACCAATCAGAAAATAAATATGGCAATAATGAAAATCAATTTGACAAAACTGAAACTCTATAGGACAATACTGAGAATCAATATGACAATGGTGTTTGATACTGGATTACAAAAATATTCTACCAATCTGAAAATAAATATGGCAATAATGAAAATCAATTTGACAAAAGTGAAACTCTATAGGACAATAATGAGAATCAATATGACAATGGTGTTTGATACTGGAGCAGGAATCAAGAGCTCAAGAAAATAATGTACAAAAATATTGGTAATTATTGAAAGAATTACCGTTTTCCTGGTAGTTTGCCCAGGTTAGGTCCCGGTAGTTTGCCCAGGTTAGGTCCCGGTAGTCTGATGTGGTCTAGGTTAGGTTAGGTAAAGTCAGGTAAGGTCAGGCTAATTTCAAAATGCCCCATTTGAATATGCCCTATCTTGGAAATGGGGCATTTGCGAAGGAAATGCCATAGAAGAAAATAGTCTTAGAATGGTCTAAATAAGTGGGTAATGAAGGTAGAAAAACGGTATGCAATAACGGTAATGCATTCAATATTTACCAAAATATTATACCAATATGGTAGAAATCAATCATAAAAATGGATAAAATGTAATAATATAGGTAAACGACAATATACTTACTGAGATAAGGCATAAACAAATCGAATAATATCCGTGCTGTAGCCTAAAATATGTTTATGAGCTGTTGATTTCTGGACCAGTATCCGATAATTTAATAATAGAACACGTGTTCTCATTTTTAGGGGGGTTTTAGGGGTAACTACTTTATTACTCATGGCGCTGCTGTACGCAAACGAGTGGACATAGGAAGCTTTAGTTTACAGATTCTGGTGTGTAAAATCAAGCTCTACAAGTCTGTAAGAAAAAATTTACCTAAATGAAACTTTAAAATTGACCGTGTTTTTGCGGAAGGCTGAACTGTGGTATGGTGATTCCGTAGATTTTTCCCCTGTAATTTATTATTATTTCGCTTGCACGTTTCGTTATATGTGGTTTCGTTGTATGACCCCCCCTAAACCTGAACGGGATCAAGACTCACCTACATGCAAATTTTGAGGACACAAAGTTGGACGGTTTAGGCGTGCATCGCGGACACACACACACACACACACACACACACACACACGCAGACAGAACCTTGGCTTTATGTATATAGATTCTTTAAACTGAAATTATTTATGATAGATATTGATAGCCATCTCGCATAAACAGACAGAATTAATTACTAAATTTAAAGAACACTAATATGCTTTCAAGACAGGAATCTTAGATAATGCCATCTTTGTTCATAACCATTTAATAAAATGGAATAATAGCAGCCTAATACACAAATATAAAATAATTAGGAAACCTAGAATAAAAGAGTCTAATAATTTTGTATTGATAAATATAATAATTTTAACCATAGTGAAAGGTATTTCAAGTTAGATTATAATATTATTATTATGTGGAGGTTCCACACTGGAACTACAGGTAGATATGACCGCCCCCCCCCCCCCCATCTGACTTGAATTCACATGACCTCACTTTATGCCCATTGTTCGTACTGCATAAAGTAAGTCGTGATTGTCTGATTTTCATTCTCTCCTTGCACAATACTTCCCTGAAGAGGGCCGAAACTGTTGGAATATCGTGGTTACACGCATGTGAGATCTCCAGTAAGAGCTTAGATATACAAACTTACCTCTCAACTGACGTAACAAGATCTTCCACCGTCTCCGGCCTGAAAGGCTGGCGGGGAAGGGTGAGGGAGGCAATGAGGCTTCCCCGGTAGGCTGTGCTGATAATGACACCAAAGAACAGCCAACAGCCTGCAAGGATGTGGTTGGAACTACTTGATGACATTCGACCATAGTGTCCCTGGCCAAGCAAGCTGCCCACAGCCTCCAGTAGCACTGCCTCTGTACTGAGTCGCCCGTGAAGTGTCTGCCACCTCTCAGTCCTGGTGATCTTTAGAACGCAGTATTATTAGTTACATTACTGATGTTTTCCTTCCAGACACTGACTAATATATCATATGTCGTTCATGTGGGCACATGAAATATGAACTCTAAAATGAGGCACTGGAGGATGTCAACATTTTCACTGACATTATTAAAAATAATTAAAGTAATAAAATCCATACAAGTTAGTTAGTATTATGTTAATAAATACATGTTATTGTTGATTGACAGTTATGAAACATATGTCATATTTTAGGAGGATGCTACTAATGCGATATTTACACTATTTAATAAATTGCATAGAAAACCATATTTCCGTGATATAGCTGCTGCTGTTGATTGTCGCTGTTCTTCCCTTAAGACTACCAGTAGTGGTGTTCCTCAGGGTTCTGCATGTCACCGACTTTCTTTCACCATTTGAAAAATGAATATATTCGCACTACTTTCCAACTATCTACTTTTTTGCTGATGAATCCTCTTCGTAATACTCCATCCGGTTTGACAACCATCCATTTTAACATTTGCGATTTGGGCAAGGAAAAGCTCATGGCTTTCAGTGCCTCGAAATCAAAGTTCTTTCATCTTTGAAATTGCGCTATTTTTTTAAACAAGACTATTCATTATTTTTCAATTACATAAAACTTAATCTTTCCTTTTCTCTCAAAATCCTTGATATACTTTCTCTCACAATCTCTCTTGGGAAGATCAAATTGCCTCTCTCGCTAAAACTGCCTCAAAGAAGGATGGTGTCCTTCGTAGATTTCGTAAATTCTTCTCCCCACGCAGTTGCTGTGTATGGAGTACTGCTATCATGTGTGGAGTGGTTCAACCTTCACAACACAGAGTGGAATAAAAAATATTTCGTCTGAAAACTCTCCTCCATTCACTGATTCAATACAACTTCTCTCTCACTCCACCACAAAGTTGCATCTCTCTCTCTCTCTCTCTCTCTCTCTCTCTCTCTTATATTGCTATTACAAAGGACATTTCTCTTTTGAACTCTGTCAGTGTATGCTTCTTCCCCTCTGGAGAGCATGTAATACTTGTCAGGTTACTCACTGTTATCCCTTTTCTTACTAACTCCCTAATGTAAAAGTTAACCGGTACTGTCAAACTTTCATACA
Source organism: Petrolisthes cinctipes (assembly GCA_033782935.1). Taxonomy (NCBI): domain Eukaryota; kingdom Metazoa; phylum Arthropoda; class Malacostraca; order Decapoda; family Porcellanidae; genus Petrolisthes; species Petrolisthes cinctipes. The sequence continues at coordinate 1,685,762 of JAWQEG010000481.1, read as the reverse complement.
CACATCTTATCAATTCTGGAACTCTCTACCTAAATCCATCTTTCCACCTTACTACGACTTATGCTTCATCAAACCCAATATATACTCAAACGACATTGTAATTGATTTTGGATATTTCTTTTTTTTTATTTCCCCAATGAGGATAATAAACGGGCTATCATCCATTCATTCTCATCTTCATTTATTATCACAAAGAACGCCACTTTTCTAACGATAATGCACACCATTTGATTCACCAAAAGGAGTTATCCCTGTAAGAGAGGTTGATGACCACCATCCACGGGATAGCTATAGAACACAATAATCCATAAGACTAAGCTTGATGGTTTTCAACGGTGAAACCTATCAAGTTTATGAATTATAACATCAGTATCATTCAAGTTAATAATATTGACAAAATACTGACATGTCGTTGCCTTGTCCAAAGATTGTTGGACTTTGTGTTTAATATCCAGTGAAAAATATCCAGTCATTAGCAGAGTTACGACGTGTGCAGGGTGAAAACGTTTATAGTTAGGCCCCGTTCACACCGAGGCCGGAACTAGACATATTCTGATGTCAAAAGTCAGGGTCTCTACATACGATATGTGAAGCAAGGTGTCCAACGCAAATCCCACACCGGAAAAAGTGTTCATACTGGTGACGGAATTGCGGTGGTTGGTAATGTCAGACCAATGGTCAGGGTGGCAACATGGCGCTGTCAAGGGAGTGTAGGAAACTTTTGTTACTATGGCTTCTAGGAGGAAACGGAGATATGGACAACGTAAATACTGGATGCATCCTATTAACAGGCCACGAACATCATGGGGTGACTATCACAACCTCTTTCGCAATAAACTCGACGATGAACGTAGGTGTGTGGAAAATATACGAATGAAACTGCAGACATTCCGGCACCAGTTACATCTGCGGATATCACGGCCACAAATCTGCACATAGCGTCGGCATGATACGGGCAAACGAGGTACAGCTCCGGACAGATCAAGGGTCCACACCCCATCCATCAGCGACTTGGTATGGGCCTCGTCGGATCTGGCAACAGTTGCAGGTGGAGGGAGGGGGGATGTTAGTGGGAGAGGAGGAGAGAAATGTGGGCGGGGCTATATAGGAGGTAATGTGGTAGGGTAACGAATGATCAGGTAGAGAAGACGTGTGTCAGGAGGAATGAATGAAACATACACTGTGAACGGTATCGAATCACCAATAGTATAAAGCAGGGTTCTTCAAACTTTTTCAGTCGTGACACAGTTTTTACTATGACATTATTCTCGCGACCTATACAGAAAGATCTTTTACAAATGACCAGAATTATCAACCTAAGAAAATACAAGACCAGAAATTGAAACGTAATATTTATGATTAAAAGGCATTTTAACCAGATATAAACACTGCCTCACCTCTCTCTCTCTCTCTCTCTCTCTCTCTCTCTCATAAAGGCTAATATTTGTGCAATGATTTTGTTTTAATGATAATTAAATATATGAATTTTCGATTATAAAAATATGTTAGGTGGATTCATGTATGAACTTCATATTTATTTTATTGTCACGAACATTATTAATCTATTTTATTCCTGTATTTATTTTTGTGAGCCTGCGACCCAGTTTGGAGGAATTCGGGAACCGTTGTTTGAAGAACCTTGCTGGTTTAAAGAAGTGCATACTGCATTAACGTATGTGGATATAGGAGAGAAGAAATGTGATGATTTGAGGCGAGGGTGAGGGGGAAGAGGGTAAGACAAATGAAGGTGATTAGTTGAAAAGTAATAACAAACAAATATAATTAGAATATCTGTTACATTATATCCTTTAAATAAAGGCACTGTCTTTTGTTCAGCATCGTAGTGGGATAGACTACTGATTATATATTTTCCTTTGGATATTAGACAGCTATCCCTGTATTCCTTTTATCCGTCGTGCTTGCCACGTAGGAGGGTATTGCCTGTAATGATGATGACAATACTTTAAGGGTTTTGGCGCCCCTTCGGCCCCAGCCACATAAATAAATACATGAATTAAATAGAATAATAATGTTCGTGACAATAAAATAAATATGAAGTTCATACTTGAATCCACCTAACATATTTTTATAATCGAATATTCATATATTTCATTTTTAATAAAACAAAATAATTGCACAAATATTAGCCTTCTTGAGAGAGAATGAGAGTGAAAGAGAGGGAGGGGTAGGTGAGGCAGTGCTTATAATTCTGTTTATAATTCTGGGTAGAATGCATTTTAATCATAATTATTGCGTTTAAGTTTCTGCCCTTGTATTTTCTTAGGTTGATAATTCTGGTCATTTGTAAAAGATCTTTCTGTATGGGTCGCGGGAATGATGTCATAGTAAAAACTGGGTCACGACTGAAAAAGTTTAAAGAACCCTGCTTTATACTATTGGTGATTCGATACCGTTCACAGGGTATGCTTCATTCATTCCTCCTGACACACCTCTTCTATACCTGATCATTCGTTACCCTCCTATATAGCTCCGCCCACATTTCTCTCCTCCTCTCCCATTAACATCCCCCCTTCCTCCACCTGTAACTGTTGCCAGATCCGAGGCCCAAACCAAGTCGCTGGTGGAAGAAGTGTGGACCCTTGATCTGTCCGGAGCTGTACACTGGCGGTCAGAAGTTGTGTCCCGCTCCCCGGAAATGATGAATCCCAACCAGCCAATGTTCGAAGGTTTGATCAATGTGAATCATGAGGAGAGAAGTGGGAGATGCAGGGGTGCGGCAGAAAAGGGAGGTGGGGGAGAGGGAATCGATTTAGTGGTTTGATCCATTGGAAGATAAGGAACAAATATTGGCAGCAAGTGAATTTAACCTAGCGATAAGGACAGGTTAGGGTAAATAACGTTTGCATATATGTGATTCTTTGTTGTATATTGCATTTTTGTAGAGGAACCAAATGTCTTAACTTCAATAACTTCAGCTTCAGTTAGTATAATGAACAAGCATTGTGTCTTGCTTATCAGCACACGAATGATGCAGGACAAGATTACTGTAGGGTAATTATTTTCATGATTAAGGGTTCAAAAAGGAAACACGGATAATAACCTGGACATCATTCAACATTAAAAGGTTCTCGAGATGAGATTAAAATTAATACAGGGAGAGAGGACGTCCAACACCACGAGGAGGCAGATGGCAGGCTTCCTTTGCGAGTCTGTCAACTGTACCATTGTGATGTAAACCAACATGGGATGGCACCCATAAAATTTTGACAGTCAAGTTACGATGACGCAATAAGGCCAAAAACGATAAAATCTGCTGAATAACAGTAGAGTGTGTGGGCTGAACACTAGAGAGTGAAAGAAGGGCAGGTTTGGAGTCACAAAAAATGGCAGCATTCATTCCACGTTGACAAACAAGACTAACAGTATCCAGAATGGCATACAGTTCACACAATGTTGAGCTAGAGTGGTTACAGAGACGACGGCCAACCCAGCCCCCTAGAGGTGACTCGATGTCAGGTGAGAAAACGGCACAACCTGCTGTCCATCCACCTGCATGGAGTCATCAGTGTAGAGGCAGTATGGATCTGTGATGGTGGACATCACTGTTTCTATGTGTTCCAGAGCCAACTGTCGATGTAGAGAAGGCAGTTCCCACTTGGAAGTAGGTGTGAAACTCACATCAGGTGTTGGTATTGATTGATTGATTAATTTTGATGCAACTAAGCATCTGGCGGCGAAACAGCTAAGGTCATATACCGCCCAACATAAAATTGCCATCTACATAATTATTAAAACATCAACACCCGAAAGGGATTGGCACTATGATTAAAAGACACACAAACCAAAAAGCACATTATCACTAAAAGAACCCGTCGACATAAAATCATCTAAAAAACCATAAATATCATAAAATCATATTTTGTGGAGAAGGCCAGCCTCCTCCACATAGGAGAGGGTGTTCCCTCCCACACTTCAAGCCTCCTCCCCGAGCACCTGGGAGAGACTGTAAGAACCGTCACCCACCTGGTTCTCGGAGAGGTGCCTACGACAAAGGTCCCCAAGGCTGGGACAAACGACAATAAGATGCCGAACTGTCAAAGGGACCAGACAATCATAACAGTAGGGAGGGTGAGCCCTCTCCATCAAAAAGTCATGAGTCAATAATGTGTGGCCAATGCGGAGACGGACAAGAGCCGTCTCCCACCGGCGGGACAGGCCACTGTAGCTCAACAAACCAAGGTGCTGGTGGATGTTGCGGAGCTTGTTAGCCCCGACGGCGTCCCATCTGTACTGCCAGCAGGAACGAATGGTAGCATCTATGTAGGGTCGAAGGTCCACTGCAGGAACAGGATGACGCGTGGCAGGAGGCAGAGAATTGGAGACCGCAGACTTAGCCAGGGCGTCAACCCGCTCATTCCTCAGGTGTTGGTAGCTTTCACGGAGGGGGCCCTGGGTGAACGTCTGCAACCATTATATCTATATTAAGACTACGGAGCATAGAGGAAACAGACCTTATAAGAGTAAGTCCAGCAGGCAGTATGGGAGGGAAATGGGAGTTTGGTCTAAGAGAAGTCCTGACTAACTGAGAGTAATGGGGTGAAAGATGTGGGAAATGGAGGCACTTGACAGTGAAGCAAGTGACATTACAATAAATTCTCTCGATTAATGGGGGAAGACGCAACTCACGCTGCATGTTCACTATCATGGTCGACATTGGACAGCCGAGAATTATTCTCATTGCTCTATTCTGAAATTTTTCTAAAGTTTCCAGAGTAGCCCTAGGAGGTTGAATCAACGCAGGGAAGAGGTAATCAACAACTGAACGGATAAAAGCAATATAGATGGTCCTGTCTGCTGGGATGGAGATGCCCGAGGAGTTGTTAGATAGCCATTGAAGTGGTGTAAGTCGGCGCTGGAGACGACCTAATATGTCCTGGACAATGGGATGGTCTAGAGGTCTGGCAGGGACAATCGGCCAAATATTGACTGGCGCACCCAGATAGCGGTACTGGGAACACATGGGAATGACAGTCTCTCCAATGGTGAACATTGGCTGAGCTTGAGGAAGGCGGCAGGTGAATGTTCTGCTCTTATCTGGGGAGACAATAATGCCACAGTGAGAGGAGGCCACAGAGAAGGAGTCAAGAAACCGTTGGAGATCCCTTGGTGAGGTAGAATGAATACAGATATCATCAGCATAGCACGTAATTGTAGTTCCAGGAATATCAGGGAGAGAAGTGAGCAGTCGATGCATTAGAATATTAAATAACAATGGGCTGAGAACACCCCCTTGAGGCGTACCAAGATGAAAACTGTGTAAAGGACTGTGCGCACCACTGAAAAACACACGGGAGGTCCTGTTACTCAGGTATCCTCGAATCCACTGTAGTAGATTACCCTTTATCCCAAAGTCAGCCAGTTGATCCAAAATGACATCTCTATTAGCAACATCGAAGGCACTACGAAGGTCAATGAAGGCCACCACACTGTCCCTGGAAAGGCGATAATACAGGTCGACTAGGCAGTGGTGTGTGCTCTGCTGGGGAAGAAAACCAAACAGCCATGAAGAAAGGCCATCCTGCAGTCTGTACATGAGACGATTGAGTATGATTCTCTCCATAACCCTACACAAACAGGAAGTAAGGGAAATAGACCTGGACTTCGCAGTGCCAGGCTTAGGGATGGGTATTATTGTGCTGCGGATCCAGGCTTGTGGTACACAACCGTCACGAAGACATAGATTGTACACTCGAAGTAGAGGGGTCCCTAGGAACTTGTTGATGTAGGCCCAGCACTGCATAAGTAATACCATCATCACCAGGGAAAGCAGCTCTACCCCGAGAGAGAGAGCACAGCGCAATTCCTCCTCAGTTATCTCCTCTGCATCATCGTCATCATCTTGCAACAGAGCAGACATTAGACGTAGCTTATGGACAGCATCACAGGAAGAGAGTGCATTTTGTATGTGGATGGGTAGAATGGCTGGGGTAGATTGTTCTGACCAGGCATCGACAAGTTGTTGGGCATAGTCGGCGGGATTGTGATGATGAGCAGTGGCTGGTGTCTTCTTAACAACCCGACGGATAAGGTGCCACAAAGAAGCCACACTTGTTTGCTGGTTGATGCTGTCCGTGAACCGCTGCCAAGACTCAGTGTGAGCACACTCCTGCAGGGCAACTAAAGCGTCCCTAGACATCTGGTAACGATGGAACAGGTCAGGGGTTGAGTTGGCTTGAAAGAATAGAGCATCACGTTCAGCCTCCTTCTTTGCCTCTGTAACACCCCTATTTTATATGTATTGTTATTCGGGATATTTACGGGTGTTGTATATTTATATGTATTAGAATAGGTTTTTAGTGTAGAATTGTAGGGAGTAGCCAGGCGGTGATTTAAGAAAGGAATGTAAAATAATTTAATGGAGACAGGGAATAACCTGCATTTCTAATTATAATATATAATAACGAAGCTAACATTCCTATACTGTTACCGGCATTTAATTGTAACTTGCTTAGAAAATTAATTAGATTAGTTAGGGCCTACAGTCGGGACAGTACATTTTCTGGTTGGCGGAACAATACATGCCTTGAATATGTAAATAACAGTAGTGTAAAACTTTACACAAGGGAGAAAGCAATATATTTGAGCTCACTTATATGTTTAAATTAGGTTATGTAATTATATACACCAGTAAGGGTAGAACTAATGGATTTGCCAGAAATTAAGATGAGTTGGTCACTACTTTGCTTAAGAGAGTGAGAGTGGGGGAGATGGCGAGGCGGTACCCTGAGTTGCTACTAGCTCATTCTGATCTCGTCTCTGCTGGTGGCAGGTAAGAGTTCCAACTCTCTCTCTCATCATGAATATAGTGTGGTGAATTTACTAAGTCCCGTGATGGGATATAACTAAGGAATATTGTGTGGTCACATTCAGGCATAGTAAATAAAGTATGTTTTTTTTTCATGTTGATTCTGATCTCGTCTCTGCTGGTGGCAGCCATTAAATAGCATTCTCCCTTGGTGTTAGTGAACCACGTGGTACTAAGAAAATTAACTACATTTGCTGGCAATTTTATAGTTTCATTTATAATATTGAGATTAGGATGTTATTTTTTTTTAGTATTAACTATATTTCGGCCTTATTGTGCAAAATTTATTATTAGGAATTCTTTGAAATATTGTGGGAGGGGGGACACTTCATGTAATATTTTTTTTTATATGTACTTAGATCTGTCACTAGCGAGGCACGGAATTATTCCTGTCCTAGTAGACAGAAAAGGGAGTAGGAACTGTATTAAGGGAGGGGGGATATTTCATAGTAATACTTGTTTTTGTTTTGGATTTATGTGTTAGCTCTGTCAACTGGCGAGACCCGGAATTATTCCTATCCTAGTTGACAGAAAAGGGAGTAGGTAATATTAGCAAAGGGGGGGGGGGGACAGAAATTATTATTATAGGGAACTTGTTGTACTTGTAACAAATAGGTGAATATAATAAACGGGTTTATAATTGTCTGAGTATTTCCGTCACCGATATAACAAATAGACTGTGTACCTATATAGAGATTAGTTCTCCTTTCACAACACTGATCGTACCCCCGTTAAAATTGTAGTCTGGGTTGCTTACTCGCGAGCCTTCTTAACGTCACGTTACGCTACCCTTCCGGTGTGTGCTCGCTTGGTTCCTCTGATCGACTTTGGTCTGGTGGTGGCAGCGTTTGGCCAGTACTGGAGAGGAGCTGGACTTGTCCTTTGTATGATTTATTTTTGGTATTCGCAAGGCAAGTCCTGTTCCTCATCGGTATCTTGTTTTTTTTTCCAGACCAGGTTGATACAGCTATAGGATAGTGTAGCATACACTGGTTGTTTTTTTTTGTTTTGTTAAAGGCAGTAGATTTTTGTTTCCCTCCACAAGTAGAGTAAAAAAATAGAAAAATCAAAGAATAACGTAAGGGGACAAAAATAGAGTTTTTACACTGGTGCCAGCTAAGGTGGGATCAATCAGACCCGGAAAAATTGTTTTAGCGGAGATCCGTGGAATTGGGTCGGATGTTTAGGGTAGCAATAGTAGGACACAGTCAAGTTCCTCGAGAACTGACGGTTGACGGTGCTCAGGTAATTGTTTATCGATCACCCGGTGCCCGTGCCCAATCATTTTATAGTGATGAGAGACTGCAAAGTGTGAGTAGGTGGAGGCATGATCTCACTATATTGTGGTTGGGAAGTAACGATATTAAGGAAGAAACTCAACCGCGGGTATTGGTAAATGAAATATTTGAAATAGCAAAATTTATTGAAAAGGAATGTGGCTCAAAAGTTATAATTGTAGAAATAGAAAATAGAATTTATCCAGGAGGTAGGCCAATTCCCAGTAAAAGATATAGAAAAATACAAAAATCGGTGAATAAGATAGTGGGCAATAGTAGAATATTCAATTATATCAATTTTAACAGTAAAGAAATAGGGGAACATTTAGCACAGGACGGGGTACATTTTGATAGAGAGGGACAAAGGAAAATACAAAGAAAATTGAAAGAAGTAATAGGTCACTGGGAGGAAAGATTAAGGAAATAAAGTAACGAATAAAGTAACGTAAATTGGAAAATTAAAGTAAAAAGGGGGGAGTAGATAAAAATTAACTATTACAAGGAAAATGATAACACGTAGTGCCGTTAGAGCAGAAATCATGGCAGAAGCATTAGAAGTGCAGAGTGAAGGGGCGGTTTGTGGTGTAGGAGCAATCGAAAAAACTGGGGATCAGGAGATAAATAGCGAAGTAAGATTCGAACTGAGGGAGTTGAAGTTAATGGCGGAACAAGTGGCTGGAATAGCAAAGAAAGTACAGGAGTTACAGGGGTTAGATCATTTAAAAGACATGACGGAGCAAATTAGTAACTTAACGGAGAGAGTGGGTGAGTTGGAAAGGCCGGAAGAGAGACAATTTGTCCCTCTTATTGAGCGGGAATTAACACCTCCATTCTCACCATCTTTGATGAGTCATGAGCCAGTTCAACGACCACCGTTATCCCCAGTTCATCATAAGATAAATACTCAGGTTTTTCAGCCAACAACAGAAGATTACCATCTACCACCCGTAACTTTTAATCCAAATGTATCAAACCTGGCAAGGAACAGTACTCCACCATTAGTTAAACCCCGTGATATCACTAAACTAGAACTGGATACATTGCAAAGCTTGGATTCCTCGGCTCGGTTACAAATGTTCTTTGAGGCAGTTGAAAGGTGCACAGAAGATTCTTGTACTCGTGTGGAAGTAGCGAAATCCCGAGTAGACAATGATTTGGCAGTCCTAATACATACTGCCCAGAAAAGGGGAGAAATCTTTACATGGGGTGATTTGAGAACTTATTTTACGAGAGAATTTAAAGTGGAATTAAATTTTGATCAGGCTTGGAGACAATGTGATAAATTTCAGTATGATTGGATAGAAAATCCGCAAACCTTTGCCCATCAATATAAGTGCCATTATGCAGCAATACAGGGTAGATTTCAAGGTCAACAGTTACCAGAAAGGGATAGAATGATAAAACGAAAGTTGTTACAAGGTTTTCCTCGAAATAATAGGGATAGGCTAGAATCTTTCATGGATGATCATATTCCACTAAAGGATTTCCTTGAAAGAGTAGAAAATGAAAGAATGTTAATGATGCAAAAACGAGAGCCAATTGAGATATTGCCACAGGCAGATAGGCAAATGGCAAATGAGCCTAACCAAGATAAAGAAAAAGGTGCAGTAGAAAAGGAAGTAGTACAATTAGGTAAGATGGTAGAGGAGTTAAAACGAAATATGGAAAGTTGTCATCAGGGGGTAAATCCCAAACTTCTAAGTATTGCGCTTTTTGTAAAAAGAACACTCATGACTATAAAGATTGTTGGAGCAAACCAGAAAAAGGTAAATGTTTTAATTGTTTGCGTCCTGGTTGTTGGAGTAATAGTCCCACATGTCCTGGAAAAGCTACTTATAGACCAGGTTTTTCGGGGTATGGCCCTCCACAACATAATGGTACTGGTTATTCTAATTACTATCAAACCAGAAATATAATAGGAACAAGGGAAGATGTGTCACCTGTCATTAATATTATAGTAAATGGTAAGGTGTGTGCAGCTATTATTGACACCGGAAGTGTCATAACTTTAATAAAGAAAAGTGCTGTCAAACGGCTAGGGTTACAAATAGATACGACCAAGGGTAGAACTAATCCAGTTGGGATTACTGGAAAACATCTTAAGGTACTAGGTATGGTACAGATTGAAGTCCATGTGGGAGATCAGGGAGTAAGTAGTCAGTGGGTAACGGTAGTACCAGATGTATATTTAGACAGGGAAATTTTACTGGGTTGTGAGATAATCAGTAAGTCAAGCTTAACTTGGAATTGTAAGGATAAGGAAATGATTTGGGGAGGAGCTCCGTATCAGGTAAATCATATAAGGTTGTGACGCCGAACGATTAAACAAATAAGAGAGCATACTAAAGCTCAAATTCTTGATGAGAATCGAAGAAAGGTACATATAAAAGATAATGTAAAGTTGGAACCGTACCAAGCCAAGGTCATACGTACAGAAGTGAGTGAGCCACCGGGTACAACACTACTGATTAGGCCCCACAGAAATTGCTCATCACAAACTACTCTTTTGTTAGTAACGGTAGATGCGGAAGGAACTGTTCCCATCACCCTAGATAATACCACCAAAATATCGAAGTTGGTAAAGAAAAATACCATAGTAGCACTTATCGAGGATGATTCATCGATTAATATTGAGCTTAAATCCCCGGTAAACATAGTAACAATAGCCAATGAATTGATGCCACACCATGATAAAGTAAAAGAGCAAGGTACAAGACAGGAAAGATTGCAACTGTTAATTAACAAACAAAATTGGAAACATCTTGATGAAGAACAATTAAGGCAGCTAACACGAGTTGTCCTAGACCATGATAAAGTGTTTATGCTTAGTGAGAAAGAACTTGGGAAGATTGAAGGAGAACCAGCCAATATAGAGGTATCAAATCCGAACCCTTGTAGATCCCCAATGTATCGATATCCCGAACACGCAAAAGAAACAATTGGTAAAATGTTAAGTGAGATGGAAGAACGAGGAGTGATCGAACCCTCAAGTGCAGCGTGGTTATCACCTATAGTGCTGGTTAACAAACCGGATGGTAGCAAACGAATGTGCCTAGACTTTAGAAGGGTTAATGAACACTTGTCAATGGATGTGTTCCCACTACCTAGATTAGATGATTTAGTGGGACATGCAGCCGGGCATCAATTTTATATAACATTAGATTTAAAGGATGCTTATTTTCAAATAGAGTTGAATGAGAAAAGTCGGAACTTAACCACCTTTTCGGATGGGGTATCATTGTACCGTTTCCGAAGGTTACCCTTTGGACTGAGTTGTGCACCAGCCATCTTTTCTCGCAAAATGGCTGAGCTATTAAACCCATTGTTACGTGAGGGATGGGTTAAAAATTACTTAGATGATGTTATTATATGGGCTGATAATTTTTCACAATTAATGCAACGCCTTAAAAAATTATTCCAATTATTCAGTGAACAGGGTGTAAAACTAAACCTAACCAAGTGTGATTTTGTAAAAAGAGAGGTAAAGTTTCTGGGACATAAGGTATCAAAGAATGGTAGTTTGCCAGATCCTAAGAATTTGGAGGCCATAAGTAAACAGTTACCACCAAGTAATGTAAAGGGAGTCAGGCGTTTCATCGGAATGTGTGGATTTTATAGGAGCTTTGTACCAAATTTTTCTAAAATTGCCACACCCTTAACCAATCTTACGAGGGCTAACACGGTTTTTCAGTGGAATGATAAGTGTCAGGAAGCCTTCGAAATAATAAAGGAAAAATTAATGACACCTCCTATTTTAGCTAAATACCAACCAGAATTACCCCTAGTATTAGTCACCGATGCTAGTGATGAGTATGTAGGAGCGGTCCTACATCAGGTACAAGTAGACCAGACAGTCCGACCATTAGGATATTTTTCAAAGAAACTTAATTCTTGTGAAAAAAGATATAGTGTAACTGACAAGGAGGCAATGGCAGTGGTATTGGCGTGTCGCCATTATCACCATTATTTGTGGGGAACAACATTCGTAATTCAAACCGATCATCAACCACTAACCAGTATTTTCCGACGTAGAACAAAGTCACCAAGGGTCACAAGATGGATGTTAGAGATGAGGGAATATAATTTCCAAATAAGATATGTAAAGGGGAAAGACAACGTAGTGGCAGACCAATTATCTAGGCCAGTACAAGTAATATCACGCCCACCAGTATTTACATGGTTGGGGTTGACACAGGAAGCATTTATGCAGGCGCAGAGAAATGATGCCACCTGGAGTGAATTGCTTGACTATTTTGAGGGAGGTCAGGTGCCCAGGCGGAAAATAGCCCGAGCCACTTTAGACCAATTCGAAGTAAATGAGGGAATCCTCCATTATGTGAGGACTTATGAAGATGAGAGTTATTATTATACTGTAGTTGTACCTAAAACATTGGTAAAGGTAGCATTAGAACTAGCTCATGATCAGTCAGGACATTTTGGACAATTTACAACTATTAAGAAAGCAGAGGAATTGTATTATTGGCCAACATTACGGTCTGATGTAGTCAAATATATTAAACAATGTCTAAATTGCCAGCAATATAAGTATAATAAGGGTCTGTCCCAGCAATATCAAGAACTACCCACAATCATACAACCCTTAGACAGAATTGCCATAGATTTGACTGATATGACCTCTGGTGCAGAGGGTAACAGATATATCTTAACTATCATAGACCATTTTTCACGGTACACCAAATTTTACCCCCTAAAAAGTAAACACGCCAAGGGAATTGTTGCTAGGCTCACCCAGTTTGTTACAGACTTTGGCGGCCCTAGATCGTTGCTGTGTGACAACGCCAGGGAGTTTACCGGCCAAGAAATGCGGACCTGGGCAGACCAGCATGGTGTGGAACTACTATTCTCCACACCTTATCATCCCCAGTCCAACGGGATGATCGAGAGGATGCACCGGACCCTGAAGACGGTGTTGGCCCAGCTGTGTGAGGGCTATCCACAACGTTGGCCTTCCATGCTGGCCGAATGTCAGTCTGTGATGAACTCAGCCGTCCACAGTAGTACCAAGGTGACGCCTTATGTGGCATTCTTCGGGAGACATCAGCCCCGCAACATCTCGGCACCGCTACTAAATATTCCATCCGATACTGACAATACAGGAAGAATGAAACAAATGATACAAGAAGCAAGTACGGTATCACTTAGGAGGTATCGGGCGGTAGCCAATAGGCAGAGAAAAAATGAAAAAGTAGAACGAGGAGCACTAGTGTGGGTAAAACAGGAAACAATTATACCGGGTACCTGTGCCAAACTGAACCAGAAATGGAAGGGCCCATATAAAGTGGTAGAAGTTATAAGAAATGGAGTGGTGTATTTATTAGAGGACCCATTTACTGGGAAAAACATCCAGAGGGCTGCAGAAAAAATCAAGCCCTATGTGAGCAGAAATGACCTAATAGTGCAACCAGAGGAAGTGGAAGAAGGTGATGGACAAGATGAGGAGGAGGATATGGTACTTCCTCCACGACAGAGACGACCTCCCAGAAGGCTTCTGGAGGAAATTTAGAAAATAAGCCTGGAAGTTAGAAAATCACCAAAAATATAGGAAAAATTGTTATAAATGAATATATTGAAGAATAGAAAATAAACCAAATGGGAGATAGAAGTAAAAAAAAAAAAAAAAAAAAAATGAATATATGGAAAAATTAGAAAAATAATCCAAATAATGGGAAATAAATGTGATAAAATAATATATTGAAAATTAGAAAATATAACAGTGGAAATTAAAAGTAGAAAAAATAGGGCAAAAGTTGAAAAGAAAAAAAGTTGGAAAAATGTCATGGTTCCCTATGTCCTGAAGTCAAAAGAGGGCACCATTCATCACTAGAGCTAGAAACCCAGCTCATAATTTTTTTTGTGTGTAGTTAAGGGTGTTAAGTGACACTTTGTTTTAATGGGAAGAGGAGGTGATGGTGGGGAGGAGATATCCACCCCTCCATTTCCATAGGGCTCTTCCAGTATACAGTCAGGGCCATTGTCAGGGCCCCTGTATCACTTACTGCATTCCGGGTTATCATGCCTTGCAGAGTCTGAGGTTTGAATGGAGGAGTGAATGATAAAAGAATGAATGAATAGAATGTATGGAAACTCAGATAATGTTTGGGATAATCGCGGGTGGGTTTAGTGACGGTAGAACCTTAAGGAAGTTCTCCCGGGGTTATGGAACTTGACAGAGGATTCTGACTGGGACGAGGTGTCAATGATATCTTAGGTATTTAAAGTAAGGTGGAGAATTCTTTCCTGCGGTAAGGGGATACAGTCTAAAGACTGGGGAGGAGAAAAAGTTGGCAGTGTATTAACACTGACTAACAAATTAGGATGAATAGTGTCTGATATTGTTCAGTAAGGTGTAGTGATAGTGATAAACGGAATGAATGTAAAGAGTAAATGGGGGGAAATTGAACTAAATTTTTTTTTAAGGGAAATAGATAAATTAATTTTCACTGTAAGTTCCAGCTAAGGAAGGTGGGACGTGTGTAACACCCCTATTTTATATGTATTGTTATTCGGGATATTTACGGGTGTTGTATATTTATATGTATTAGAATAGGTTTTTAGTGTAGAATTGTAGGGAGTAGCCAGGCGGTGATTTAAGAAAGGAATGTAAAATAATTTAATGGAGACAGGGAATAACCTGCATTTCTAATTATAATATATAATAACGAAGCTAACATTCCTATACTGTTACCGGCATTTAATTGTAACTTGCTTAGAAAATTAATTAGATTAGTTAGGGCCTACAGTCGGGACAGTACATTTTCTGGTTGGCGGAACAATACATGCCTTGAATATGTAAATAACAGTAGTGTAAAACTTTACACAAGGGAGAAAGCAATATATTTGAGCTCACTTATATGTTTAAATTAGGTTATGTAATTATATACACCAGTAAGGGTAGAACTAATGGATTTGCCAGAAATTAAGATGAGTTGGTCACTACTTTGCTTAAGAGAGTGAGAGTGGGGGAGATGGCGAGGCGGTACCCTGAGTTGCTACTAGCTCATTCTGATCTCGTCTCTGCTGGTGGCAGGTAAGAGTTCCAACTCTCTCTCTCATCATGAATATAGTGTGGTGAATTTACTAAGTCCCGTGATGGGATATAACTAAGGAATATTGTGTGGTCACATTCAGGCATAGTAAATAAAGTATGTTTTTTTTTCATGTTGATTCTGATCTCGTCTCTGCTGGTGGCAGCCATTAAATAGCATTCTCCCTTGGTGTTAGTGAACCACGTGGTACTAAGAAAATTAACTACATTTGCTGGCAATTTTATAGTTTCATTTATAATATTGAGATTAGGATGTTATTTTTTTTTAGTATTAACTATATTTCGGCCTTATTGTGCAAAATTTATTATTAGGAATTCTTTGAAATATTGTGGGAGGGGGGACACTTCATGTAATATTTTTTTTTATATGTACTTAGATCTGTCACTAGCGAGGCACGGAATTATTCCTGTCCTAGTAGACAGAAAAGGGAGTAGGAACTGTATTAAGGGAGGGGGGATATTTCATAGTAATACTTGTTTTTGTTTTGGATTTATGTGTTAGCTCTGTCAACTGGCGAGACCCGGAATTATTCCTATCCTAGTTGACAGAAAAGGGAGTAGGTAATATTAGCAAAGGGGGGGGGGGGACAGAAATTATTATTATAGGGAACTTGTTGTACTTGTAACAAATAGGTGAATATAATAAACGGGTTTATAATTGTCTGAGTATTTCCGTCACCGATATAACAAATAGACTGTGTACCTATATAGAGATTAGTTCTCCTTTCACAACACTGATCGTACCCCCGTTAAAATTGTAGTCTGGGTTGCTTACTCGCGAGCCTTCTTAACGTCACGTTACGCTACCCTTCCGGTGTGTGCTCGCTTGGTTCCTCTGATCGACTTTGGTCTGGTGGTGGCAGCGTTTGCCCAGTACTGGAGAGGAGCTGGACTTGTCCTTTGTATGATTTATTTTTGGTATTCGCAAGGCAAGTCCTGTTCCTCATCGGTATCTTGTTTTTTTTCACAGACCAGGTTGATACAGCTATAGGATAGTGTAGCATACACTGGTTGTTTTTTTTTGTTTTGTTAAAGGCAGTAGATTTTTGTTTCCCTCCACAAGTAGAGTAAAAAAATAGAAAAATCAAAGAATAACGTAAGGGGACAAAAATAGTTTTTACACCTCCTGTATACGTGCATCCAGCGTCCAGGAGTGGGCAGTATGGCGATGCTGGAGATGTGGCCGGGAGACGTATAGCCTATATAATTCATGAGTAGCAGATACAAGATCAGAGTACAACTGTTCAGCTGATGATATGTCAAATGTAGGGAATAAATGGGCCATAAATAAGATGTAAGTTGGGCAATATTTAGGGGGAACAGCAATACGCAAAAGAGTGGCTGAAGCACTTGACTCAGCAGGTAGAGAAACCGAAGAGCGATGTGATCAGGCAATAAGTCTGGTACGGAGGAGCACTGGACCTGAGACGCTATCAGGCCAGACGAGAGGATGTAATCCAGAGTGCCGTCTCAGCAATGAGTGGCACTGCCAGTGTCCCAGTGTGTCAGATGATGCTTGCAGATATATGAAAGGAGACAAACACCATTACGATTAATAGAGCCAGAACCATCATCCAAATCAAAATGCCGAGCATTGAAATCTCTCATATACACCATACCACGCACTGTTGGAGAAAGAAGAGCCTCAAGAATGAGTTTAGCTGGGGCAGAAATGACATTACATAATTGGAGTACTCCATTCCTAGGTAGAACCTCAAATAGCTGAAAGGTCATGTCAGGATCAATGGAGGTAAGGAGAAGGCGCTGTGTCAAGGAGTTATGTATGTAAGTGAGGAGACCATTCCTTACCAGATGAACATATGGCACATAACCTGAGTGGGGAGGAGATTGCACAGCAGCGAGCGGCTGTCCTGGAAATGCTTCCTGGAGAAAAATAACACTGGGATGATGATGAAAAACATAGGCCTTGAGTTGAGTGAGCTTAGCATAACTGGTGATACCACATACATTCCAGGAGATGATATCCAGCCGGCAATCACTAGCGAACTCTGTATTTGGAGGTAGAAGTCCAGTGAGTGGGGCAGATGAGTGACCTGGAGAAGAAGATGGACGAGGAGAAGGGACTGACTCGAAAAGCTTTTCAAGGCGAGATGTAACAGTATCCATCTTTTCGGTAAGGGTAGTGACAGTTGAGATGATGGCCTGCTGAGCCTCAGCCAAGGTGGAGAGTTTGGAGTCATTGGCAGCCTGAGCGGCAACCAGCCCATTAATCCTGGCTTCAAGGGCAGAAAAGTGGTTCTCGAGGGCCGTACGTCGTGCCATGAGGGTCGCAACAAAAATGAGGATAGCCAGGTCCGGAGGCGATGCAGGGCTGTTAGGAGGAGCAGACTTGGGAGGTGGTGGTGGTGGAGGCGGAGCAATAGTAGAGACACAAGCCTGGACCTGACATCTATGCCACACGTTAACTCCTGGCTGAAAGCATCATGGACACTTCCATCGAGACGTATCCTCAGGAGGTGAAGGCTCAGAGGTGGAGGCAGCAGGACGTGATGGTTCACCCCTGACGGGACACGTCTTGTAATCATGGTCGGCGGCACACCATGCACACTTTGGACTGGCAAAACAGTACCGATAGATATGCCCCACTCCCCAGCACCTGTAGCACAAAGGCTGGTCATTATGAAGTTTCCCCACCGCACATGGTGGAAGACGGGGAGGGAATCAAAGGAAATCTCATTTGGAGGTGGATCAGATTGACTCCAGACAACAACAATACGGCTAATGGGGGAACCATCTTGGAAAAACGACGGGCAGAGTACACACCAGGGTATCCTTTGGCAAGTTTCGGGTCAACATCAATAGGAAGACGGGTGAGGATGTAGCTAGGGAACTTACGAGGCCTGTCGGGCGAGTCTTCAAGAATGAGAGGCACAGACAAAAATTCACCAGCCTTAACTCTATCAATGATGTCCTGATGCTTCCTAGAGATGTAGACAAACCGGGAGGTGACAGCAGCCATCTTGACTTCAGCCAGTTCACGCTGCAGCTGGAAGGCCCTGTTGACATCAGACAACCAACTCAGCTTTGTGCCCGTAGATGGGTTTCCAGAGAAGGAGAGCTTGACATAGGCATTTCTTGGGGTAAAAGCAGGAAGGTTGGACGAGGGCAAGGAGTTGGTATACAAAAAAGAAACACCACGTTGAGGCAGAGAATGTACGTCGTGCACAGCTGAAGCACACTAGGCAGTCTTGGCAGCCCGGAGGCAAACAGTCCACGCCATCGGAATCCTGCAAAGAGTCGGAAAGGCACAGTAGTTATATGCAAGTACTAGATGATTATCACTGCGTACGGTACTATTCGGAAAGCCATTATACTATGATCATAAGGCCGATCCTCGTTCAAAGTCTGATCGAAATTGCATTGTTATGCACTCTTTGGTCCAAAAAGATACTTAATAAATGAGACGTCTTTAGCTGCACTGGTCAGCTCCTCAAACAGATTAATCTTGGCATCTAGGGAGTCCAAAAGCACAGCCCCTACATCCTTTCCGGAACCGCAAGGATGTTTCAAGTACTAACTTTTCAAAAATAACAGTGTCACTCTGATATTTTGGGTTTTGAAGCCGTCACCATCCTACATAATTATAGTGTGACAGGAATGGAGACTCCACTACAGCCAAGTGCAGAAACTGGTCCGGTGAGTAAAACATTGGGAACCATCTGTAGATTGTAAAGTTTGGGAAAATCATGCCCAAAACTTTTAACACACTATTGTCATGTCAACCAGACAAAATCCCACCTCTTTTTCCCGAGCCATTGCGTCTGGCACCCCTGCCTAGACGACATAGCCACACCAACCCTTATATAGTTTGACATGATCAACAACAGAAACGAGACAAGGTTTCCTGTAATGCTCAAGACACTACCCTGCTCAGAGTGAAACTCTCAGAAGGCCGCTTAAAATTACAAAGCCTCTCTCGAAGACCTCCAGCCTATCAGATCTCTGTGGAGAAAACAGAAAGAAATCGGAATATCTTACGAAGAGAAGAGGAATTAACTACATGCAACACTACATCCGAAGCATCACCTGCGGCATGTTTACCTAGGCTCCTAGGTTGTCAGTTAATCCTACACTCAGTCTTACTACAGCAGCTGTGTCAAGCCGTGATTTGTTTTCCCTCTTTAAGTTTCACCTCCTCTAATTCAGACATCCTGTATCTCCCTTTATCTCCCCCCCCCCCTCTCGAACAGTACAATATGCATTTATTCATTTAGGAGCAAAAGTCACTGGCTAAGAGCGACCATCAAGTGCTAGGCGACAGTCACTTTTTACTAGAATGAGTTAGGATACCTAGGTCACATGGATAACTTCGATTCCTTGGTCACATGGAATAATAAAGAGAGGCGAGATAGTAAAGGCGCAAGTCAGTATGTTGCCAATGGTAGTGGCAATCAAGTTGTCACGAGTCAGTCGTTGAGTCGTTGCATAATTATAATGATAATATCGTAGCATAGAGATAGGGCTTATTTGAGCAGATTGAGTATACATAGTCCACTGGTCTAGTTAGCTTAGGAAATTTCCGCTAGCAGTAGGTTTGAAAGTATACCGACCACAGCGTCCTTTAACTGTCGGTTTCGTCCGTAGCCTTTCCCTCGTATAATTATTGAAAGAATTAATCATGCCAAGACAGCTTAATTCCATAAAATTGTGCAGATGATTAAATTTTCGAAGAAACCTGGGCCGTGATTTTGTATTCCGGCTGACATATTTGTTACATCGCGTAATTTGTTATTATAATCCATAGTAGCCTCCTATCCACACTGCTCACTTATTTTATGTTTCAAAATTAGCCCATGATCCACACATAAATGAAAAAGTTCTTGTGGCTTAGCAAAATGCGTGAAAAAAAAAGCCATACCGGCTGGAAGCCATGTCGGTAGTGTCAGCTTGTCACGTACTACTGACAAGTAGCAGGAAAAATGGGATGGTGGAAAATTGTGGATGAATACAGAAGGTTGATAGATTGCATTAATAATAATGATTATAATACTATGAGATGAGAAAATAATTTATGAAATTAAGTGAGTAAATAATGAAATTATCTATATATAAATGGTGATGGAATTAAAAGAATATTGAAATCGTCATTTAATTAAAAAAAATACATGATTTACGAGATGGCAACTTGAAGTAGCACATGAGCATCCCATCATGATGTGGACTACTTTGTACAGTGTTCAGTGGCTTATTTTAAAGAAGGACCTGGGAGAGAAAGACACCGTGAATGCTGGAGTCTGAAATTAGGGTATTAACACCGTAGGCTTACTCCTGCGCTGGACTTTGTCTCGGAAGCGCTACGCTGGACTTCGTCTCAAAAGCGGTCGCGATTTTTCGAAAGCCTATTCTGCCGAAAGTTAAGTGCAATCGCCTATTATATTCATTACACACGAACACACTACATTGTCCCCTACTTAAATATACATAAATTGTAAATATTTGCCGCGTGGACCACATATACAGATTTCCCACTGTTTATGTTGGTGCACAACTGAAATTAATATATATAGTAAAGTAATTGTAATTTGGTTGTTTCATACACCTACGATTCTGTTGTTACTATTATAAGAGCATAAATATCAAAAGAACCCACGTAAATTAAATTTATGTTAACTGAATTGAGATGTCTAATTGACGATCGTTGAACCAACACAACGAAAGTCCACGAATAAGCCCGGGTAAGGTAAGTTATATTACTTACATATTTAAATAAATAATAATAATAATAATAAATCTTAATTCACCGTCACACAAGTATACAGCACCCTTAATGTAACTGTGACCAAGATGGCACAGGAGATGTAAACTGTACTTACCATTACCATGGAAGCACAGACGAAGATGGTAGATGCGAGGACGGCGACCCATACCTGACCACTGAGTGGGTAGTAGAAATTTAACCAGTTCGGAGTTACAACAGGTTTGGCCATTGCGAAGAGAAGCTCAGTCATAGTGATAACACGGGTAAAGTCATACCTGTTACAATCACAACAGGGTTTTATTATTATAAATATTTGAAATAAACTGGATCACTATTGCCTACTGTACAGTCATTGAAGACTGGAATTGGAATTGCATCTTATATTAAAAATAAGTTATTCCATATATAGTTACACTGTTAGACTACTGTACAGTCGCGTGCACCAATCGGTAACCACCCTTCTTTTCTAAAGTCCATGGTCAAAGAAGAGCAGGGAATCGAACACATTATTGCAGATTACCTCCTTCTGTTGTGTTATGGACGGTATTGGTAATTCAAATGAATGTTAATCATACATATCAACATCAGTAATCAGTGATATCACACCTAGCTGGCAACTATCCCACCCAGCCCCGATATGAAAGTTGCCGTTAGGCGTGATAATACTGACTGTTGATGTTGATATCTGTGATTAAACATTCACTTGAATTGCCAATACCATCCCTAAAACGCTAGAAGGAAGTAATCTGCAAAAATGTGTTCGATTCCCTGCTCTCCTCTGACCATGGCTTCAGCCAAGAGGGGGGATACCGATTGGTGCACGTGACTGTACATAAGCAAATTAATATGCCATACATTCCCTATACCTCTATTGAAGGAATATATGGCTGCGGTGATTTGAGTGTTAAAAAGGTGCAAAATAGATATAGCTGGTGGTGTCGATAAAGTTACTGCTGAAATGGTGATATTCTGTACTGGTACCAAAGAATATGGAAGGTAAAGAGGGGACACTCCGCTCGCTCCCGTGTTATTTTAGCGACGGTGGCGCCCCAAGTGAGAGGCACGTAAAAACTCGAGTTGTGGCGTCACTGGCGTGGTAAACAGTATGGTTGGTACACAATTTTGTGCTGCGATGTGGACTCTATGCAGTTTTAATGCTTTACTAGCAGAAGCACAGTACACTGCAGACTTTGTTGAAAAGATGGACCAATTATTCAACTGTTTTAATAGTGGATCTCGTACCAGTGCTGCTAAAATGAGACATGCAGTTAGTGTAAATTCAGGTCACAAGGAATTTCTATCTGGCTGCTTGACATGGTTTGCTAATACTAAATCATTGGGTCCTCGTAAACTGCCTTGTTTCCTTGGTTGGCAGATGAACATAAATGGTCTGATACAGTTGTGGGATGAGCTACATTCAGAGTACAAGCTGTCTTACTTGCTAACCAATATACTCAATCAGGATTGCTTGGAGAAATTATTTTCAGTAATACCAGGGAAAGATGGGCACAGGCAGGATCAACACACACAAGGTCGGCCAGATTGGTGAGGTCGCGGATGGGGGGGTAGTTTGGCGTGACGTCACGCTCGCCGCCTTGGTCCAGCCAGGACCCAGCAATGGGTCCTGACCTGTCGCCTGAGTAGCTAGACTGAGTTTAGCTTGGTCAGGTGTCGAGTACAGGAAAGGTGAAGTGGAAGAATGCCTAGTGTGTGTGCAGTGTGTGGCTGTTTGAATACTAAAGTCAAGACAGCAGGCACTGATATTAGATATTTTGGGTTTCCAAGAAATGCACATATCAGGGATGTGTGGATTAATTTGTGTCGTCGGGCTGATCCTATTAACCCCAAGCATGCAGTTATTTGTTCAGTTCACTTTACTAAGGATGACTACATTGATGACATGAAAAGTCGTCTACTTGGGATTGCAAGTCCAAAGAACAAGAGACTGCTGAAAGAAGATGCTGTTCCATCCTTACACCTGCATAAACGTAAGTAACACTTTTTAAAATGTTTAACATTTATAGATATGATAAATGCGAAAGGACCTACACTTTTGTTTCAAGGAAAAATGAGGAGGATAACATTCACATGCTACATAATTCGGTTTCTACTGCAACTCTTCACTAATTCCCAATAATGAATATTAATGGATGCCTTGGAGGGGAAATCTGCATGTATCTTGGTAAATGGTTAGGAATAGAAAACATGCGCTATCGTTTTCCTACATCTATTTACCATGTGTAATGTTATGCCATGTGGCAAGGAAGAAAGAGGTACGGAATTTTTGTGGGGAACTATACCTGGTATCCTTAATTGTGATTATAACAAGGTTTTCAGAGCAACATCTTGCCAAAGTAAAGGCGTTTACTATCAAGTAAAAGTAAAAGAAAATGTGTGTGTGTGTTGGTTTGGGTGCAGCCAGATGGATTAGCTCTTTTGAAGCATTCCGATTCCCTCGGGACCAAAACACACATGTCTGTGAGGGTGCGGCCCAGTGATGCCTCATATATGGAGACACCTATTAAAGAAATCATACTTTACTTTATGAAAACGTTTGTGGAAGGACCTAAAACTTTATGTGAAGGGGAAATGCAACAGTATGGGGAAGGGTGACACTCAGACATTCATATGTATGTACCCTACATCACACATGCCTTTTCCAACATTTCAGGTATCAGTCAGCTGGAGATATCTGTGCCAAGGAATGAGAGGGTGGAAAGGCGAGGACGTAAGAGAGCAGTGGATGTGATGCTGTATGATTCCAGTAGCAACATTGACTTGGATCAAGGAGATACTACAACAGAAAAGACGAATGACCCAGCTGAGAGACATAATGCTGGTGGTGATACAGCAATAGACAATGTGCAAGGTATTGTAAAAAGGATTGAAAAGTCCTGTAAAAAATGTCAAGAAACTCAGAAAGAAATGGTGACACTATTAAAGGAACTTCAAACAGAGGTTCAACAGTGGAAAGAGAAATACAATGACTTGAGAGAGAGTGTCAGTGAACAAGAAATAAATAATAAGGTTCAAGGAAAAGTCAGCCAAATTTTGCAGCCATTTTTTAGTGACACACAAATCAATATTATCATAAATAATAAGAAAAGTGTGAAGTATTGGCCTGACGAGGATATAGCATCAGCCATGACACTCAGAGGTTTAAGCCCTAAATGTTACAAGTATCTGAAGGACTTTAAAGGTTTCCCTTTGCCATGTGTAAGTACGCTCAAAGATAGATTAAAAGATATTAAATGTGAGCCAGGATTGTTATCATCTGTACTGTCTCTTATGATGTCACAGGCCCCTACTATGGAACCAAAAGAAAAACTTACAGTCCTGTCATTCGATGAAATGAGTATTGCCAGTCGGTGGAGTTACGATAAAGGTACTGATACACTGTATAAACCTCACAAAAGTGTACAGGTGGTCATGGTAAGAGGCCTTGCTGGTAGATGGAAACAACCGATTTTTTATGACTTTGATATGGCGAATGTGCAGCGCATCTTACTAACACTCATAGAAAAGATTGAGGCAGCAGGATTTCCAGTTGTGGCCATCGTGCACGATTTGGGACCCACTAACCTTAGAGTATGGAAAAAACATGGAATTGATCCATTTAAATCTAAGACAGTGTCCTTTAAAAATCCATGTGCAGACAGGGAAGTTTTTGTTTTTGCCGATGTTCCCCATCTTCTAAAGTTAATTAGGAACAATTTAATAGATTCAGGGTTTGTGCTAGAGGATGGTACTATCATTACAGACGAAAGCATTCGTGAAGTTGTAATGAAAACAAAGACAGAGTATGGGTTAGCATATAAAGTAACTGAAACTCATCTAAATGTTCGAGGACAGCAGAGACAGAGGGTGAAATATGCAGCTCAGTTGCTTTCAAAAACATGTGCAAATTCCATACGATATCTAGGCGAGAAAGGGTTATTGGTAAGCAAAAACTGGAAACAAACTGCTGATTTTCTTACTCTAACAGATGAATGGTTTGACGTCATGAACTCCTCAATAAAGAGTGAGAAAAAAGAGCGATGTGCTTTTGGCCTACACAAAGAGATCCAGACAAATGTACTGCTGAAAATGGTAAAATTGATGTCATCAATGAAAGTGAATAACTCTGCGTCTGGGTCGGTCTGTAACTTTCAAAAAGGAATAATTTTGTCCAGTCATTCTCTTATGGGGTTATATGCCATGCTAAAGGAAAATTTCAATCTAGATTTCATTATGACTAGGAAGCTAAACCAGGATTCTCTTGAACGGTTCTTTGGCTGCATACGACAAATGAGTGGCCCTCACGATCATCCAGACTCTGTCATATTCAAGTATAGACTAAAAAAGTATGTATTAGGTAAAGATGCTTGAGAGAGGTAACAACTTGTAGCAAAAACATGGATTCATATGATCGTGAGCTAAGCTTAGAGTTATGTATGACAAGTCTCATTTTTAAGAACATGGATAATGAATTGGATTGTATAGATGGTGACCTGTCAAATGATATAAAGGAGATGGGAAGTTTTGCTCCTGAAGGTGATGCTGAACAGAACACAAGTACAATTATAGAGGAACAAGCATTACATTACATAGGTGGTTATATAGTGAGGAAGTTTTCTCTAAAGTATCCACACTTAGGATGTAAGTGTGATGCTAGTGGGAGTATAACAAAGGAAAACTCATGGACTGAGACTGTCAACAGAGGAAATTCGTATGTACCTTCTGAAGAATTTTACTCTCAGTTGAAAATAATGAGGAAAATATTCAAAGCAATCCATGGAGAAGTGCTAAGAGAAGGAACAAATTGTGTGAAAACTCTAACTTCTGAAATACAGCTTGCTGGAGTAAATTTGCCCTCAGATGTGATATCATTTTATGCAAAAATATCAATTTTCTTCATGATAAGGCATCTTAATAACAAAATAGCAAAAGCAAAACATGCAAGCAGTGATTCCAGGAGTTATGCCAGGAAAAAAATGAAAACCGAGACATAGAAATGAGACATGTATGTTATAGTGAAATGAAGGCAATAATATTGGATTAACTTATTCTTTTCATTTGTATAGTTTATCATTATATAACTTAATTTACATTCATGTATCCTGTGCTATGGTATGTCTCGAATTCAAATATTGAGCTTATTCCTTCTAGGCTATATATGTATTATTCATTTATGCATGTACATAATTATGCTATAGTATGCCTCAAATACTAATGTTAAGCTTACTCCATCTCTATGTATTATTCATTTATGCCTGTAGGCTATATGTGCTGTTGTATGCCTCAAATACTAATATTAAGCTTACTCCATCTATATGTATTATTTATTCATTTATGCCTGTAGGCTATATGTGCTGTTGTATGCCTCAAATACTAATATTAAGCTTACTCCATCTATATGTATTATTTATTCATTTATGCCTGTAGGCTATATGTGCTGTTGTATGCCTCAAATACTAATGTTAAGCTTACTCCATCTCTATGTGTTATTCATTTATTCTTGTACATAAGATATAAGTGAGACTTAATAATTAAAGGTGGTTGGAGGAAAAACATTGTTGTTTTGATCATTCCTACCGTACTTGGTTCAAATATTGCTTTTCTTCGATAGCTATTACTTATATAAAACATTACTACCCTTCTCTGGACCTAAATGAGTACTAATATATATCGTTAATAACGCTAAAACACGATAAAAATAGAAATGGGAAGTGGGAGTCTGCCATCCTCTCCCGCGCGAGTGGCTAGCGTGACGTCACAAGAGAGCGGGAGAATTCAATCTGGCCGACCTTGTGTGTGTTGATCCTGGGCACAGGGACAGACACACGCACACAGAAAGAGAGACGCACACACACACACACACACACACACACACATATTTTGTTTTTATTGTTTTTATTAATTTATTGCGCTCAAGGCGGCAAACATAATACAATATTTAATCTACAAACTGTTATGCATAATGGTGACAATTAATATTATTATGACAGCCTGTGAAATACACTCATTTTATACAGTACAATATTATTATGTCAGCCAGTGATATACACTCATCATCTACACTACAATGTTTTTAAGTCATCCAGTGAAATACACTCATCCTATACATTGTTGTAATGTCATCCAGAGAAATACACTCATCCTATACATTGTTGTAATGTCATCCAGTGAAATACACTCATCATAATTATACAGTACAATATTATTAAATCAGCCAGTGAAATACACTTATATATAATACAAAATTATTATGTCAGCCAGTGAAATAGACTTATATAGAGTACAATATTATTATGTCAGCCAGTGAAATATACTTATGATAAACAGTATTGGATGGGACATTGTTATAGTGAAGTTATGCATAAAGGTGAAAATAATATTATGTCAGCCAGTGAAATATACTTATCATTAACAGTATTACTATGTCAGCCAGTGAAATATACTTATCATATACAGTATTATTATGTCAGCCAGTGAAATATACTTATCATATACAGTATTACTATGTTAGCCAGTGAAATATACTTATCATAGACAGTATTACTATGTTAGCCAGTGAAATATACTTATCATATACAGTATTACTATGTTAGCCAGTGAAATACACTTATCATATACTGGATAGGACTTTTGAGATTGTAACACCTAAAATCTAACACATTACCATAATATGAAAGCCTTTAGTAACATTTAAACAAAATTAAAAGACATAGGAAAGTCATTGTATATATATCAATTCATTTGTTATATTTTAATGTATGTTTATGGGGAAATGAAAATCATGAGAGAAACTGACAATTAAAACCTAAAGACTCCAATAAAAGGTTTTATAATTGTGAACATAAAGAGTTCTAAGGTCCACAGCACACACAAAGTAATTCAAAATCCACCAAAGTGAGGATGACACATGAGAATTAACATCTAGCAAATCACTGTCCGTCAACAATTGTTTACAAGTATCAACTAATGTGACTCTCTGTGGTAATAAGTCAATAACAAGTGGACAATCCAGGCAATAGTGATTTAGGGTGTTACCATTGGGCGCATCACACAACCTACATGAGGAGAAGTGAGGTACACCATCCTGCTCAGCCACCTGCCAAACTGGTCGCCAACCCAGTCGAAGACGCGCATACACCATGTTATTTTGGCGAACCATGAGTCCACTGCGGCGATACTTGTGTGGATGAGGGATGAAGTGGTCATAGTGCTGTATTGATACACTGATTGTCCTCTCAGCATCACTACGACGGCGGGTGGGAGAGCGGGCGGCCTGAAGTACCATCTTCTTGCAACACAGGACAGATGCAGTGGGAGCATCAGCATCCGGCGGATCCAGATGGCAGGCAGCCTTTGCGAGACGGTCAGCAGTGTTGTGAGCCAGGAGTCCTACATGAGAGGGAATCCACAGGAAGTGTACCACCAGTGAGCTTGCGTTGGCTGTGGCTAGTTGCCGAAGAATTTGTGTAATCAGGTGTTGGTATGCTGGCTTATGAGATAAGAGGGCTCGGAGTGCTGGCTGCGAGTCACAGATGATCAAGCCATTGATTCCAGTCCGTGTAAGCAAAGTAACTGCATCTAGAAGTCCATTTAGCTCACAATACATAGAACTTGACGACTCTGGGAGGCGGCGACCTGTCCAGCCCTCTCGCGGGGGTTCTAAGTTGGTGGAGAAAACAGCACATCCAGCACTGCCGTTTCCCTGCAGGGAGCCGTCAGTGTAGAGATGGTGGGCTATACGGAGGGAAGAGGATAGTCTGGCGATGGTCTCTAATGCACATTGCCGTTGAAGCTGAGGCAAGTCAGTCTTGGAGGCTGGAGTGTAGGAGACTGCTGGCACAGGAGTCTGCCAGGGTGCATGGTCCACATCTTCTGCCACAATGTTGATGTTAAGCCTTCGAATGCTTGAACAGATGTTACTGACTAGTGTGCGTCCACCTGGGCGTAGTAGTGGACGGGGAGCAGCTAATTCCAGAGAAGTCCTAATAGTGTGAGAGTAATGATGAGAAAGGTGAGGGTAATACAGGCATTTTATGCTGAAGTAGGTGACATTGGAGTATATTCTCTCAACAAGTGGTGGGAGACAGAGTTCATGTTGCATGTTGACAATCCTGGTGGAGGCGGAGCAGCCCAGGATGAGTCTCATTGCTTGGTTCTGGAATTTTTCAAGAGGCTGTAAGGTTGTTCTAGAGAGTTGATATAGTGCAGGGGAAAGATAATCAACCACTGAGCGGATAAGGGCAATGTATATGGTTCTGGCGACTGGGATAGATACTCCGGCAGAATAATTAGTTAGCCATTTGAGAGGAGTCAGACGTCGCTGCAGCCGGGCCAGCAGATCTTGAACAATGGGATGTACTCGCTGTCTTGCTGATATGGCAGGTGTTATCCGCACTGGAGCTCCCAAGTAAAGATACTGCGTGCACAGAGATATGACGTTATTTTCCACGTTAAATTTTGGCAGATTCCTCGCTGGACGGGGGGAGAAAATCCTACTCTTATCTGGGGAAATGATGAGGCCACAAGAGGATGCTGATTCTTGGACGGAGTGAAGGAAACGTTGCAAGTGGTCGGGAGATTTTGAGTGAATGCATATATCGTCTGCGTAGCAAGTGATGGTTGTGTCAACAGCGTCAGGAAGTAGGGAGAGAAGGCGATGAACGAGAATATTAAACAAAAAGGGACTGAGGACTCCACCTTGAGGAGTTCCAAGTTCAAATTCCTTGGTGGTGCTCAATGCTCCCTTGAACAGTACACGAGAGATTCTGTTTCGTAGGTAACCACGTATCCATCTCAGAAGGTTTCCTTTTACGCCAAAAGCAATGAGTTGGTCTAGAATGATGTCTCTATTGGCGACATCGAATGCACTCTTCAAATCAATGAAGGCGACAACACTGGTTGGGGAGAGATGAGTGTAAACCTCCATGAGGCAATAGTGTGTTCCCCTTTGGGGTAGGAAACCATATAAGCTAGACGAAAGCTTGTCTTGTAGCCGGAACATGAGTCGTGAGAGAAGAATGCGTTCAAACACTTTGCAGAAACAGGAGGTGAGGGAGATGGGTCGGAATTTGTCGGTGCCAGGCTTGGGGATGGGCACAATTGTACTGTGGGTCCATGCTTGTGGCACGTATCCCATGCGAAAGCATAGGTTGCAGAGCTGAAGGAGAGGATTGCTAGGTACTTTTAGGAGTGTGCGGAGGGCTGCATAAGTAATTCCATCATCACCAGGAGCTGACTCCTTATTCTTTGCGAGGGCACGTCGTAGCTCGTCCTCAGTTATGGCTACATCGTCCTCTTCATCAGTGCTAAGTAAGGCGGAACTGAGCCGAAGTGCTCGGTAGTTTTCTTGGGTAGAGAGAGCGTCTTGTATATGAGCAGAGAGGTTGATGGTTCGTGACTGTGCTGACCACTCGTTAATAAGATCCTGTGCGTACTGAGCAGGGCTGTGGTGAAGGACACTTGGGGGTTTCATCTTCACAATCTTGTTGATGAGATGCCACATGGAACCAATGCTTGTTTGATGGTTAATGCTATCAGTCAATTTGTGCCATGAATCCATTTGAACACAGCGTTGTAAAGCAACTAGATCATCTCTTGATAGTTGATACTGGTGCAGAGTCTCAGGACCTGGTCGTCTCATGAAGGCAAGGCCGTCTTCCATCGCCTTCCTCTCTGCCTGAGAAATTCGATTATCCAGTGTCATGGCAGCAGCACGACGCCTGATATGTGGCTTGCTGATGTATCTGGTATAGAAGGCATGTGTGGCACTGACAAGTGAGGAGTAAAGTTTCTCAGGGCAGTGGAGGTCAAACGTGGGAAGAAGGTTAGTCATATATGAGATATAGGTAGGGTGGTATTTAGGTGGAATTGCAATGCGAGTGCGTTTGTGTATTGGAGTAGGTGCCGCGGGAAGAGAATAATGGATGCTGAGACCAACATGGTCAGAGAAGAGTGTTGGAACAGTTGTACACATGACTTGAGAAGGTACAAATCCGCATGTCAAAATGTGATCCAGAGTACCACCTCAAACATGTGTAGCACCGGCAGTGTCCCAGCGAGTCAGTTGATTTCGACGAATATACTCCAGGAGTTGAGTCCCATTGCGATTAACAGTGCCAGTAAGATCTCCTAAACCTGGATGACGGGCATTAAAATCTCCCATGTAAACCATGCCACGGATGGTGGGAGCTGGAAGATTGGCTGAATTTATTCTGCCTGGTGCAGCATACACATTGCACAGTCGTATAGTGCCTCCGCCAACAGTAATCTCAAGGAGTTGAAAGATTGTATCATCATCTTCAGAATTTGGGAGCAGTCGATGCTGGATGGAAGTATGTATGTAGGTGATGAGACCGTATCTTACTAGATGGACATAGGGCACATAGCCACTGAGTGAGGGGGCCTCTTCCCTGGGCAGAGCATTACCAACAGAAGCTTCTTGAATGAGAATAACGTCTGGGTGATGACTATGTACATATCCCTTGAGTGCAGTTAGCTTTGCCCAATTTGTAATACCACAGGCATTTCACTTGATTATCGAACATTTCCCTTGGAAGAACGGTGACCAGACGAAGAGGCACTGGTGTCAGGGGGTTTGGTAACTTTCTCGAGACGAGTAGCGAGAGAATCAAGTTTCTCAGTGAGCGTGGTGACTGATTTGATGACAACCAGCTGGGCTTCAACGAGAGACTGTAATGTGGTGTCATTAGTAGCAAACCTAGTAGTTAGGTTGTCAAAAGAGGATACAAGACTATTGAATTGAGTCTCAATGCTGTCTAAACGAGATTCAATGGCTTCAAAACGTGATGTAAGTGAGGCACACGAAGTGTAGACACTTGCGAGGAGGCAGCAACGGTGGGTGGGGGTGGTGGCGGTGACTGTGGCTGTACAACATACTGGTTTGATGCAGGGCGTGAGCGTCTGGTACAACCATGCCACACGTTGACTCCAGGCTCATGACACCGCGGGCACTTCCACTGTGAAGTGTCGGGTGCAGGCGGAGGTGGCGAGTCTGATGACGATGCCGCTGTGGGTGGTGCAGGACGGCGATGAGGGCAAGAACGAGTGTCATGTTCCGCAGCACAAAACGCACACTTTTCACGGCCAGAACAGTACCGTGAAATGTGACCGATCACACAGAGAGAGAGAGAGAGAGAGAGAGAGAGAGAGAGAATAAAGATTTACAGAGAGAGAGAGAGAGAAACAGGAAGAGAGGGAAAAAATTGCCAATTGGAATGAAAATGTGAGAGGAGGGAGAGGGGAGGGAGGAGAGACTGAGGGAGAAACATGTGACAAGAGAGAGAGGAAATTAGGCTACTTAAAAAAAAAAATCTGGAAATTACGAAGGAAGCGCTACAGGTAAGTACATCGATATATGTATGTGCATATTGTAAATTAAAAAGTATTTTTCCAATCTTCATAAGCAATAACAACAAGACAAGTAGCATTGGGCATTGGTATTGACGTGTAGTTTACAGCGCGTGCCGTCAGGCGGCGACACTGTTCCCGCTGTTAAATTCTCCACATAGGGGCGGTCACGAGTGTCCCCTCATTACCTTCCATACTCTTTGCTGGTGCTACTAAATCAGGGTAATTTATATTTTCAATTAATGACTTAGCTCGGACTGGAAAAGGAAGTTCATGGTTGTTAATATAGATATCAGGCATGTTAAACAATTCCTTCTTGCTTAAGTCAGTAGACTGTATTCTTAAAGCAATGTGTAACACCCCTATTTTATATGTATTGTTATTTAGGATATTTACGGGTATTATATATTTATATGTATTAGAATAGGTTTTTAGTGTAAGATTGTAGGGAGTAGCCAGGCTGAGATTATCACTGACGAATAATCTCGGTGGTGGGCTTCTTCAACACAAAATGAGTGTAAGATTGTAGGGAGTAGCCAGGCTGAAATTATCACTAACGAATAATCTCGGTGGTGGGCTTCTTCAACACAAAATGTTAATATGGGGAAAATAGAAGTAATTATTATAGTTAGATAAATAGGTTAAAAAGAGGAATAATTGAAACTTAGGTAGATTGATAGGGATAGAGAAATACGTGGTGATTTAAGAGGTGAATGTAAAATAATTTATTGGAGACAGGGAATAACCTGCATTTATAATTATACTGTATAATTACGAAGCTAACATTCCTATACTGTTACCGGCATTTAATTGTAACTTACTTAGAAAATTAATTAGATTAGTTAGGGACTAAAGTCGGGACAGTACATTTTCTTGTTGGCGGAACAATACATGCCTTGAATATGTATATTACAGTAATATAAAACTTTAAACAAGGGAGAAGGCAATGTATTTGAGCTCACTAATATGTTTAAATCATGTTGTGTAACTATATACCCCAGTGAGGGTGGAACTGATAGAAATGCCAGAAATTGAGATGAGTTGGTCACTACTTTGCTTGGGGGAGTGAGTGAGGAAGATGACGAGGCAATATCATGCGTTGCTTCTTTCTCATTCTGATCTGGTCAACTGGGGTGACAGGTAAGAGCTCAAACTCGCTCTCATCATAAATATTGTATTGTGAATATAGTGTGGTGAATCTATTAGTCCCGTGATGGGATATAACTAACTAAATAATATTGTGTGTTCACATTCAGACATAGTAAGTAAAGTATGTTGTTTTTTCTAAAGCTCATTCTGATCTGGTCAACTAGGGTGACAGCCATAATAGCATTCTCCCTTGGTGTTTAGTGAACCACGTGGTACCAAAGAAAATTAAGAACATTTGCTGGCAATTTTATCTTTTCATTATTATAGTATTGAGATTAGGATGTGATTTTTTTTTATTGTATTAACTATATCTCGGCCTTGTTGTGAAAAATTTATTATTAGGAATTATTTGGGATATTGTTGGAGGGGGGGACACTTCATGTAATATTTTTTTTATATGCACTTAGCTCTGTCAACTGGCGAGACGAGGAATAGTTCCGGTCCTAGTTGACAGAACGGGGAGTAGGAAATATTAGCAAGGGAGGGGGGAACAGAAATTATCTTTGTATTGTTTTGTATTCGCATAATAGGTTGATAAAAATAAACAAGTTTTTAATTGTCTGAGTATTTTCGTCACCGATATAACAAATAGACTGTGTTCCTTTATAGATAGTAGTAGATTATTAATTCCAATCACTGATCATACCCCCGTTAGAACTGTAGTTTGGGTTGCTTACTCACGTGCCTAAATAAGCTAACGCTACGCTACCCTTCCGGTGTGTGCTCACTTGGTTCCTCTGATCAATTTGGTCTAGTGGTGGCAGCGTATACCTCGTACTGAGAAGGGACTGGACTTGTCCTGTTCCTCATCAGTCTCTTGTTCTTTTTTTTTCCAGACCGGGTTGATCCAGATATAGGATAGAGTAGTAGCATACACTGGTGGCTTTTTGTTTTGTTAAAGGCAGTGGGTTTTTGTTTCCCCTCTAAGAGTAAAGTAAGAGGACAAAAATACCAGCTTTTACAAATGCGCATAGTCAGAAAATCAAGGTGCATTGAGGGGGGAGGTTCTCCACTTTCATATAATATGGAGAAGTTTGAAGAGGATTTAATTGCACCTGTACATGGTCTTATATTACGAGTGTGAATTGCATTTCGGCCCTTTAAGGTGGCCTGCAATGCTGATCCATTGATTGGACTTCCAGCCTCTATTATTACTTTTGTAGCGAGGGTGACAATTGTTTAACAACTCTTTCATATTTTGAGAAAGTGTTTTTGTAAACCCCCAATAATTTCTTTTTAGCTTCTATGCTAATGTATTCATTGCGAGCTGATTTTAATACTACATGTTCAAATTTGGACTATTGACAGCCTCTGTATGATTGAGAGTGTGACCCTTTGTAATAGAAAGTGGAGGCCCACTTGGCCACGTCGGAAGAGAATGAATCTCCTATCGAGGATCACTGGCCAGAGCTGCCTTCTCGAAACCCTCCCCCCCTCTCCTCGGTCACTCTACAGCTCAGGTTGCAGCCGTCCACCTCCTCAACTTCTACCAAGCGACCCGTTGATGCCTCGTCCGACTCCTCGCTGGATTCCGATGGTGTGGACTGTATGCCTCCAGCTGCCAAGACGGCCAAGGGTGCTTCAGCTGGGCACGACGTACCTTCTTTGCCTCACCGTGGTATTTCTTCTTTGAATACCTACTCCTTGCCCTCGTCCAACCTTCCTGCTTTTGCCCCGAGAGATGCCTATGTCAAGCTCTCCTTCTCTGGGAACCCATCTACGAACACAAAGTTGCGTTGGTTGTCTGAGGTCAACAGGGCCTTCCAGCTGCAGCGTGAACTGGCTGAAGTCAAGATGGCTGCAGTCACCTCCCGGTTTGTCTACATCTCTAGGAAAGCGTCAGGACATCATTGATAGAGTCAAGGCTGGTGAATTTTTATCTCTGCCTCTCATTCTTGAAGACTCACCTGAGAGGACTAGTAAGTTCCCGAGCTACACCCTCACCCGTTTTCCTATTGATGTTGACCCGAAACTTGCCAAAGGATACCCTGGTGTGTACTCTGCCCGTCGTTTCTTCCAAGATGGTTCCCTCATTAGCCGTATTGTTGTTGTCTGGAGTTAACCCGATCCACCTCCAAATGAGATTTCCTTTGATTTCCTCCCATGTCTTCCACCGTGTGAGGTGAGGAAACTTCATAATGACCAGCCTTGGTGCTACAGGTGCTGGGGATTTGGGCATATCTCCCGGTACTGTTCTGCCAGGCCGAAGTGTGCATGGTGTGCTGCTGACCATGATTCCAAGACATGTCCTGTCAGGGGTGAACCATCACGTCCTGCTGCCTCCACCTCTGAGCCTTCACCTCCTGAGGATACGTCTCGATGGAAGTGTCCACGATGCTTTCAGCCAGGGATTAACGTGTGGCATGGATGTACTCGACGTCAGGTCCAGGCTCGTGTCTCTACTATTGCTCCGCCTCCACCACCACCACCACCACCCCAGTCTGCTCCTCCTACCAGCCCTGCCTAGCCTCCGGACCTGGCCCTCCTCAAGTCTGTTGCTACCCTCATGGCACGATGTACGGCTTTCAAGAACCGCTTTTCTGCCCTTGAAGCCAGGATTGATGGGCTAGTTGCTGCTCAGGCTGCCAATGACTCCAAACTCTCCACCTTGGTCGAGGCTCAGCAGGCCATCATCTCAACTGTCACTACCCTTATCGAAAAGATGGATACTGTTGCATCTCGCCTTGAAAAGCTTTTCTAGTCAGTCCCTTCTCCTGGTCCATCTTTTTCTCCAAGTCGCTCATCTGCCCCCACTCACCGGACTTCCACCTCCAAATACAGGTTTCGCTAGTGATTGCCGGCTGGATGTCATCTCCTGGAATGTATGTGGTATCACCAGTTATGCTAAGCTCACTCAACTCAAGGCCTATGCTTTTCGTTATCATCCCAGTGTTATTTTTCTCCAGGAAGCATTTCCAGGACGGCCGCTCGCTGCTGGGCAAACTCCTCCCCTCTCAGGTTATGGGCCATAGGTTCATCTTGTAAGGAATGGTCTCCTGACTTACATACATAGCTCCTTGCCACATCGCCTTTTCCGTACTTCCACTGATCCTGATATGACCTTTCAGCTATTTGAGGTTCTACCTGGCAATGGAGTACTCCAAATATGTGATGTCTATTCTGCCCCAGCTGGGGAGATTTTAATACTCGGCATTCTGGTTTGGGTGATGGTTCTGGCTCTATTAATCGTAATGGTGTTCGTCTCCTTTCATACATCCACAAGCATCATCTGACAAGCTGGGACACTGGCAGTGCCACTCATTGCCGGGGAGGTACTCTGGATTACATCCTCTCGTCTGGCCTGATAGCATCTCAGGTCCAGTGCTCCTTCGTGCCAGACTTATTCTCTGATCACATCGCTCTTCGGTTTCATTATTCTGTACCTGCTGGGTCAAGTGCTTCAGCCACTCATTTGCGTATTGCTATGCCCCCTAAATATTGCCCGACTTGCATCTTATTTATGGCCCATGTATTCCCTATATTTGACATATCATCAACTGAACAGTTGTACTCTGATCATGTATCTGCTACTCATGACTTTTATAGGCTATACGTCTCCCGGCCACACCTCCAGCATCGCCATACTGCCCACTCCTGGACGCTGGATGCATGTATACAGGAGGCAAAGGAGGAAGCTGAACGTGATGGCCTATTGTTTCAAGCCAACCCAACCCCTGACCTGCTCTATCGTTACCAAATGTCTAGGGATGCTTTAGTTGCCTTCCAAGAGTGTGCTCACACTGAGTCTTGGCAGCTGTTCACGTACAGCATCAACCAGCAAACAAGTGTGGCTTCTATGTGGCACCTTATCCGTCGGGTTGTTAAAAAGACACTGGCCACTGCTCGTCATCACGCTTCTGCCGACTATGCCCAACAACTTGTCGATGCCTGGTCAGAACAATCTACCCCAGCCAGTCTACCCATCCACATACAAGATGCACTCGCTTCCCGTGATGCTGTACATCGGCTTCGTCTAATGTCTGCTCTGTTACAATATGATGACGATGATGCAGAGGAAATAACTGAGGAGGAGTTGCACCGTGCTTTCTCTCTGGGTAGAGTTTCTTCCCCTGGTGATGATGGTGTTACTTATGCTGTGCTGTGCCTACTTCAACAAGTTCCTGGGAACCCTCTACTTCGACTGTACAATCTTTGTCTTCATGACGGTTGTGTACCACGAGTCTGGATCAGCAGCACAATAATACCTATCCCTAAGTCCGGCCTATTTCCCTAACTTCCTAGTCGACCTGTACTCTCACCTTTCCAGGGACAGTGTGGTGGCCTTCATTGACCTTCGAAATTCCTTCAATGTTGCTAATAGAGACATCATTTTAGATCAACTGGTTGACTATGGGATAAAGGGTAATTTACTACGGTGGATTCAGGGCTACCTGAGTAACAGGGCCTCCCGCGTGTTTTTCAGTGGTGCACTCAGTCTTTTGCGCAGTTTTCATCTTGGTACGCTTCAAGGGGGTGTTCTCAGCCCATTGTTATTTAATATTCTAATGCATCGACTGCTCACTTCTCTCCCTGATATTCCTGGAACTACAATTACGTGCTATGCTGATGATATCTGTATTCATTCTACCTCACCAAGGGATCTCCAACGGTTTCTTGACTCCTTCTCTGTGGCCTCCTCTCACTGTGGCATTATTGTCTCCCCAGATAAGAGCAGAATATTCACCTGCCGCCTTCCTCAAGCTCAGCCAATGTTCACCATTGGAGGGACTGTCATTCCCATGTGTTCCCAGTACCGCTACCTGGGTGCGCCAGTAAATATTTGGCCGATTGTCCCTGCCAGACCTCTAGACCATCCCATTGTCCAGGACATTTTGGGTCATCTCCAGCGCCGACTTACACCACTTCAATGGCTATCTAACAACTCCTCGGGCATCTCCATCCCAGCAGACAGGACCATCAATATTGCTTTTATCCGTTCAGTTGTTGATTACCTCTCCCCTGCTTTGATTCAACTTCCTAGGGCTACTCTGGAAACTTTAGAAAAATTTCAGAATAGAGCAATGAGAATAATTCTCGGCTGTCCAATGTCGACCATGATAGTGAACATGCAGCGTGAGTTGCGTCTTCCCCCATTAATCGAGAGAATTTATTGTAATGTTATTTGCTTCACTGTCACGTGCCTCCATTTCCCACATCTTTCACCCCATTACTCTCAGTTAGTCAAGACTTCTCTTAGACCAAACTTCCCCGTCCTTCCCATACTGCCTGCTGGACGTACTCTTATAAGGTCTGTTTCCTCTATGCTCCGTAGTCTTATTATAGATATAATGGTTGCAGACGTCCCCCCAGGGCCCCCTCCATGGATGCTAGCAACACCTGATGTGAGCTTCACACCTACTTCCAAGTCAGAACTGCCTTCTCTACAGCGGCAGTTGGCTCTGGAATACATAGAAACAGTGACGTCCTCCATCACAGATCCATACTGCCTCTACACTGATGGTTCATTGCAGATGGATGGTGCAGCAGGTTGTGCCATTTTCTCGCCTGACCTGGAACACCTCCAGGGGGCTGGGTTGGCCGTCGTCTTTGTAACCACTCTAGCTCAACATTGTGTGAACTGTATGCCATTCTGGATGCTGTTAGTGTTGTTTGTCAACATGGAGTGAATGCTGCCATTTTTTGTGACTCCAAACCTGCCCTTCATTCCCTTCCTAGTGTTCAGCCCACACACTCTATTGTTATTCAGCAGATTTTATCGTTTTTGGCCTTATTGCGTCATCGTAACTTGACTGTCAAATTTTTATGGGTGCCATCCCATGTAGGTTTACGTCACAATGGTACAGTTGACAGACTCGCAAAGGAAGCCTGCCATCTGCCTCATCGTGGTGTTGGACGTCCTCTCTCCCTGACATGTTACCTTTCTAGAGTTCGCTCCGCCGCTCTCCTCCCTGTACGGCGATGTAGGGATGCAGAGAGGCCCTTCAGCATCTCCATCACCCATTTTGAGTCTTTCTGCTGTCACAAATATTCCTACCGTCGTTGAGGCCTCATGGTTCGGAGGCACAATGTAGTCTCTGCTTGTTTGAGGCTTGGCTACTGGCCACCGTGGCAGGTTGCTGGGATGGAGGGTGAGCCTCCCTTCACTGAGTGTTGCTTGTGTCAAGCGCCTCGTGCTAACACTATAGAGCACTATTGCCTGGCCTGCCCCACTGTCCATCACTTCTGGTGCGCCAACCTCGTTTTGGTGGATTTAAGTAGGTCATGATGTAAATATTTGTCTGTATGCTTTTGCTTCATTCTGTTATGTTTTCGTGATGTGTGTGTGTGCAGTCATTGGATCCTCATGAGTCCCACCTACCCTCGTGTACTGTTGTCTGCCTGTTGACTGACGCTACGGCGCAATGAATTAAAAAAAAAAAAAAACGTTTGATTATGACGGGAACCACTCACTGCAGAGTGAGATGGCAAGAATAGTTGATTGGGGAGAGATACTCTGATACATTGTGGGTTCATGAAATCATCTCTGTTTCTCTGACATTGCTCACTTCGAACGAAACTGGTGATTGGTTCACTTATGCTGGCTTCTGTAAGTTTGGCATAGACATGAACCTCAGATGACTTTATCAAGGTAATATATAAGTCCTGTCATTTTGCATGGAATGAATTTGTTTACATAATATCACATACTTTTTTTTCAGGTCCTGTTTTCATAATATTGGATTGATAATTTTGGGCAACATGGAGAATGATGATAAAAAGTGGTGAATAGGAGAGTGAGGTGGGAAATTAGGGGAGTGCTAGGGTAATGGGAGTGGGGACAGAAAGAAGACAAATGGAGTGAAAATGGACATGGTGGGGGAGAAAAGACAGAGTGACCGTTGAGTAGTTAATCTTTCCACTACAAAACTTTATTGATTTATTTATTTTGATGCAACTAAGCATCTGGCGGCGCAACAGCCAAGGTCATATACTGCCCAACATAAAATTGTCATCTACACAATTAATAAAACATGAATACCCGAAAGGGACAGGCACCATGATTAAAAGTCACACAAACTAAAGAGCACATTATTAATAAAAAGAACCCGTCGATATAAAATAATCTAAAAACCATAAATATCATAAAATCATATTTTGTGGAGAAGGCCAGCCTCCTCCACATAGGAGAGGGTGTTCCCTCCCACACTACAAGCCTCCTCCCCGAGCACCTGGGAAATACTGTAAGAACCGTCACCCTTCCGGTACTCGGAGAGGTGCCTACGACGAAGGTCCCCAAGGCTGGGACACTCGACAATAAGATGCCGTACTGTCAAAGGGACCAGACAATCATTACAGTAGGGAGGGTGAGCCCTCTCCATTAAAAAGCCATGAGTCAATAATGTGTAGCCAATGCGGAGACGTACAAGAGCCGTTTCCCACCGACGGGACAGGCCACTGTAGCTCCACAAACCAAGGCGCTGGCGGATGTCGCGGAGCTTGTTAGCCCCGACGGCCGCAAAGTCACTTTTTGTTGGGTCCCGGTCCATGTAGGTGTTGATGGGAATGAGTGGGCTGACGCCCTGGCTAAGGCTGCGGTCTCCAATTCCCGGCCTCCTGCCAGGCGTCATCCTGTTCCTGCAGTGGACCTTCGACCCTACATAGATGCTACCGTTCGTACATGCTGGCAGGACAGATGGGATGCCGTCGGGGCTAACAAGCTCCGCGACATCCGCCAGCGCCTTGGTTTGTGGAGCTACAGTGGCCTGTCCCACAGGTGGGAGACGGCTCTTGTACGTCTCCACATTGGCCACACATTTTTGACTCATGGCTTTTTAATGGAGAGGGCTCACTGTGATGATTGTCTGGTCCCTTTGACAGTGCGGCATCTTATTGTTGAGTGTCCCAGACTTGGTGACCTTCGTCGTAGGCACCTCTCTGGGTACCAGGAGGGTGACTGTTCTTACAGTCTCTCCCAGGTGCTCGGGGAGGAGGCTTGTAGTGTGGGAGGGAACACCCTCTCCTATGTGGAGGAGGCTGGCCTTCTTCATAAAATATAATTTTATGATATTTATGGTTTTTAGATTATTTTATGTAGATGAGTTCTTTTATTAATAATGTGCTTTTTAGTTTACGTGTCTTTTAAACGTGGTGCCTGTCCCTTTCGGGTATTCATGTTTTATTAATTGTGTAGATGACAATTTTATGTTGGGCGGTATATGACCTTAGCTGTTGCGCCGCCAGATGCTTAGTTGCATCAAAATAAAACAAATCACGCTGCAATATTGAAGAGAGATATACCGGTATTATTAAAACATAAAAGCTATTAAAGGATTATTTATCGTCCTCAGATTACTCTCACTTTCAATATTACATTTGCCTACCATGACGAAACAAAGCTACGAAAAAATTATAATAATGAAAGGTGTACGGACACGACCTATAAAAGTTATGGATTTTATAGTAATGATTACTCCACCTCCCTTTCCAAGTAACTGGCTGGGTAAAAATCATTACATGCCTCACTATTATAGCAATAATTAAATAATTAGTAATTGCTGATATGTGAATTGTATTTCTATATAAAGATTGTATCAAATATTCACAATACAGCAAATCCTTTGGATAGTAACAATACATTTGGATTTCGATACCAGAAGATAACTTAATAAGGTGACAATCGGCTTTGTTTCTTTATATCCTTAGGTCCATACTGTAATAATTCTTTCTCTCTCCAATACTATTACTCGATCACTATTCAAGCTTTCCCTCTCCAATCCGGCCCCTCTTCCCCTTCCACTCGGTAGTGAGTGGTTCGCATCAGGATCACACTTGGTTCGGAATTCATATTTCTGTGTGGCTCAACATTGGCAACGCTAAGTGGCAAACGAGGAAGTGGAGCCAACTGTACCTCGTCCACAACGAGGCCACTCGTTTTAAAAAGTAGCTCCAGTGGCTCGAAAGTTTGCCCACGACGGTGCTGAGACCCCCTTCCCCAACATCTCCCGGCCCAGCAGTCACCCAACCATCCAACACAGGACGGCCACTAGAGGGTGGTCCCTCTGGAGGGCAGCACTGTTGGCTCGTTCTGGCAGCCTATTGCATGGGAACCATTTAGTCTCGTCTCTCACTGGCGACCTTTCTAGCATGGGAAGCCCTCAGCAGGGGCCAGAGGCCCCTCTAGTCTAGCTCGCCAAGTTTCAGAGACACGCAAGCCTCCCCACCACGATAAGGCAGTTCAAGCTGGGGGAGGGGGGGTTAATGATGGCAATATGACAAAAGATAGAATCGAGAGCTCAGTGGAATGTCTGCAATCCCTTACATATTGTTCTTAAGGCGATGTCACACTAGCACTTTTTCCGTCAATTTATTGCATCAATTTTCAGAACATTTTTGAAGTTGCGACTGCATCCAGTCACATACGCACAGCGTTTGTCAACTCAGAGAGTAGGCTATATGTAACCAAAGATGGCGCCGACACCAGAACTAGGACTTGCTGTCGTGGAGCTGGTGACGATAATTTCTTATAGCTTCAATTAGGGCATCTTCTGACACCCGTGTCCAATGCACAGGAGAGCTCATTGCCATGGTTAGAATTGTGGCAAATCCTACGACGATGGTGGAGCACAAAGCTTTCAAAGGCGATTGTCCAATATGTAAACAAACATGTGAGGTACGAGTGGGTGTTCTATACAAAAAAAAAAAAAAAAATGCAATCACTTCATTACTTGTAAATATTGTATTAACAATATTTTATTTATAGTTTCTTACATTTTAGAATGATTACCATAATAAAATTATTATAGGTCGTGTATTGATTTCCGTTTTCATCGTCAAATTCGTCTTTGAAGACGGTCTGTCGACAATTCCCAAAGTTGACAACAGAGTCAGATGCAACTAGTAAAATTCCACGAAAATCGTCTGAATCGACGGAAAAAGTGCTATAGTCTTTTTGAAATATACTGAGCGCTGAGGCGTTGGCCACTTCCGAGATTTACCTTACTGCTACATTGCCAGATATCGTCTGGATAATTATGGGATTAGATCCTCATTAAAAATGACAGCCAGCCCTCACCAACCCACCGCCTGTTCTCTCTCTCTCATTTGTTGCCTATATATATATGGCTTGCCGTTAACAACAAAACATAAAAGAAAATCTTTCTGGTGATTCTTGTGTCTCACAATCTTGGTTTGATTTTGAGCAGATGCGTCGGACTGTAGCTTCACTAACATTGGTGGCTTTTGTTGTTCGTGCAACTGCTCGTGATGGTGCAATGATAGGTCCTCTATTTGCTTTCTCTTCTAAAAAGTACTTATTTACATTATAAATAAGTTCTCTCTCTCGACTATGTAAAACATCATAGCAAATAGCAGAGGTGTGCTCAATCTTGAGTGGCAGCCAGAGGAAAAGTGACGGTAGTGACCTGGGGTGGAGGAATCCAAAGAGATTGTTTAGCGATGCATCGCTAATACCGATGTCGTTAATAACTAACTGCACACAGGTGTCGTTAACTTCGCCCTGATCCAAGAAGCCTCTGCTCTCCCATTGTTAGGAGCGCGGTAACTGATACACGCCTTTGATTGGCTAAGGCTATCAATGACGTCATGGACACCTTGTAGCCAATCACGAGGCGTGTGACAATGCGCGTTTGTTTACAAACAGCGATCAGCTGGCAGCTGTCAAAACAAGTGTCTTCGTATCGCTCTACTGAGTGTACTCTACTTTTTCATTTCAAACACAGCAGGTACGTCTACAGTTTTTATTTAGTATCTGAAAATGGTTTTAGGAGTCATACGAAATGTAAATATTGAAAAGGTTATGAAATTCTTATTGATTTTATGCATACTTTGTATGGTAATTACATTAATCATTCAGTATACAGTACTTGGTTTTAGCATTACATTAATTATTAACATACTTGTATTTTGTTTAAAACAATGATGTATAACACAGCACTGTATTTACAGTAGTGAACTGTGTTCTATTTTCGTAGCACTCTGTGCTCTGCCATCTAACTAATACCCAATATTCTAATCCTGTTCCCACCCCCTGTCAGTGCTTATAGTGGTGAATCCATGATCCATTCTCTGAAGATCATTTAATAACATTGTTTATTCTGAACACACAGCAGAATACGTATTGTTGCCACACTTCCTCCATGCACAAGAGGACATTAGGTACATCCTAGAAGTAATGATGGAGTCAGCAGGAAGCCACAGCTGCTATTAGAGAAAGTGCAGCAGCACAGAGACAAGCAGCTGAAGCCATTATAGTGCTGGCTTCTATTGTAAGAGTGTTTATTGAGAAATAAGGAAAATAACTTTGGATCAGGATGGTTCTTCTCAAGCAATCTTAGAATGTTTATTGTGTTCCTGGAATGTGTGACTGTTTGCAGTTCAGTGTTGCATACAGTATGCTACTAATTTGGCTAGGAGTATACAGTGTTGTCATGGTAGGGAAGACAGTAATAGCATGCTCCTAGCTAAGTTAGGAGCATACTGTAAAGAACACTGAACTGCATACAGTCACACATTCCAGCAACACAATACACATTATAAGATCCCATTGGAAAAACCATGTAATCGTAATGTAAAT
Organism: Petrolisthes cinctipes; assembly: GCA_033782935.1. Taxonomy (NCBI): domain Eukaryota; kingdom Metazoa; phylum Arthropoda; class Malacostraca; order Decapoda; family Porcellanidae; genus Petrolisthes; species Petrolisthes cinctipes. The sequence goes on along the minus strand of JAWQEG010000481.1, from coordinate 1,640,828 downwards.
ATAACCGATAACACCAACTTAGGAAATAGATATACTGTATATATATATACTTTGGTGTTTCTGCATGCCAATATCGTACCAATGTTACCAAACATTCTGTCACATGCCACATTAAAAAACATATAGCAAAACACCAACAGACACAGACATAATAAGTTGGTAAGTAAATTCACTAGTAACCAAGACATAATTTTATTTTTTTAAACCCCCTTTCGACCATAAAACTCCGGTATGATCTCGTCACGTGTCTGTCTACCCGTGCCACCACGATCACCATCTCCAACTACATGGGCCTCAATAGGCATGTCCTCTTCTGGTAGATGCTGGAAAATGAAGGTATCAAGGGATTTTAGAAATCACTGAAAAACATTGATATATTAATTAAGACAAACTTCAGGGTTGAATCAGTGCAATTGCAGAGATTGCATTGTACAGTATTATAATAATTACTGTAATTGAAGTAATTACTGGTGTCTCATTGTACTTATATAGTAGCACATTATGGTAAGTTAATGCTACAATAAATACTAAGCCACAGTGCATACTTACATTGTTAGGATCAGGAATACTCCTACTGACACCGGTTGTGCAGCAGGGGACAAGGTTAGTGTTCTGGACTCGTAACCTGGAGGTCGGGAGATCGATCCTCTCAGGTGAGGGCCTGAGAATATTTACTCTTCCGATTTGAGTTTCAGGCACAAACAATAAGGCCACCGAACGTCGTAAAACACCCTCGCTGGTACCATAACAGCTGCAGTATTTGGGAATAACCCTCAATTCCCTCCCTCTGTGGCTGGGTACCAGTTCGGAAGTCGTGACGTGTGTGTGTGAGCAGCAGTTGACCTGGGCCACGGTAACGGGCTTGATTAAGCCTATGTCCAGTGTCGGAACATATATATATATATAAAAAAAAAAAAAATATTTGCAGATCTCAAAGGAGTGTACTGTAATTCTCCACCAGACCGATGAATACATCTGTTGGATACCATTTATTAGAGGGATATAAAAGGAAAATGTAACAGTGGATTTTATGGACCAATGTGAACAAAAAGCAAACATATGAAATACATTAAAGGTGAAATTTTTATTTCATTATAAAGTCAAAAGATTTAGAAACCTTGCCATTGATTGGAAACTCTTATGAAATTAGAATTTAGGTTTGGAGAGGGAGCAAATTATAACTATATATAGAGTTTGCTTGTGATTTGTTGAAACCGAAGGGATATTAAAAAGTCACTTCCTAAACTGAAGCGATTTTTCACAACTCCTAAGGTCAGCTCCACAATGACCCTTGTTCTTACAAGGGCCCTGTAGTAGAGTTCTTCTGCCTCATTTGTGGGATTGGTGACTGGGGTCATGAGAAAAGGCTCCAATGGGTACCCACTGTCACCTGCAAGACATTGTTACCAGAAAGATGAACTATTTATACATACTGTACATACATATATAACCATACATAAACTCACATGGGAGGAATATGTATATCATACAGCCTTAGAACTGTACACTTGTTAAAACATCTCCTGATACCAACCTAGGAGTAAGTAGTCCCCAAAGTGCCTCTACTAAAGTGTTGCCTCAAGTTGCTGTTCCTTCAAATGTAGGCATCATAAGTGGATCCTGCAAAGTGACACATGTATTAAAGCATGTGGTTCTACTTCAAATGTTATGCCAAGAAGCCCTCACATATATATAATGTTTTAATACACTTGGCAACCCTAGTGTAAATGGGAAGACTTTTTATATCAAACTTGATTTTTAAAGAGATATGACCATGCAGTTTTTGGGAACAATTTTACATACAAGGGTATGCAATAACATAAAGCATATATTAAACAGTATCTTACACAAAATATCTTATTTACACACATTATTTAAATCTAGGAACATGAAATACAGTACAGTAACTGGAAATCTGGCAGAATAATTGATGATGAAGCCATTTCCATCACAAACAACTTGAACATTTAGTGAGTGAAACCTTTTCCTATTGACGTACAGTACATGGCCTCATCAATACTTGGAGCCTTGATGGCAACGTGTGTACCTGCATGCATAGCATAAACATTAATATATTGTGTAACAATAGGATCAATTTTATCTGTCTGCCTCATACTCTAAACAAAGGAATGACATAGTATATACAGGACTGTATACTGGTATAGTATTATATAAGCCAAACCAATAAAATTCCTCAAGAGGAAAGTACACAAGGCAAGGTTGAAGTTAATATTGTGGGTAAAAAACTGTTACCTCTCTTACACCTTGTATGTTGTAGAGCCAAGAATCACAACAATGTTGGTGGGGGGAGACTGATCATTTATTATGAAGCATGTCTCCATATGATTGGGTTCTAACAACAAGGAAAACAATAGCATTATGGATTTCATCAATAAAACTATGAAGCTTACCATCTATAGCTTCAATTACTCGTGGGAAGTTGGTGACCCTGCTGAAGGCTTGGGCTGATGTTCACAACTGTTGTGGTGTTGATGGCATATTAATTTCCTCAGCAGCTTTGGTACTCATGATGTTTGTTATTCTGGTGAATAATCTGCTGATGCTTGCTTGTGTTGGACCTGAAATAATCGTTATTTATTCAATATGTATATTTGTTGCATGAGATAAAATATTATAGTATTGTTTGGTTAGGTTTTTAAACTGTAATACTACAATTTGTGTTAAAATTACTTGATTGCAACCCTATGCTGCCTAGAAAACTATGTACAATATTTAATTGTAATAGAGTAGTGAAGAAATTTAAATATTATAGTGGATTGTTTATGCAGTCCAAACATTGTTCACAAAAGATTTTATTTATGCAAAAAGTACAGTATGATACAGCACTGTATATATGCAGCTCCTGTTTCTTTGGCCACTATTAGTACAGTATAATACAGCACTGTATATATGCAGCTCCTGTTTCTTTGGCCACTATTAGTACAGTATGATACAGCACTGTATATATATAGCTCCTGTTACTATGGCCACTATTAGTACAAACTGTATCAGAAAACATACTGCATCAAGCTTACAGTTATTAATGACACGATAAGCAATAATGAAAACAGGTTACAAAGTACAATAGAGCCATTTTGTATTCAACAAATTTTTCTCATGTGTTTCAAGACCTTTATTATGATATGATATGCTTATCTTATATGGTACTTGCTTATGTAAATTGCTGATATTCTTTATCCTTGAAAAGGTATGGCACAAACAATGCATCTTTGAGCATCAAGTCTAAATAAATCTTAGTATAATGGACAAATTGAAATACAGTATTTAGAATAAAAAAAAATATTTTATTGGTTATACTTAATTAATTTATATATTTCATATACAGTACAGTATATATATATATATATTAATATTTTTTACTTGATTTGATATATACATAAATTATGTTAAGGAAATCTGAGGATAATCCATTGAGAAGATATCTATAGATAGGCTACAGTAAATTAGGGAGGAGTAACCACTAGCCTAACATTTAAAACTAAAAAAAAAAGAAAATATTACCCATTATATTTTACTCACCTCTTGTGTCTCCAATTAACATGGTAATAGGAGCCACTGGCATACACTCTCAGGGCAATCAATAGCTGGATATGTGGTGGTATGGGATTTCCTCGCCTTGTTCTTCTCCTCAGCAGGGGTGAGAACTCATCAATGAGCTGCGTCAGCTCATGCCGAGGAAAGTGGTAGTGCCTTATCAGCTCGTTGTCATTGAGAGCTAGAGGGTCCAGACGGTCTCAAAAGCACCTCTCTCTCCTTAGAGCCCTTGTTGCCATGTCAGCCAACACGTAGTCCATGGTGAAGTAGCCTCTGTAGCCGCTGTCCGCTGTACCAGTCACCGATGTACAGTACAAGCAGTACTTGAAATGTTGTGTAAAAAGCTTTTTGCGTGTTGTTTACATCTTGCCGTCTTTAAATATATATTGATATCAATTTCCACTGTAATCAATGAGAAATATTCACTAAATATGATGATATCTGAGCCCATATGGTGCAAGTCGTTAACTTCTACCAGCTTTTACTACACCTCCCGAGGTGTTGTTATTAACGACGTCGCTAACGCATCCGTGACGTCATCATTTTGCTTCTTGGATCGCGTCGGTAGTGGCCGACGTCGCTAACTCGAGTTACCGACGTTGTTAAGTTTCTTGGATCCGGCCCCAGGCTGAGTGGAGCTTACGCACTTATTCCTGAATACACTCACCCTAGGGGCCTAGGTGCACTGACACCGTCGGAAGAATATTGTGCCCAGTGTTGTGATACATATATATATTATCATTGTTAATATGAGAAGTGAATGATACTTTCATATACCTACATGGCCTTAGTAGTGAAGTAAATGTATATGCAGTAATTTAGATTAATTTAGCATTAGTAAATAGCTGATATGAGAGAGAGAGTGAAGTGTATTGGTCTGATTTGGCAACATTGCGGGAGGGAGAAATCTCCCAACAGCCAACGCCTCAGCGCTCAGTATATTTCAAAAAGACTATAGTGTGACATCGGCTTAGTTACTGGATTGATACTATACAAATAAGTAATAAGGATACTAGTACACTCTATAAGTTGTTTCTCCAAACTATTGTCCAGTTATAAATACTGCCACCATATAACGTGTGTATATTATTGTCTATTATATAGTTCCTTCCTATAAGACAAACAAACATTTGCTCCACTATGCATAAAAAAAAACCTTTTCACTGAAAATGTGAAATATTATAAATAGAGTCATATGAATATGTTTCATGATCGCATAAATTCTGATTTTTTTTTTTTTTTTTTTTTATAATATCAATACAAAATTGCATTACCAATTAAGCTACTTACTGTTCGTAGCGATTTGGCAGCACTGAATATACAATGCTGGTGAAGAAAGCTCTGCGGGAAGCTGTTTGATCTGTCACCTTAAAAGAAAAATATGGATAAAATAATGTTCATCTCCAAACATAAGTCGGCCCTCAAACCACGTTGCAGCTTTAATAATTTTAATTACGATGAGTTAGTGTTATGTGACTTTTAGAACATCCTATATGATACAATTAAATTACAATACAATTTTTTATATCAAAAAGATAAAAAATATAAAGAACTATGATAATGAAGATTATTATGATAATGATGATGATTTATAATAGAACCCTAACTGAGGATGGGGCAAGACCTTTCAATATACTTATTATGATTTCATTATAAGCCGACGGTAATTACTAATACAATGAGAACTAGCACCAAGTCAAGAGGGATTATTTGTCCCCTTCTCTCCGTTTACCCACTGTCCGCACTCCCTGTTCACTCCTCACGCTTCACACCACCTGTGGTACTGTACTACTCTCGTTACTCCTACCACCACCCGCCTTATACTGTCTCTACCTACCCAGCCAAGTCCAACACCCTTCCAACCTTTCACCTACTACCACTTATTCCCCTATTGAAGTTATCAATAGGGGAGGCATGCGAGGTGTTTGAAAGTGTTTCTGCACAGTCCCTGCGATGTAGAACAATTAATATATTTAACGTGGCAAGGGACTCCACCAACTTCGATAGCCTGATTCGAGAGGATTTTAGTTACCGTTCCTTTCTTATGGGGCTCATCACACAGAGCATTCAGCAACTTAACCCACTCTTCATCCCCAACCCGGTAGCAGCAATTAGCTTCCAGCTCATCCTCCTCACAGAGGTCTACTGTACGAATCCCGATAGGGTACCGATACAGATTGTTAGCAGGCACAGTTAAAGGTGTGCAGTCATCCCGAGGCCTTTAGTTGTAGAGATACCCCTTTTCCTCTATAGAGCAGCCCTTTCTCGCCGCGATGACCTTCACAGTGCGGTGGCATCTCTCAAATATGCCATTCCCGGACGGTACATGGGCGCATCTGAAACGGAGGCGTACACCCCATCGAGTCACAAACTCCCGAAACGACTTGCTACGGAGGGCAGTATCGTTGTCAATCAATAATTCTTCTGGAGCTCCTCGCTCATAAATTTATGTTTACGCTTGTTTGCAGTCACTGAGAGTCAGATAGGGTCGCCCTTTGCAGTGTGTAATATCCATGCCCACTCGCTGCCATGTTCCTTCCACATCCAAAGTTCTTTTCCTCCACTTAACAGGAGCTGGGTCGATGGATTGGCAAATTTCACAGTTGGTTATGACGGCGTGTTCCTGTCTTCGTGTGACGGCTGGGTAGATTCTCCTAACAAAATCAAGAGTTCACTTCACTCCTGCATGGATGGCTTGCGGCGTGATAAAGTTCTGCAATCTTTTCACCACTTGGTTTTACGGTGACTGCACACACGACCTCTTTCAGTACAGGACAGACAATGGGGATCTTCAGCCACCCTACTTTTTCCTGACAGAACATCTGAATCATATCCAGCGATACAATGTAGACGAATCAGTCAACATCTCCACTTCCTTCACCTTCCAAGCCAGTGCGAGATTCAACCCCTTGATCACCGCGTCCAGTTCGGCCATGTTGATGCGAGAGGAATCGTCCTTTCGCAACCAATTTTATTACAAAATGCACCAGATCTGAAACCACACATTAATATCTTGTCCAATATCCATTATTATCAATAACAAACTGAAGCCGGGGCTGCTCGGTCAGACAGCTGAAGATGGTACGGCATGGAAGAGACATGTTTATATACGATGTTTGGTTTTCTTCTCATTGCCACCCATTCATCGTAGACGTGCTGTCGCAGTTGTTCTCTGGTCCGCTCTCCTCCAACAATGTAGGCATCCGTGAGAAGTTGATCTAAAAGTTTTCTCATCACTAAAGGTGACACGGCTTCAAAAGTCCATCTCATTGTCTCCATGTTGTTGAGCAAAGCGAAGACGGTTTTCACGATGTCTGTCAGTTAATGTTTCTTTTATTGCTGGTGTTCGATGGTGAACTTCCCTTTCATGAAGCCTCCTCCTCACTGTGTCAGCTTATACTTGTAGTCCCAGTTGTTCCTTTACAGTAACGGCATTTGTGAATGGCTCTGCCTCAACTGTGTCGATGATTGCCTTGTCTTGCTCCAGTGTTGTGTGTCTTGATGACCCTGGTCGTTTCTTGTCCATTATATTTCCTTCTTCCTGCCATCGTCTAAGCCAGAAATATACAGTGGTACGAGATATACCCAATTCTCTAGCAATCTGCGTTGGTGTCTTTCCGCTCTCATTCCAACAATCCTTCCTCTCTGAGTAAGCTTTTCTTGATGATAATCCATGCGTGAGAGGGAGCTCCGTCTAAGGTGAGACTCAGTTTTGAATGGCAGTGACCTGGACATGAGCAAAACATTAACACCTCGGTGTCAGCAACTATTATGGTATTATAGTTTCGGCTGCCTATCTCGAGGTAAAATAACAAATAATTATAATAGCTATTACCTGTTTAAATTATGATCTCATTGGATGGATCCCAGTAATGATACACCATGCAAGCCCGTGTTTCGATACTGTAATGCATCAGATAATTATAACAGGAATTAAATGTAACATGTTATTACACTATTAGTTATTTAATTTACAATGCAATGAGTAGATCATTGTGTGAAATATTAGTTGCATAATTATTCTTTATCTATTATCTTACCATCTCATCAACGGGTCACATTTCATGATGGAGGATTTAAGATAATTAAAAAAACGCAACAGTTTTTTTAATGTGAGTTTATAATATAAAAAGAACTTTTATTAAATTTCCTCTTATCATATTCGTGTACACAGCTTGCAATATTGGCTTCAGAAAGTGTAGAATTTATGAGATATTATGATTGAGATAAAGGTTTGTGTATCAGTCGTTCAGTCATCGGTCACGAGTTTGCTCCATTCATGAGCTTCTACTGCTACAGGCTTGCCAACCCGATCGTGTATGGCCACATAGAGTCTCCCTCAGAGTGTTCAGGGAACAGTGCAGCAGACTGTACACCCGTGATACTTAATCACTGATCAGAGACGAACGGCAGGCACCACACACGCCCTGCTATAGTTGTACTGGGTGGGGAAATGAGCAATGCGAGGCGATTCGAAGCTTTCTGCTCCTCAGAAATTATGTATCACGAGTGTAGACTGATGGGTCAAAGTCTGATACTGGAGTTGGTTTTGGGGCTGTCTTTCCCGAATTTTGTCATGACAGCAGGCTTCCATCTGTCATGTCTATTTTTACTGCGAGCTCTCTGTCATTTTATATGCCCTCCAAGTAATTTTGACTCTCCCACAGCCTTCTTTTATTGTGTTTAGCAATTCCTGCAGGCCTTGGGCAATTTTACTGTTTTACATTCTTGAGTCGATTGTCCTCCTGGGCCACAGAGTCACATGTTGTTGTGTCCCGGCTGCATTTTCGCCAAGTCTGGCGGGCTACGTGCCCTTACCGCTTACTGCTGGGCCAAAATCAAGGTGGTTGGAAGGAGATTAACGCTTGGGTTATACCGATAAAAGCATCCATGGGATAATCTTTATAATAGTCTCATTCTCTTTCCCAGCTAATTTTACCTTAATTGAACGAAGCGCTGACTTATACCCGTATAAACTTCACAAATATGTGTCCCGGCTCTTGTGGGTGTCCATGGGAATGAAATGGCTGATGCCTCGCAAAGGCTATGGCCTCCAGTGTTCAGCTTCCTGCCTGGCATCATCCGGTACCTGCTGAGCACCTTAGACCCTAAATTGATGTTGCCATTTGTTCCTGCTGGCAAGACAGATGGGATGCCGTCGGGACTAACAAGTTCTACGGCATCCGCCAGCACTTGGGTTTGTGGAGCTACAGTGGCTTCTCCCGCCTGTGGGAGATGGTTCTTAAGAGCTCGTCATAGGCTCGGGGATCACATACTCTCTACCTTGCGGGTAACCTGGTCCAATCACCACCCGAAATGTAAGCACTCTTTCTACGCCGGGAAGAATGAATTAAATCTTACATTGGTGTACTCAAAACCAATTTTATTACTACCTACACCCTACGTTAACACAGGCAAGTTTACTTCTCAACTTAACTCAACTAATACACAAATACACAAATGATATCCACATACGAAAGAAAAATAAATAATTTGGATGTACAAATAACCACAACTCTGGAGAAAATACTGGCTCGACCTCAACAGCATTGTGGTTGGTTAATACCCTGCAACGGGGTTACACACTATATTCCTTGCGCTCCAAGGAGTCTGTTCTGGGTGAGGCAGACGTCGTGATATACCACTAGCCATGGTGTTAAATTAACCTCAGTACAGTACTTGCTTCTTTCTCGTATCTCCCACCTATTTACTATTTGAATATTGTTTTATATATAGATTCTGTATATAGTAAAAGAAGCTGTGTGTATAGTACAACGAGTTTCAGTTTTTAGGATTATAACAATGATTTGAATAACTTCTATGACACCTGGCCGCGCAGAGCTGTTTCCCCATGTTGCCACGCCGAGGCGATACTTTTTTTTTTTTTTTTTTTTTTTTTTTTTTTTAATTCATTGCGCCGTAGCGTCAGTCAATAGGCAGACAACAGTACACAAGGGTAAGCGGGACTCACGAGAACCCAATGACCACATACACACACAAGCACACACACATGCGCACACACACTCACATCACGAAAACATAACAGAATGAAGCACAAGCATACAGACAAATATTTATATCATGACCTACTTAAATCCACCAAAACGAGGGTGGCGCACCAGAAGTTCCTCCAGAACCTGATGGTTCAGCAGGTGTCGACAAACCACATCAAGTGGCAGGCCCTGGGGCAGCAAGTGTCGAACAGTGGGGCAGGCCAGGCAATAGTGCTCTATAGTGTTAGCACGAGGCGCTCGACACAAGCGACACTCAGTGAAGGGAGGCTCACCCTGCATCCCAGCAACCTGCCACGGTGGCCGGTAGCCAAGCCTCAAACGAGCAGAGACTACATTGTGCCTCCGAACCATGAGGCCTCGACGACGGTAGGAATATTTGTGATGGCAGACAGACTCGTAATGGGTGATGGAGATGCTGAAGGGCCTCTCTGCATCCCTGCGTCGCCGTACAGGGAGGAGAGCGGCGGAGCGGACTTTAGAGAGGTAACATGTCAGGGAGAGAGGACGTCCAGCACCACGAGGAGGCAGATGGCAGGCTTCCTTTGCGAGTCTGTCAACTGTACCATTGTGACGTAAACCTACATGGGATGGCACCCATAAAAATTTGACAGTCAAGTTACGGTGACGCAATAAGGCCAAAAACGATAAAATCTGCTGAATAACAGTAGAGTGTGTGGGCTGAACACTAGAGAGGGAATGAAGGGCAGGTTTGGAGTCACAAAAAATGGCAGCATTCACTCCACGTTGACAAACAACACTAACAGCATCCAGAATGGCATACAGTTCACACAATGTTGAGCTAGAGTGGTTACAGAGACGACGGCCAACCCAGCCCCCTGGAGGTGACTCCAGGTCAGGCGAGAAAACAGCACAACCTGCTGCACCATCCACCTGCAATGAGCCATCAGTGTAGAGGCAGTATGGATCTGTGATGGAGGAAGTCACTGTTTCTATGTGTTCCAGAGCCAACTGCTGCTGTAGAGAAGGCAGCTCCGACTTGGAAGTAGGTGTAAAGCTCACATCAGGTGTTGGTAGCATCCATGGAGGGGGCCCTGGGTGGACGTCTGCAACCATTATATCTATATTAAGACCACGGAGCACAGAGGAAACAGACCTTATAAGAGTACGTCCAGCAGGCAGTATGGGAGGGACCGGGTAGTTTGGTCTAAGAGAAGTCCTGACTAACTGAGAGTAATGGGGTGAAAGATGTGGGAAATGGAGGCACTTGACAGTGAAGCAAGTAACATTAGAATAAATTCTCTCCACTAATGGGGGAAGACGCAACTCACGCTGCATGTTCACTATCCTGGTCGACATTGGACAGCCGAGAATAATTCTCATTGCTCTATTCTGAAATTTTTCTAAAGTTTCCAGAGTAGCCCTAGGAAGTTGAATCAGAGCAGGGGAAAGGTAATCAACAACTGAACGGATAAAAGCAATATAGATGGTCCTGGCTACTGGGATGGAGATGCCCGAGGAGTTGTTAGATAGCCATTGAAGTGGTGTAAGTCGGCGCTGGAGACGACCCAATAAGTCCTGGACAATGGGATGGTCTTGAGGTCTGGCAGGGACAATCGGCCAAATATTGACTGGCGCACCCAGGTAGCAGTACTGGGAACACATGGGAATGACAGTCCCTCCAATGGTGAACACTGGCTGAGCTTGAGGAAGGCGGCAGGTGAATATTCTGCTCTTATCTGGGGAGACAATAATGCCACAGTGAGAGGAGGCCACAGAGAAGGAGTCAAGAAACCGCTGGAGATCCCTTGGTGAGGTAGAATGAACACAGATATCATCAGCATAGCACGTAATTGTAGTTCCAGGAATATCAGGGAGAGAAGTGAGCAACCGATGCATCAGAATATTAAATAACAATGGGCTGAGAACACCACCTTGAGGCGTACCAAGATGAAAACTGCGCAAAGGACTGAGTGCACCACTGAAAAACACACGGGAGGTCCTGTTACTCAGGTAGCCCCGAATCCACCGTAGTAGATTACCCTTTATCCCAAAGTCAACCAGTTGATCCAAAATGACGTCTCTATTAGCAACATCGAAGGCACTTCGAAGGTCAATGAAGGCCACCACACTGTCCCTGGAAAGGCGAGAGTACAGGTCGACTAGGCAGTGATGTGTGCTCCGCTGGGGAAGGAAACCAAACAGCCATGGAGAGAGGCGATCCTGCAGTCTGTACATGAGACGATTGAGTAAGATTCTCTCCATAACCTTACAGAAACAGGAAGTAAGGGAAATAGGCCTGAACTTCGCAGTGCCGGGCTTAGGGATGGGTATTATTGTGCTGCTGGTCCAGGCTCGTGGTACACAACCGTCACGAAGACAAAGATTGTACAGTCGAAGTAGAGGGTTCCCAGGAACTTGTTGAAGTAGGCGCAGCACAGCATAAGTAATACCATCATCACCAGGGGAAGAAGCTCTACCCCGAATGAGAGCACGGCGCAACTCCTCCTCAGCTATCTCCTCTGCATCATCGTCATCATCTTGTAACAGAGCAGACATTAGACGTAGCCGATGGACAGCAGCACGGGAAGCGAGTGCATCTTGTATGTGGATGGGTAGACTGGCTGGGGTAGATTGTTCTGACCAGGCATCGACAAGTTGTTTGGCATAATCGGCAGGAGTGTGATGACGAGCAGTGGCCGGTGTCTTTTTAACAACCCGACGGATGAGGTGCCACATAGAAGCCACACTTGTTTGCTGGTTGATGCTGTCCGTGAACCGCTGCCAAGACTCAGTGTGAGCACAATCCTGCAGGGCAACTAAAGCGTCCCTAGACATCTGGTAACGATGGAGTAGGTCAGGGGTTGGGTTGGCTTGAAACAATAGGCCATCACGTTCAGCCTCCTCCTTTGCCTCCTGTATACGTGCATCCAGCGTCCAGGAGTGGGCAGTATGGCGATGCTGGAGGTGTGGCCGGGAGACGTATAGCCTATAAAAGTCATGAGTAGCAGATACAAGATCAGAGTACAACTGTTCAGCTGATGATACGTCAAATGTAGGGAATACATGGGCCATAAATAAGATGTAAGTCGGGCAATATTTAGGGGGCACAGCAATACGCAAACGAGTGGCTGAAGCACCTGACCCAGCAGTTAGAGAATAATGAAACCGAAGAGCAATGTGATCAGAGAATAAGTCTGGCACGGAGAAGCACTGGACCTGAGATGCTATCAGGCCAGACGAGAGGATGTAATCCAGAGTACCTCCCCGGCAATGAGTGGCACCACCAGTGTCCCAGTGTGTCAGATGATGCTTGCGGATGTATGAAAGGAGACGAACACCATTACGATTAATAGAGCCAGTACCATCACCCAAATCAGAATGCCGAGCATTAAAATCTCCCATATACACCATACCACGCACTGTTGGAGAAGGAAGAGCCTCAAGAGTGAGTCTAGCTGGGGCAGAATAGACATTACATAGTTGGAGTACTCCATTCCCAGGTAGAACCTCAAATAGCTGAAAGGTCATGTCAGGATCAGTGGAGGTACGGAGAAGGCGATGTGGCAAGGAGCTATGTATGTAAGTCAGGAGACCATTCCTTACCAGATGAACATATGGCACATAACCTGAGAGGGGAGGAGCTTGCCCAAGAGCGAGCGGCCGTCCTGGAAATGCTTCCTGGAGAAAAATAACATTGGGATGATGACGAAAAACATAGGCCTTGAGTTGAGTGAGCTTAGCATAACTGGTGATACCACATACATTCCAGGAGATGACATCCAGCCGGCAATCACTAGCGAACTCTGTATTTGGAGGTAGAAGTCCAGTGAGTGGGGGCAGATGAGCGACCTGGAGAAGAAGATGGACCAGGAGAAGGGACTGACTCGAAAAGCTTTTCAAGGCGAGATGCAACAGTATCCATCTTTTCGGTAAGGGTAGTGACAGTTGAGATGATGGCCTGCTGAGCCTCGACCAAGGTGGAGAGTTTGGAGTCATTGGCAGCCTGAGCGGCAACCAGCCCATCAATCCTGGCTTCAAGGGCAGAAAAGCGGTTTTCAAGAGCCGTACATCGTGCCATGAGGGTAGCAACAGACTTGCGGAGGGCCAGGTCTGGAGGTGAGGCAGGGTTGGTAGGAGGAGCAGACTGGGGAGGTGGTGGTGGTGGTGGTGGTGGTGGTGGTGGAGGCGGAGCAATAGTAGAGACACGAGCCTGGACCTTACGTCGAGTACATCCATGCCACACGTTAACCCCTGGCTGAAGGCATCGTGGACACTTCCATCGAGACGTATCTTCAGGAGGTGAAGGCTCAGAGGTGGAGGCAGCAGGACGTGATGGTTCACCCCTGACAGGACACGTCTTGGAATCATGGTCGGCTGCACACCATGCACACTTCGGCCTGGCAGAACAGTACCGGGAGATATGCCCAACTCCCCAGCACCTGTAGCACCAAGGCTGGTCATTATGAAGTTTCCTCACCTCACACGGTGGAAGACAAGGGAGGAAATCAAAGGAAATCTCATTTGGAGGTGGATCGGGTTGACTCCAGACAACAACAATACGGCTAATGGGTGAACCATCTTGGAAAAAACGACGGGCAAAGTACACACCAGGGTATCCTTTGGCAAGTTTCGGGTCAACATCAATAGGAAAACGGGTGAGGATGTAGCTGGGGAACTTACGAGGCCTCTCAGGTGAGTCTTCAAGAATGAGAGGCAGAGATAAAAATTCACCAGCCTTCACTCTATCAATGATGTCCTGACGCTTCCTAGAGATGTAGACAAACCGGGAGGTGACAGCAGCCATCTTCACTTCAGCCAGTTCACGCTGCAACTGGAAGGCCCTGTTGACATCAGACAACCAACGCAGCTTTGTGTCTGTAGATGGGTTTCCAGAGAAGGAGAGTTTGACATAGGCATCTCTCGGGGCAAAAGCAGGAAGGTTGGACGAGGGCAAGGAGTTGGTATACAAAGAAGAAACACCAGGGTGAGGCAGAGAAGGTACGTCGTGCACAGCTGAAGCACCCTTGGCAGTCTTGGCAGCTGGAGGTAAACAGTCCACACCATCGGAATCCTGCGAGGAGTCGGACGAGGCATCAACAGGTCGCTTGGTAGAGGTTGAGGAGGTGGAAGGCTGCAACCTGTGCTGCGGAGTGACCGAGGAGAGGGGGGGAGGGTTGCGAGAAGGCAGCTCAGGCCAGTGATCCTCAATTGGAGACTCGTCTTCCTCCGACATTGCCAAGTCGGCCTCCAAGCAGGAATCCGCACTCTCCATCAGGCCAGGCAAGGCCTAGATGGAAAGGAAACAACAACACAAACAACTAAACACTCAATCAGCCAGGGACACACACACACACACACACACAGACAATCACAACAAAACTATACACAGAACCACAACAGACAAACAACACCAGCAACACCACAGAAACAGCAACACACAAACAAGAACTCACAAACAACACAAAAAACACAAACAAGAACTCCAAAACAACACAAAACAACAACACAAACGAGAATGGAAGCAGAGCGCCACGAGTACGTCCACACTCCACCTGTTCTGGAGCGAGACTGAGGCGATACTGGGTCACTAACTCATTTCCTGCCTGACCATAACCCGCGATGGTAGTGACAATCCGATAATTGGTGGTCAATTCGGCAATGTCGCACTCAAGAGAATTCCAACTTCTGTCCCACCCAGAATGGACTCCTTGAAGCGCAAGGACTATAGCTACCTAGATAGGTATAATTATGCTAGGCTGGACGGTCACAGGGGGACACACACCAGCAATAATAAAACACCAAACTAGCTAACCAGGAAAAGAGGCTAACTGTATGTGTGTGTGAGTGTATGGGTGGCGTAGGGACCACGTGGCTCGCTTCTCAGCTTCATCTGTTTTCACACCTATGTGGATGAGGATTTGAAGCTGAATCAGGAAGTAATACTTTCAATACTTAGTTACTTTCAGGGGTCACTCACTGACTCCCGCTTCAAGAAAATCAAGGTAACTGAGGTAATACACCATTAGGGGGAGAGGATCTAAGGATTTTTAGAGAATGGCTGAGAACCTTTTCCTTTCTCCTCCTCACCGTTGTATGTCTCATCCCCTGGCTCGAATAAGATGGTTGAACAGACTATTTTCCCTCATATTTATACTAATCACTCTTCTTTTCATCTCGCAATGGATAGAATAATCCATCTCAACGAAGAGACGAAGATGATTAAAATCTTACCGTCAATTGATGGTCATACAGTGGATGCATATATGTTTCTTAGCACTTTAAATAAGGTAAAATTAGGGAGACAAACGTGTGTTGCGCATGCGTAATTCCTTTATGCCACCTCACCACACACAAATGACCCTAAATATAAAGACTTAAACTTACAATTATACAGTGAGATAATTATCTTAACATATTTAACCCAAAAATGAAATTCAAAAGCCCTACATACACATATAATATATTAATCTACTTAAACCTAAAGAGTTGTGAACAAATATACACTAGCAGAGGAGCGAACTCAAGGAGTAATACTCGAAACAGTAATTGGGACCCGTACACGAGTTCCCAAAGCATCTTATATGATAGGAGATGTAGTGGTATTACTGACACATTCAGCAACATCAACGTCCACAACGCAGGTGGAATAATCATTCCGCTGCTAGAGCGGAAGAGAAACCTTATGGAAAATCACAACGACCGAGGTACCCATATTCATCTCGCGCTTTTCTGATATTCTCAAAGGAAGCTTGCGAGGGGAACATCTGTTAAATCAAGAGACTCATCAGACCCCCGAGAACGCTTCTGGTGGGATTGGGAGGAAATATGGATGAATCTACAGAAAAGCTGCATTGCTAGGAGGAAAGACCATGGAGTCAAGAGACTCAGAGAAACCACGAAGACACCTCTGTTGCAATTAAGATCACTTTGGTTTCCCTTTTGGTAAGTGGCTGGCAGCGTGAACCTCTACTTGAGAATTGTCATTAGGGGAAGGGTTACCAGAATGAGAATCTGATGCAGTTTCCAAGATAGAGAAGCTATTATGTATTGGAACCGGAGAACTGTTTTCATCCGAGCAGCTGTTACTTGGGAAAGGCAAGAGCGTACCGCAACCAAAATAGATGTTGTCTACTGGGAATGATAAGAGCGAATGGAAGAGGCATAGGTCCTCACGCCACCATCCTTCTGTCGCCTGAAGTTGAGTTGCCATCTGGCACTACCAATGCTGATGAATTGGGAGTTAGCCAAGTGGAGGATATCCTGTTCGAGGAGGTACGTCTTACATTGGCGGGAACGTAAGGGGTCAGCATCCCTGTAGTAAAATCAGTAATTCTCTGACTGACACTCAGAAGTAGGATGTGAGTCAAGAGCAGAACAATTACCACATCCGGAACGGTTTGTCCAGTTCCTCCTCCACGGACCCAAACTCATAGCAACAAAAATTCTGTAAAGGACGCTTAACAAAAGGCTTCACCTCCAGAAAAGTTGGTTGATATTTGTGCGATCTCGGATATGCGAGCCATAGAAAGTAAGGATGATCATGTTCTTACTGCCTTTCATTTTTGTCAACCGTTGGACACTATCAGGGCACATAGCAAGAATGTCTTCTTTTCAACATTCATACTGATCCTCGTTGTTTACACACATGTCCTATGAGGTTTGATGGATTCAAACATGCCATCAGAAGGGCAGGGGAGATTGAGGAGCATCATGGCCTGTGTAAGATATTCAACTTCTTTTTTCAGAGATACCTAGAGGCCTGGATGAGGTTACCCCGCCCCTCTACAGAGTCATCAAAATCATTGTCACTGTCAACTGTATTTATTGACCGCTTCATCCGAACAGTACAATTACCACAGACAGAGAATCTTTCGCTTTGAAATTTATTTTGGCCGCAGCATTTGTATTAACATTAATTTAGCATCAATTGGATCGGCAATCATTGTCATAATTGAGACTGATACCGAGAACTATTTCAAAACGCTTAAAATGGAGTGAATGGCACCATACGAGAGTGATCCAAATACACTAGTCAACATTAAAGTAGCCAGACCACTAGCAGGCTTTGACGACACAACACCTGACCTGCAGCGTCTCTTTGTGTCTGTTACAATTGCATGTGGAAAACGAGCTTCAGCCATGTGCTACCACCTACTGGGCAGATGAGGGTACCTGGCGCTGGTTGCTGTGGGCGGGGTACCTCATCCCCAACGGGACCACTCGTTTTAAAAAGCAGCCCAATGACTCGAAAGTTTGCCCACGACGTTGGTGAGACCACCTTCTCCAACATCTTCCGGCCCAGACACCCAACATCCAACACAAGACGGTTCATCTGGAGGGCAGCACTTTTGGCTCGTACTGGCAGCTTATTGCATGGGAA
Source organism: Petrolisthes cinctipes (assembly GCA_033782935.1). Taxonomy (NCBI): domain Eukaryota; kingdom Metazoa; phylum Arthropoda; class Malacostraca; order Decapoda; family Porcellanidae; genus Petrolisthes; species Petrolisthes cinctipes. The sequence continues at coordinate 1,622,918 of JAWQEG010000481.1, read as the reverse complement.
CCATTTAATCTGGTCTCACTGGCGACCTTTCTAGCATGGGAAATCTTCTCTTCCCGAAATCGGGGCAGAGCAGGGGCCTGAACTCCCTCTCGTCTAGCTAGCAAAGTCTCACAGACACGCAATACCCTACCCCCCTAACCACACACACAAAACGGTCCCCTCTGGTGGGTGGGTGGCGTGTTTTTTCCCTGGTCATTTGGTTTTTGGGTTGATTTTTATAATAAGATTCTATTTTTGCATTATTGTATTAATATATTTTGTTTTCGATAATGTTATTTACTTAGATTTGTGCACTGGCCCCAAATGACCTTGATGTTTCTGCGCCTAATATCAACTTGCTGCACTGCAAAGCTATAGATCAGCTCTCTACAATACTGTATATGCTCTTGGTCTATTGCATCAACAACAGCTACAATTAGACCAAAACACCCATCTCTTGCATGAAATTTGGTATAAACTTAGCTGATACTGACTACCATTTCTATCCCTAACATCTGTGCTCCCTCTCATCAACTCTCAATGAATGTTCTATCCACTCCCTTCTCTCCTCCGCCTCCACTGTCTAAATGCTCCTCTACAGTTCTGGCGGTTGAAATTGGCGCGGTAGCGAAGATGTCAACCAGACTTACAAATAAAACGGACGAAAACAATAGTAAGGTAACACTCACCAAAAATAAGTACATTGTTATTTTGTGTGTATGTACGTGTGTCTTTTAAATCATGCATACCATATTTATAAGTACATTGTTATTGTGTGTATGTGTGTTTTAAATCATGCATACAATATTTATAAGTACAGTACATTGTTAGTGTGTGTGTGTTTTTTTTGTTTTTTTTCTTTTTATGTGTGGCAGTTGATTGGTGTGTAAGGAGCCATCTTTAATACCATTACTAATACCACTATTACTACTACCACCTTATGAATTGAAAAAGTTTGTTTGGCAACAACACACAATTTTACTCCACCCTCTTAAAACACCCCAGGGAAAACTGATGTATGGTAACCGCCAGCCAGCCTACGGGAGAACCAAAGAGAGTTGTCAATTATAATTTTTACCCCGACCCGCGCCAATATTCTGGGGTTTCTGGCGGGAACTGAAGCGAGGACAGACGGGACCAGTTAGTGGCGCGGGCTCTCTACCGCGCCAATTTCAACAGCCAGCACAGTAAATATTCCTCTTCTACGTCTCCCCTCAATCTCTCCCCTGAAGTACCACTGTCACCTTCCTCGCCACCCCACTCTACCCTGGCTCTTCCCTGCCTCCTACCCTGGTCCACACCATTTAACAATGCCTCACTCGCTGTGATCACACCGAAATAAACAATGTCATCACCCCCAAGGCAATACCACTTGTTATAATAGAATATTAGGAGTTTACCAAAACAGTTCCCTACTTTTTTCATTACGGTTTGAATCATCATCCTGCTGTTATCTTTCACCAATAAACTTTCATTGGTACTCTTAACCCATTAATGACGATAATTATGTAATGACTAAAAAAACACAAATTTTCCAAGAACAGCTTATTACTACTTCCTTTTCAATAGTATGTAAACAAATTGCAAAGAATTATTTTACTAAGTAGTGTTTTTAATGTGGTAGATTTTCCTGCCACCAGGCAGTTATGGTAACAAAAATATTAGAATAATATATATTCATTCCAAAAATATTAATAACTTTGTATTACACTCGCAGAAGAATATGTATAATTATACCTCCTTTATCACTTGATATTATGATGTTCTGAGTTTATATAATATATATGCAAATTTCAAAATTTCATTTGTGTAAACATAATTTCTTCAGTGGTAAAAATGAAAAAAAAAAAAAAATCTACTCTCATATGAAGCACGAGACAATAATTCCGAGTGTGTATTTCACTCATGTGCAGATATGTAGAACATTAGACTTCTATTTGTTAAAAGTATGGTAGTTTTCCATGCATTCGGGATGCACAGGCACTTCACACATCTTACACAAATATACTGTTCTCCGCGAACACTGGCGACAGCGTGAGTTTGGCTGGTCCCCTTTCATGGTCCAGTGTTGCTTACCATTGTACCTCACAGTGTCCTTTGCTAATCCAGCAGGGAATTTCTTAGGTCCGGGTGATAGTCGGCTCGTGCAGAACCCCTTCATAATGGCAATGACAAAATGACGAATGAAGTCAAGCAGGCTGGTGTTATTTCCCAGCTTCCTGTATAGCATCCATGAATTTGTAACTTGTGCATTTATACTTGCTGGTCAAAGATGTCCACTCCACCCATATTTTGGTTATATACCTTGACAGAATGTGGCTTATCAATATTTATATGCTTTTTCTCTCTCTTGCACCACCGCTTGGCTTTGTTTACTGGGGTTTTCCTTACCTTTTTTGACCCGACAGTAACAACCTTGTTATCTTGACAACATACAGTCGTGGTCAATAATAATCATCCACATATGGGTAACTTTAACAATTTACTGTGTAATGTTGTCATGTTCACATATAATTTTATTGTTTTAAGCAGTGTGTAGCTGCTTGTATTAAATTAAACGATGGTACTTTACCTATTTATTGGAAAGTTTATCAGCTAAAGAACAGAGGGAAGCTGTCAAAATCTTACGTGAGTTACCTCTATATGGATGATTATTTTTGACCACGAGTGTATATACAACCAGTAAAGGCCTCCTCCATGTACCCACGAGTTTTCTTCTCCATATCTTTCTTTGCCATGACTGGAGCACCACTCAGACGATCTACTCGCATAGTTCCTGTTGCACCTATGCCCTGATCACCCAGATTTTTTAGTAAAGGAACTGACGTAAAGAGATTATCAAACACCACATGTTGACCTGTATGTAAGTTGATCTGTTTGACCAATTCCATCACTACATTTGGGCCATGTCCAAGTCCTGTGTCAGGAACATTAGTATGTGAACCATAGTACGGTTCAGCATGAAGGAGAAAACCATTAGCAGTACATGCAGCCCACACTTTGAAACCAAAACATATTGGCTTTCCCCTTATAATTTGCTTGGCACCATGCTTGCCATAGTAGGGAATCATGACTTCGTCTGTGCTGTAGAATTCTTGACTATACTTGGGTTGGTTGACTTCATTCAGGTGCTGGAAAAAAGGACGTACCTGAAAAGCAGCAAATGTTACTTTACAAAATCCCTGAGGTTGATTGCTACCACCCTGCTTAGGTGAAAATCTTTCAACTGTTCTGAATCCTATTCCACAATGATCTACAACATTAGCACTGAATATTTTTCTGTGTTTTAAATGGCCCTTCGCTTATTGTTCCATTCTACATTCCTTAATTTGGAATAACATCTATTTCACTAAATATAAGAGGTTATATATGAGTTGCAGGCAAGCATGTGTTCTCTGTATATTACAGTTGAATCCAATTTCGTTGCATTGGTATAATTATTATGCCTTATTCTCTATACTTAGGGGGAGGCGGTGGCAGAGTGGATAAAAGAGATGGACTGCGAATGTCAAGGACCCGGGTTCGAATCCACGAGAAAACGTCTGGGATTTTTCAGAGGTGAACTTGGTCCAGCTGTTCGTCAATTATCCTGGCTACGCCGACACGTCAAGAAAATACCCCTTACATCGTCTTCAACTCACAACATAGAAGATGCCCGACCATATTCCAAGATGCTGTGAGTGACGGTGTAACTGCTCTCACCTGATAGTGACGTGTATAAATAAGGTGTCGTCATCTAGTGGGGCAGAAGAGAAGCTACGGTACCAACATCACCACGAAGCTCCACTGTCTCAGCTAGTGCGACACCCAGTAATCTCGGGGCCTCGCAAGAGTCACGAGCCTACAGCCCCGAGATTGAGGTTTAGAAAAAAACATAAAACAAAAAAATACTATCTTACAAAAATCTTTAGATAAAAATTTGAAACGCCATGCAAAGTGAATCCTTACGTCGTCCCAGGTTGCTGATGGAAGGATACGAAAAGTAAAGTTTAGGACCTCTCCCATAGTCACCAGAAGTTCGACGTCCATGCCGCTGTATCTTGTGACATTATCTTCAGTTGTAATTTTCCAGTATGGTTCCCATTCCAGTACAGTAGTATCTAGCAGTGCACCATGAAAACTGTGTATGTGTGAGGGAGGGGGGGGGGGGGATGTCAGTATTGAGTAGTAATATGTATTCAGTAATAGTAAGTATTCGAAAACATTAAACTCAATAGGGAAACTTTTTAACAATAACACTTTACATGAAGTAAGCATATTACTATTACTATTGATTAATATCTATACTTCAACATTAAAGAACTTTTCTTGGTTGCTGATTATGTATAACTGTTGATCTACATATACTTAGCGTACTGTACACCCGGAAGTACTAATTTCTATCCCCCCCCCCTAATAGCCAAAGTCGCGGCCAGTGATTACCGGGTGATCGAACACACCACATCCTACTCCTCTACCCCGACCCCAGTGGTTCATTTGCTCGAAGTATTAGATAAAGTGAAGCATTGTAGAGGAGTTGGATGTGGTGTGTTCGATCGCCCGGTCGTCACTGGCCGCGACTTTGGCTATTTGGTGGGGGGGGGGGGGTAGGGGAGAGAAACTAGTACCTCCGGGTGTACATCATTATGTCAAATATTTTCTTACTAAAAGTGACCATTGTTGCCGCATATCTTCCTCAATATAGAAAAACAATAACAGGAAGATCTGAGGCACCAATTCCTGGATGTTTCAAGGAATTAATCTGATTCCACGGCCAGTGTCTCTCTGGATTGAGTGAGTAGCATGCATCATGGAGAAGATTATTCACCTTAGCCAGTGTGGGAAAAACCTAAGTCATTACAGACAATCATCACTTATATAATTTATTTGTCCTATGAGTTACTGGTTCAGTAAAATTCATAAAGTGGTTTTCGGAGCTTAAGAAGTGTCACCAACTCATGTTTATAATTATTTTTATTTTGCCTTCGACTCCTTCATTTTTGCTGTAATTTAATTATTTTTTCTTCTGCCTTATATAGTAATTCAAGACAAATTTAGAAATTATAAAAAAAAAAAAAAAAATAAGCCGACAAAATAATTATATAGTTTTTCACTCATAACTTTTAATGCACTGATCAAAATTTTACAGTTGAAATTTGCCATGGATGTAGGAACAACTGACATAAATCATGGGTATAAATATGAAGGGTGTAAGATTATAAATTATTTGTGTGATGCCAAAGTTATTTAATAAAAATAATAAAACTTTGAGTCGGTTCACGCAACCGAGCATACGAGGTTTTATATTTATAGCTATTTAGTTATTTTTCTTTTATGAATATCAACGATGTACTGGAAGAAATTTTGTTTTGGTACGGTATGGTGCGGTACGGTATGATATGGTACGGTACGATTTTGGAAATTATGGTTCTGTCTAGGCCTTTACCGGTAAAAAATATTACCTCACTACTGGGGATCATAAGAACAGTAGCTTGAATGAAGGGTTGTTTTTGTTACAGTGGTGAGCCTCTTCCCTTCACTAGTCTACTGTTCCTACCTAGACTGCATCACCTAGTATGCATACGGTATGATATATCTTGATCTTCTTTCTTGCTCTTTTTTCTTGGGGTTCTGCTGGCTCCCCTCTTCCTCTTCTTATCCTTGTTTTGAAAGTACTCAGCGGTGATGTTAGATCCTGCTTGGAGTCCAAGTTCTGATATCATGGATGCTGTTGTGTATCCATCGTTGTGCTGCAACACTGTGTTACTTATTGAGAACTGACAGGTCCTCATCAGAAGAACTTTATCTTGGCAGACAATGCCACAGCTTTGAATGAAGTGCTTCATTAGGGTTTTTGGTCCTATTTGTCAGGTGGCCTATCACATCATCTGTGTTAGTTTACTTTTTCCTCCAAAGAGGCTTTTCTTAAACACTTTCCCTTATTTGTTTTTCTTTAGCTCCACATACTCTGCCTTCAGTTTTCGAAGCCTGGTTCCGAGTCTTTTAACAGCATGATTCAAGCATTCTTGTTTTTCCACTTGAGTGTTCACGTATGGTCCTTTCCCATAATCATATTATTCACGGCATTATAGACACTAGAGTCACCATCACTGACCAACACTCTGTACGTCATGCTCATTTTTTGTTCTGATCTCTGCCACATCTTTACTGCAGATGCAGGCTCCATGCCACCAGATTTCCCTTCATAGAATACTTTTCCATTTTTTCATCAAAGTCTTTATCACTAATGTTACCAGAATTCTTGAATGTTTTCAGTCTAGAACTTATAAGGCAATAATTTCACAGAATTTCAAAATCCAAGACAAATCCAGTATACAAATCAAATACTGCACCAAAACCAACATGAGAAGTCTGGCCTCTTGTAAACCATGATCCGTCAAAGGATACCTCCACTTCAAGGATTCCGTCATTACCAGGAACAACAACAATACTTTTGTAATACTCAAATATACATTTCTTAGTGGTTTCATTGTATGTGCTTACTTTTTGAAGGATCTGCTTTCAGTACATAGAAGTCTCCGATATGAAGGGGTTTTTATTCTCAGCAAAGAACTGGTTCTGCTGTACTCTGAATATCCTCCCCCAGACATATTACTATCATATACCCATCTCAAGTTGTTTTCTGCAAACTTGTTGTGACATGATGGTTTTTGTGAAAATACTTCAGCATTGCACACCTTACACTAATTAATGTGTGTGCTGCTTTAGTATTTATATGCAACAGAAGTTTGCCTTGACAAATACTGCAAATCCCAGCTACTGAGTCAAAGAACCTGTGCAGCACACTCTCATCTAAAATTACTTCTTTTTTTTCAGTACTGGTGTTAGACTCTTCTTTCTCTCCCACTCTCTTCCTCTCCATCCATTACACACCTCATGAGACCTTCTCTAATGGAAAGAGTGGTGATAACACTGGCCCCAATCTCCTCCAATCCCCTCACCTGGCTGCTGGACTCACTGTTGCACTCTCCAGCTGTTTCAGTTTTTCTCTTCTTCTCTAAAGCTTTCTTCCATCTTTCAGAAGCTTTCCTGCTCTGCTTGGACCTGCTTGGCAAAAATCCTTACACATTGCAGTAACTCGGCAGTTAGTCTTAGCAGTACCATAACAGTTCAACTTCAAACCTCCAATACAAAATTCCAACCCTACGTACGTGTTATGTACTGAAATTATATTAGTAATTTGATTATTACAAGACACAAAAATATTATTTTACAATATTTATCACATTTGGTATATTTCTTGTTTCTATAATTGTAACATTCATCAAATAATGGCTCACATAAGAATTCGTTGACCCACAACATAAGTGGGTAATATGATAGGCCTATGCTGATGATGGTATCATAGAAAATGGGTTTACAAAGCATCAAAGAAAACCTAGATATGTTATATGGGTAACTATGAAGTATTTATATAATTCAGAAAAGAGTCTCACTTGAGCTATAATTTGTCGCTCTTTTCAGCCGAATGCGCCACAAATGACGCATATACGTGTACATAAAATAGCTGAAAAACATATTTACATTAATAATTTGCATTTTTTAAGCATACTAATATAAATTTGAAGATATGAAGATGATATAGAGACATAAAAATAAAACAGTGATATTTTCACTCAAGCACATGGTAACACCTCCTTAATCTATCCCTACTCTGTTGTTCCAACAAAACAAATCCGGTACAGGATCTCAAATCCTTTAAATGCTATTGGCCCTTTTTAATTCAAAATATATTGTTCTTTTTTTGTCCCTTATCTATCAAGCCCAAATCATACACAACCGACTTAAAGGCCGAACGTTGGAGGACACACAGTCGTGACACAATCTGCAATCTATTGCCACTAGAATTGGGGGTACCCGAAGGAACTGGTGAGGCTCCTTATGGACTCGATCCGACAGACAATGTTTAATATCCGGGTTATAAAGCTTAATTCTTACACCTACTTACTACTACAAGTAAAAAAAAAAAAAAAAAAGGACATAATAAAAACCTTTTTCTTTAACATATTTGTCGAGACAATGTTTAAAGGTTTCTACTGTATTCGCTGATACTAGAGATGCCGGGAGTTTAATCCAATAGTCTACGACTCTGATATTGAAAAAGTTATCTCTCAGTTCAGCGTTAAAACTTTGTCCTTTAAGTTTATAACCGCTATTTCTCGTTCCAGACTGAGGATAGAGCTGGAATAAATTTTCATAACTGATTTATCAAAGTTTTTTAGGATTTTTAAGGTTTCGATGAGGTTGCCACGTGTAAAACGATTTTCAAGAGAAAACATGTTGAGCTTTTTTAATCTTTTCTCATATGTCAAATTATGAATAATAGGCATAATTTTAGTTGCTCTTCTTTGTATGGTTTCCAACCTTTTATCATCTTTAGCATAACAGGGGGACCATAGTTAAACTGAGTATTCTAAATGTGGTCTAACAAAAGATGTATATAAGCGCGTTATTACTTCTGGTGACTTGTATTTAAAATTCCGGGTAATAAAGCCTAAATCTACATTAACTTTGCCACTAATTATGACACCCAAGTCATTTCCTCTTTTACTTTTGCCAGATTTCGACCTTGTAATCTGTAATTGTGCATCAGGATGTTATTACCTACATGCATCACCTTACATTTATCCGCATTAAACTTCAACAACCATTTATCGTTCCATTCTGACAGTGTGTTTAGGTCGCTCTGAATGGTTTCACAGTTTCTGTCGCTTTTGCAGTACCGCCAATTTTTGCATCATCTGCAAATTTGGATATTTTAGAGAGAAGCCCGCATTCTAAATATTTTTTATATATAAAAAATAGTGTTGGTTCTAACACTTATCTATGTGGCACCCCACTTACAACGTCCAGCCAGTCTGATGCTTCACCATTAATTATGACTCGTTGCCGGCGGTTTTTGATAACCAATCTCCAATCCATGTGCACAACTGTTCCCCGAAGCCATGTGCTTTTAACTTCAATAGTAGTCGCTTATGTGGTACTGTGTCAAACGCTTTCTGAAAGTCTAGATATATAATATAAGTTGGCACTTTTTCGTCTGCATTACAGCTTATGTAGTTAAAAAACTCGGGGAAAGTTGTTAGTCAAGATCTGTTGTTACCGAAACCATATTGAGAGTCCAAAATAAAGTTTTGTTCATCTAGATGTGATACTGTTTTATCTCTCAAAATGTTTTCATTTTTTTTTATTATAACGGATGTTAAACTTATTGGGCAGTAGTTTCCAGCATGACTTTTATTACCTTTCTTAAATATAGGAGTTACATTGGCTTACTTGCAAAGGGCTGGCACTTTACACTTGCTTAGTGACTTATTAACTATTATTTTTAAAGGTTGTAAAACTTCTCTATAACATTCAAGTAATAATCTGGGGAACACTTCGTCACACCCTACACTTATAAAAGGATCTTGTGTTTTTAGATACTTTAAAAGTTCTTCATCTGTAAATTCGTTAATTTTTAGTTTGTTATCGTCTGCTACCTGTCCGAATTTCGGAGGTTCTGGCCAATTAATTTCACTTTCTTTTGTAAAAACTGAGTTAAAATGTTCATTTTGTACGGTTGCTATGTCTTTATACACATTTACTAGGACATTGTTTTTGTTTAGTACTGGTCCTATGCTCGCTTTCACGATTTTTATTATTTTTGATGTAATTTCTTTGGATTTGTCTTGGACTCAAGGGCAATACTTTTCTCATAGTTATGCTTGGCAAGTCTGATTTGTCTTTCAATCAAACATTTTGCATCTACATATTTGTTATAGTCTGTGTGTGAATCGGTACGATTATATACTTTATATGCCTTTCTCTTGTCATTAATTGTGCGCTCAATTTCATTTATCATCCAAACTGATTTACGGTTGTTAGTTCGTTTCTTCATTCTCGGTACATGCTTCTTTTCAATTAACAGGAGTTTTTCTGTGAAAATTTTACACATCGTATCGACGATATCATTATTTAGCGATTCCGTCCAGATTATTTCGTTTAGTTTTTTTACTAATATTATCAAAATTTGCTCTTTTATAGTTAAGTCCTAACTGACATTTTTCGTAAATCTTAGTGTTACAGTTTATGCTACATCTTATTATTCTGTGATATTATTATCTAGGGTGGGGTCTTGTACCAATTGATTTAAATAGAGCTTACGACCGATTTTCAATGCAAGTTTTCCTTCATTGTCGCCTAGCTGAAGTTTCCAGTTTATTCTTGGAAGGTTAAAAAAAATAAATATATATATATATATATATATATATATATATATATATATATATATATATATATATATATATATATATATATATATATATATATATTGTTACGCCTGCCTGAATTATTATTGATTTGTAAGTATTGCTATCCTATTAATTGACTGTGGCTGTGAGTGTGGTAACGGAGGCTTACTTCCGGCAGTGCTGTGTCCGTGGATAGCTTATCTATTTCACTCCATTTTCTTTGTGTATTTTTGTCAAAAGGTCGAGAGTGTCGTGGCCTGTTATGTTTTCTAGATTCGTACGCATCCCCCCCCCCCTCTTGCAGGTGGCGGTGGGAAAGTTGTCCGTTTTCGTTTCTAGTGACTACCAATAGTTGTTGATAAACGGGAGCGTGTGCATGATGTGTGTTTAAGTCTGCGTTAACGGAACAGTTCGGAGACGCGCCTATGACTCTGTTGTAACATGCTCACTTCTTTTTGTGGAGCCAACTGAATATAAGCGCGGGGGTTGAGCCTGTGGGGGTAGATACTGGCGAGACTTGGGACAACAAATAGTGTGTGTTTTGTAAGTGAGTGAGTGTGGTAAGATTCGGGACGAGACACGCAAACGTATCTGATAAGTATAATTGTGTTTACTTCTACATTTTTCTCACAGTGAAATAGGGTCACTCTCTTATAAATTGGTGTTACTATTAATATTATTATATCTATTTGTGATTGCATTGATATTGCTATTACTATTATTATATATATTTGTGCATTGATATTTCTATTATTATATTATTACATGTATGTTGTGATGCATTGATGTTCCATTATTATATATGCCAGTGATGTGCTAACTTACCATTATTATTGATTGATTAATTATGTGCTTAAGTGTGCCTAGTGCCTTGCGTTATTGATATGTAGTTATTGAAGTGATGGTACAGTGGTAGTGATTTATTGAGTGATTATTGCAGGTGCATTATTTAATCTGGGAACTCGTCTCATATTCTGTCATAGTTGGGAATCCTGGTTTCATTTATTAATTCTTTCAGTGTTTATTGTTTGTCTTTGTGTTCGTTCATATTGTCAATATATTACAGAAAGTCAGAGTAGTTTCTCTATCATTTTTATTCATTGTACCCGCACCTGGGTATATGTTTGGACGGTCTCTTTGGGTCGTGTTATCATTCTTTCATATAGGCTGGGTTTGTACTTTTACTTACAATTCATAACTTTAATAGTCAGATACCTGCCACCCAGTCCTACTTTATTCTGTTGATAGCTAACGTCGGGGCAAGTTTAGCCTAGCGACTAGCACAGTACCGTATCTCTACCCTCCGTCCGTAACAATATATATATATATATATATATATATATATATATATATATATATATATATATATATATATATATATATATATATATACTGTACTATACAGTATATATATAATGACATTTTTATTTTCTATTACTGAATTTATCCTTTCATATAACAAATTGACATGTTCTGTAGTAGTTTTGGAGGAACGATATACTGTACTGATAACTAATTGTTTTCCATTTACTTTAAGTTTGATGTATATAGAATCATATGCATTGTGTTTATTTTTATTTAATTCGATTGTATACAAAGTTATCTCTAATGAGTAAAGGAACTCCACCCCCTTTCTTATGTGGCCTACAGTTAGCAATAATTTGATAACCTGGGATAGCTACTTCTGCCAAGTAATGTTTATCGTTAAATTTAATTTAACCATGTTTCTGTTATACTAATTATATCGGAATTATTTGTATTTATGCATGCAAACAGTTCGGTTTTATTTTCCAATAATGGTCCTTTCATTTGTATACATGGGTTTAGTTTTTTACGCGCGTTTCTAATCAGTGGAGCCGAACGCAAAGAGTTCAGTGAAAAACCTGCTCGGAGTAGTCCTCTGAATCTGGCACCGGATCCGTTTCTGCCTGCCTATCTGATTTTTCCTGCCTGTCGTTATCTTCCTGTCCCACTTCTTCCTCAGTGTTGGCATTTCTATCATCGCCTTGAGAGGCTAGGATATCATCTATACATTCGCCTAACACTCTTCCTAATCTCGCCTTGCCAACACTGTTGAAATGAAAGCCATCTCGACTATACAATGTTCAATCACTACAAAACTGTTGCCAGATATAAAAATATTCTGTGTTGTCCTGCCTACATAGCGCCTCTAATCCACGATTGATGCGAAATTTTCCTAAAATAGTCAGGCCCAACATCATATCTAGGAATGATGCTACACACTGCTACCTTCCGTCTTCTATTTGTGAATTCCCTAATCATTTTCCTATACTTTATAGTATCGTGTCGGTGTCATCTAGCCGGAGGTTGTTTGTGCCAACTACTGTCACAAACGTTGTATCCTCTGGTGAGTTTTCTAATAGATAGTCAACCTTCTCTATAATTTCTTACATCTTATGACCAGGATAGCATCTATTTGTCCTCTTTTTCTTCCTATCCCTACAGAACTCGCTATCCTGGCCTCTTAATAGAGTAAATAGACTATCCCTCTCCAAGAAGAAACTAGGTTCCACCCCAACTTCATTGTTTAATACTTCATACCTATTGCTTACTGGGATGGCGCTTTCTACATTATTATTGGCCTTGGCCCTGGCTCGATTCCTTACCTAAATGAAACCTTCATTCTTGTCTGACCTATCGCTATCGTTTGCCCTGTTGTTATCTTTTGAGCTGCCACTAATATCTGAACTGTCACTATTTGGAGTTGCCTCATTTGTTTTGTCACCCTGTACCTGAAGTTGTCTTTTCAAAGTGACAACTTCATTCCTAAGTTGCCTAACCTCTGCCAAGATCTTCTCCCAGTTATGACAGAACAGGCAACAAGTATCACTATCCTGATCGAGGAACAACTCAAGCAAGAATTGTTGAACACCAAGGGCAAAGGTATCTAGTTGTGCAAGGCATTCTGTAGCTTATGTGTGAATTCTAGACTAGGCTACTGTTACTGAAGCGGGATAAAAAAGGGAGGTGAGGTGCAAGGTGGAAGGGGTTTTGAATCCTACTAGGGGATTCTAGCACACTAAGAGAGAAGTTGGGTGATGTGAAGTGGAGGGTTTTATGGGGGTGAAATGATAGGTGGGTGCAAAATGGGAGGTAAGAGAGTAGGTAGGATTGGAGTAGGGGCGGAAGGATTGGAGGGAGTGCGTTTGGGAATGAAAGAGCGAGGAGGGAAGGGTAGGCAGGTAGGGGATTGGGATGCGTAGGCGGAGGCGAGAGGGAGGGTGGAGTTAGGCTTGTGGGTAAGGGTTTGGGAGAGGTGAGGCGAGAGCAGGTCAAAAAAGGGCAGGGTAGCAAATTACCCTGAGAATTTAGGAATGGCAGGAAGGGGGGTTTAGCAGTGTACTAAGAAAAAAATGAACACAAATATACAATTAAAGGGACAAAGTACAATTAAGATCACACAGTAGTACTATTTAAAAATATAAAAACAAACATAAAAGCAAAGTAGTACAAATGAAACACGGTACACTAGAAGCACACAGTACAATAAACATAACAATGGAATTGTCCTAAGTCACGGTATTAAACAATACTCAGTATAATATGTTACTTAAAACAGTGGAAATAAGGATATGAACACAAAATAATAATTTATACTCAATGATTTTTTTTTTCTGTTTGTGGGACAATTTTCCAAAAGCAGCGAGGGCAGAGCAGCATGACTGTGTAGTTCACTCTCTCAGTCTGGACTGAAACGTGATATAATTGGCAGTGAAAAAACAAAGCGTTACGACTGGGTCATGATAACGTGACGATTTGCCAACTTTGTCACGACCGTGACCACTCCATGTTATGCGTGTTGTCAATCAGTAGACTGAGGGTCACGCATGGCATACATAATTATCTCTGCCCAACCAACGGACCTCGATCATTCTTTCTCTCCCTCCATCCTCGTCTTTTTGCTAGTTTTCTCTACCTTGTTCTTCCGCTTTTTTTTTCTCTACCCCCACCCCCCTCAGAGAAAAAGGCTTGCTAGTCCCTTAAATCTGGCGAGCTAGATTAGATTGGGCTCCAACCCCTGCTCTGCCCCGATATAGGGTTGAGAGGACTTCCCATACTAGGAAGGTCACCAGTGAGGGACCATACTAAATGGTTTCCATGTACTAAGCAGCCAGTAGGAGCTAACAGTGCTGCTCGCGAGAGGAACCACCCTCTAGTAGGCGTCCTGTGTTAAATGGTTGGGTGTTTGGGGAAGGAGGTATTAGCATCATCGCGGGCATGTCGACGACGTCCTCATCGCCAGCCCCGATGAAGAAACCCACCAGCAACATCTTACACAGGTATTTGAGAGATTCCAAACCTACGGCATACAACTTAACGCTGCCAAGTCCTCTTTCAGTGTTAACTCTACCCAATTCCTTGGACACACCATGTCCTCCTCCGGTATCTCTCCCACACCTCCTAGACAGGAAGCTATCCAGCAGTTCCCAAGACCCACAACTCAACGCGAACTGAAGCGCTTCCTGGGGATGCTAAACTACTACAACAGATTCATCCCACACTGTGCAGCACTCCTACAGCCACTCTACAACATGCTGAAGCCCTACAAGAAAGGTCAGTCAATCACTCTAGAATGGTCAGACACTGCTGATCAAGCCTACACCAATGCTACCAACGCTATTGGAGAAGCCACCTCCCTCTGCTTCCCTACTCCAGACGCCATCACAGCCATCTGCACCGACGCATCTGACACAGGTATGGGTGCTGTCCTACAACAACTCCACGGTGATGACTGGAAGCCACTCACTTTCTTCTCCAAGAAACTATCTCCAGCGGAATCAAGATACAGCGCTTTCGACAGAAAACTTCTGGCCATATACAAAGCCATCAAACGCTTCCGTTACTTCCTTGAAGGTAGGCCCTTTCATATCTTGACCGATCACAAACTTCTTACCACCACATTCAACAATAACAAGAACTCTTACACACCTAGACAAGTTCGTCACACATCATATACATTTCACAATTTACCACTGATATTCACTACATTCAAGGTGAAAATAACGTGCCTGCAGACGCCCTCTCTCGTTCACTCAACTCAGCAACCCTCATCGACTACGCCGCCATCACCCCCGACCAAACTAATGATCCTGAGTTGACTCAACTTCTATCAAACCCTGCTCTGCAAATGAAAAAGGTTAACTACCCCGGCACCAATGTATCCCTCTATGCTGACTCTTCCACAGGTTGAATCTGCCCTTATGTTCCTAATACTCATAGATTCCTCATTTTCTCCCAACTCCACAACCTTTCTCACCCAGGTATACGCGCTTCTCAGCAGCTTCTAACCTCAAGGTTTGTGTGGACAGGAATCAACAAGGACGTAAGACAGTGGACCCGCTCCTGCCAGAACTGCCAAGCCAGCAAGATCAACAGACACACTAAGTCGTCTCCAGCAACCTTCTTACCACCCTCTGCCAGATTTGACCATGTTCACATCGACCTGGTAGGTCCCCTCCTTCCTCCCTCTGATAATTGCAAATACCTCCCCACCTGTATTGATCGCTTCACCAGATGGCCAGAAGTATCACCTCTCGCCGACATCAACACCACCACTGTTGCCAAAGCCTTCATCTCCACCTGGATCTCCCGCTATGGCGTCCCTCTCACCATCACATCCGACAGGGGCAGCCAGTTCGAGTCCTCCTTCTGGAACAAGCTGATGACCCTCCTTGGAATCAAGAGACTCCGCACCACCAGCTACCATCCACAATCAAATGGTCTGGTAGAGAGATTCCACAGACAACTTAAAACCTCACTAACAGCAACAGTACACCACCGCGGTGAGTGGCTCTCTTCTCTCCCTCTTCTCTTACTAGGTATCCGCACTGCCCTGAACGTCGACCTCAACTGTTCCTCTGCTGAACTACTCTACGGCTCCACCCTACGACTGCCTGGTGAACTCCTCGCCACTACCACGCCTCGGAACAACACTGACGTCCAGGACTTCACTGCCACCCTAACCTCCCACATGAGTTCCCTGCAGCCCTCACCACCTCGTCAGCAACCTTCCAAGATCTTCGTCAGCCAGGACCTCCAGACCTGTACCCATGTCTTCGTCCGGGTTGACTCAGTCAAGAAGCCGCTACAACAACCCTACTCCGTTCCCTTCCCTATCATCAGAAGACACAGAAAGACCATCATTATCAACTATCACGGCAAGCCAAACACTGTATCCATCGACAGAGTGAAACCTGCCTACCTCATGTACCAAGAATCTACTTCGCCACCTTCTATCAACCCATCAACACACACTACCACGGAACGACCTACTGCAACACGCAAGAAATCTATATCGTTCCTCCTTCCTCGTCAATAGGGGGGAAGTACTGTAGTGTGCATACACATATTTGTATTAGTAACCCCTATCAAGGTATACACATGTTTTAAATTTGTAACCCTTAGAATGTACCAGGTAGAAATCCATTCTCTCTCAGGTACTCGACCTGACTTACCTTTTGACCTATCACCTATTTTGCAACTTGCATGCCCGCTCAGCTGCGACTGAGCATGGCAACTCATTATTCATTCTTACCATCAAATGTAAAATCAAATACTTTTTCTATTGATATGCAACATATTATATTTAATTGTTACTATATATACTCTGGAAGATGTACTTTTTACCCGCATTGTAAATAAGACTACTCAGTCGCCCAGAACATACAACCAGGAAATACAGCTGCCGCTGAAAGGAATGTTTTTACTCATCCTACCATAGCAACTAACGGACTAAATACGGCTACGAGATGCACACAAACTTCTCACAGTTCTTGCACAGGATAAAAAGGAGACAACCTTAGTTGCACTCGCAACACCATCGAAACACCACTGTCTGGTCGTGGTGGTGATGGTTCCTAGAAGAGGCTGGGGCTCGTTCTCTCCATGCAATTGCTTTGGATAAAAGGAGACAATGCAGGTCAGGTATTGTGTCATCGAAACCTGTGTAGCAGGCAACCTTTATGTATATTCAAGGTTAGCTATAGAACTTTATATGCAATGTAAAACCTGAAGAAATAATCAGACTAGACTAGACCAATACAAACTTATTTGCCATTAACCCCAAGTGAAGAAAACATCTTCACTAACATCGTAACCACCTGTTACAATTGGTGACCCCGGGGTAACTATGGCAAATAACGACGACAATGTAGTCTAAATGGGCTTCAAAACCCCTACATTCTGCACTCACGACCATGTGGTTCTCAATACTTGAGTGCAACTTTAAAGCAAGTGGCATCAAACCTAGTGTCACAAAATTTAGCCACCTGAGCTAAAGTAAGCGTGCTACCAGCGCAGGCATGCCACAAGTAATTGCTACCGATCACTCACCTCTACGCTGCCAATGGGACCCAGATACCGGTTTACAAATAGCAAACACTACACAGCTGGGATTCAACCTCCGCCGTTGCTTTGAGTGGACCTTCTGTCGGAGCAGTTTCACAAGCATTTTGGGCGACGATTTTTTGACAAACCTGGATCTTGTTGTCGACATTAAAAATCGTAAGCTCAGTGACTCATCGACTTCCATTGGCACTGCAGCAACGCACGCACGCGCATGCACACACGCGCACACACGTGCATGCACGCACGCTCATGCACACACGTGCATGCACGCACGCACACGCGCACGTCCAAGTAAACCCATCTAACTACACCAAACCGAAGGACCAGGACATCAAATGCTTGGTCAAGCTACAGCCAGTGCAGACACGGATATCCTCCACAAAAACGTTCGTCAGCCAAGAACTCGCCATCTGTACACACTTCTTCGTACGAATAGACTCTGTTGAAAACATGATCGTCCTTACTTTCTATGGCTCACATATCCCGTATTGCAGTAATATTAAATTTACCTCTGGAGGTGAAGCCTTTTTTTTTTTTAGTGTCATTTACAGTGTTTTTGTTTATATGAGTATGGTCATGGGAGGAGAATCTGTACAAACCGTTCTGGGTGTGGTAATTGTTCTGCTTTTTACTCACATCCTACTTCTGAGTGTCAGTCAGAGAGTTACTGCTTTTACTGCAGAGATGCTCACCCCCTACGGTCCCACCTTTGTAAGATATACCTACTCGAACAGGATATCCTCCACATACGCCTTCTCCCTTCACCCTAATCATTCCAACTCGACAATATGTAATTCAGTTGCGTCACCCACTCGCCACTCTCAACCAACAGCTCCGTACTAGCTCTTCTATTTTGGAAACTGTATTAGATACTCAGTCTGGTGCCCCTTCTCCTAATGATTAACCAGGCTTTAACTAAAGGTGTTCATGTGGTAGAGGTCTACGGTGTCACACACTCTCCAAGAAAGAAACCAAAGTCTTATAAATTGCAACAGTGGCGTCTTTGTGGCTCCTCTGAGTCACTTGAACCCATGGACGTTCTTCCTAGCTGTAGGTGAAAGATGATTTTAGTGCTAGGGCCTACAACCGTCTCTGTAGGCTCATCCAAATTTACCTCCAGGGAGGAACTAAGTGTTCTTCTCTCCCGATTCTCCCCTGCATGTGTTTGTCTATAAGAAACAATGCTTAGGGACTACGTTCCTTCCAGTCCTCCAGTATACTCTGCATTTTAATGCAATTCCTTTGAATGGCAGGGTCACCATAGTGGCTATGCCATCCTAGTTCGACTCGATGTCCCATTCACGAGCCTCGAGCATGACACTCCTCCCTAGGCCATTCCCGTTAAGGTCTTAATGGACTGCCACTACTTGGTATGCAATCTATACATTCTCCCAGTGTTACTTTTGTGAGGGGTGACCTCTTCTTTCTCGTATGAAACCTTCACTCTCCCTTTATATTACTGGTTGATATTAATGGTTGCCATCCTCTGTGAGGTGACAGTATGGTTAATCCCAGAGGGGTTTTATTGAGGATGGGGGATTAGGGGTCTTAAATATGTGAGATGTGATCCACTCCCATAGCCCTACTGGGACGTTTACCGCCATTGACAGTTCCCTCTGCTCACCAGTGCACTGTTAGATATTACTTGGAATGTATTGCCCAATTTATATGGTAGTGACCATTTTCTTATACTCATCTTCCACGGTGGAGTCTAGAGAATGCTGATGGCGGCTTTTTAAAGAGCTTACTTTTTTTTATTTATTCTGTTGCAGATTTTAGTAGCTCCGACGAAGCTATGACATACTCCACCGACATGCTTCACTTTGCTGCTCTCAACTTTGTCCTGTCCCTTGGTGCTGCGTTCTCTCACATTTGATGAGATCATGGGACCCTTTTATTTAGAGGATTTCCGACAAATGCGGGCTCAGGCTCAATGAATTTTAAAAGAGAAACGACGGGCATCTTGGAGGGCCTTTGTGTCTTCTATTACCACTAAAACACCCCCTCAATCAAGTATTCAAGAGAGTCCAAAAGATTAACCCTTAATTTAATTTCGACACTAGCAACAAGTCTGGAGCACCTTGGGTGTAGCATTCATTGTTCAGCACAATTTTTAAATTTGCGAGGTTCTTAATAAGCTAAGTTTTTATTGGTAACACTGTGGCTGGCAGCCAGGGAGTTGGCTACAGCCATCTCCACCACCAACAGTTAATTTTACACAAACAGTGAGGGTAGAAAGATATATTTTCATCACTCCTCTTTTCCTGTAATTACCATATCATCATCATCATCATCTACATTTAACGTCCCACTTCCTGTACCTGTCTGGACGAGCTATGAGTTTCTCCCACTCCCTGCGGTCATACGCACTTTCCACTTCAATATTCAGCGTTCTCACATCCTCCTCCACAAAACGCCTCCAGGTATTCCTTGGCCTTCCCACTGGTCTTCTCCCAGGTACTTTTAGTTCAAAAGCTTTTCTGATTATATGGCCCTCCTCCCTTCTCTTGACATGCCCAAACCATCTCAGTCTAAGCCTCCTTAACACAGTTAACACATCTGCCACACCACACCTCCTCAACACCTAGTTTTGATACCCTATCTTCCCATCTCACATGTGCCATATATCTAAGCATTCTACAATCATTTTGCTTTTTCTTTCTCTCAGCTTCCTTAGTTACTGGCCACGTCTCCACACCATACAGTAACACTGATCTCACACAAGCACCATACACCTTTGCCCTGCTCCTCAAAGGTACCTTGTTGTTGACCAGCAACCCTGCAATCTCTCTCCACTTTTGCCATGCAGCTGCTATTCTTGTTTTCACTGCAGCCCCCGCTCCAGACTCGCAAGACAGCATCTCCCCTAGGTAACAAAACTGATCAACAATCTGTAAGCTTCCTCCATCCCCCTCTCAAGAATCACTCTCCCCACCCTCTGCTCTCTCCCAACTCTTTCACATTCTGGACACCTGATTCACATTCAATCCAGAACACCTCAAGTGACACTACTTGTTACAACCACTACAAGAAATTGAGTTAACACCCACCCCTCTGCCACAACAGCTACATGGAAATCTTTCCCTGTCTTGCCTCTTCATAGGTTCCTTTTCGGTAACCAACGCTTGGGTCTTCTCCATATTTATCTTCAAGCCTCTCCTTTCCATTCCACTTTTCCATCTGTTGAACCTATCAACCGCTTCTTCTTCACTCCTTGCTGGTATCACCAGATCATCAGCATATAGCAACTCCCAAAATCCCCCTTCTCTCTCCTCCCTTGTCGCTTCTTCCATTACCACAATTA
Organism: Petrolisthes cinctipes; assembly: GCA_033782935.1. NCBI lineage: Eukaryota > Metazoa > Arthropoda > Malacostraca > Decapoda > Porcellanidae > Petrolisthes > Petrolisthes cinctipes. Next base: position 1,602,035 of record JAWQEG010000481.1, on the reverse strand, counting down.
ATTACCATATATGTACCTAAAAACGACGGGGACATTATATTTCATATTGTTGTGTTGAAAAATTTTGATTCTGACATGTTCTAAAACGAAATTTGAGTGTGAAAACTTACTTAGATATGTAAATATATTGTAAATCGAGTGTAAAAGTTAAGTTTGAGTTCATGTCATTGTGAGGTGGCTACCCATCTTACAGATGTCTTTATAGTGTTCACAAGTGCATCAGGAGACAGCTAAACGTTTATACTTCAATATCCTGTATCATTTATTTATGTAGCATGAGTGGTTTACAAGCTATTAGCCGTCAAATGTGTTGATTACATAGTGACTGGGAGTGCGGGAGCGAGGCCTCACCTCCTCCCGTACTGTATTATCTCATCTAGGGACAATTGTGGCTGATTTCCAGGAGGTGTATATACTTTTTCGAGCTATTTTATAAATGTGCCTAGGAAAGACTCTGCCTCGCCATTGGATCTCCCAGATAAAAATATAGATTATATGGGGCACTAGAGACAATACCAAATTGTGAAACATGGTTATAGTTTTATGTGTATTAATTATGCATTATATTCACTCAATGGCTGTAATAAACCTGTTACACTTATTGACCATAGTAGGGTTGTTTTCCGACCTGGAGGAATGGCTGGGATCAAACCAGGACCTGGCTGTACCGAATTTCTAATCGGTAACCATTCAGTTACCAAGAAAGGCAAAACTTAGCCCACGATTTTCCTACATATTTCTTTTTTCATCATACTAAACTTGGAGGGTGAAGAAACAGTGTTCAAAAGGGAATTTAGACTCAGATCATGTATGAGATATGAATATGTATATTAATTTTTATCTACATCTAATTCCGCATTAATTGCACTAAGCCACTTTCCATAACAGTAATACAAGACCCGTTGCAATCAACGAATTGCGCGTGAGCATTAAATTTTCGATACAACATTAATGTGGAAAAATGCATATACATGCCTTATAATAAGTCAGGGGCAAAAGTGTCATTTGTACAGTAACTAAAGTCCTTCATACTATGTCTCCTTACAGAGTCCTTAGGTGTTATAATATCAGCAATATACTGTGTACATAAAATTATTTATTGCAGTGCAACATAAAAAAAAAAAAGGGAAGCATATCATATGAGAGTAAAACAGAGATGAGAACCTTGCATAAAAGCGCCAGTGCCCATTATTGGTGGAAATTGTGCTAATAAATAATCATTTCCTATGGGGAGGATTTTAGAAGCAATATTTGCCAGTGATACACTGCGGGATAATTTAATTTAATATAATTTAGCATTGTATATAGGGTATGTTCATACAATTAAGGTTATTCCAGCAGGATTGGTAACTGACCATCTTAATCTCCGCCAAATAGTGGACTTCCCCACCCATGGCCATAATACCCTTGATTATATGGCAGACCAGTACCTTCCTCCCCAGTCACTCCCCCCTCATGGGACGTAGCCCTCACTTATCTATACTGTGGTCTCCCACCCCCACCACCTCCCTACCATGAGTGTGCACTACCAATACTACCTACCGACCACTCACAGATTCTTCACTACGGCAGTTCGGACAGTGGATTACGACATATCCATGGATGGGGGTTATAACACCAGAAGATGTCAACACCAAGTGGGAGAATTATCACTCATCAGTCATGGAAGCCTATCACCATTTCTTCCCACCCAAAACATCCAGAAGACATCCATCTGATCTCCCTTGGATTACCCCTAGAATCAAGCTACTCCTAGACCAACGTAGCCAGGCTTTCTATACCAACACAACCCTCTACCGACAGCTGAGGAACCAAGACATACGAGAAATTCGTGAGGCCAAGAGGACATACTACCCAACCAAGATTCACCATCTCCTCCAAAGTAACACGTGTCAGTGGTAAACCAAGATTAGAGACCTCTGTGGCCAGGGTAAGAAAATTAACCCTATTAATTGTCTCGCCGATGTGTCAGCGGAAGAAGCAGCAGAAAGGATTAACACCCATTTTGCCACTATCTGTCAAAGCCTTCCTTCACTTAACCTCTTCCTCCTACCAGCTTTTTCCCCCCCAACGGGAACTGCCTTGACGTGGTGGGGGGGCTTGCATGTCTCTAAGACCTGGCGAGCTAGAGTAGAGGGGGCTCCGGCCCCTGCTCTGCCCCGATTTCGGGGAGAGGGGGCTTCCCATGCTAGTAAGGTCGTCAGTGAGAGACCAGACTAAATGGTTCCCATGCATTAGGCTGCCAGTACGGGCCAACAGCGCTGCCCTCCGGAGGGACTGCCCTCTAGGGGCCACCTATGTTGGATGGTTGGGTGTCTGGGCCGGGAGATGTTGGGGAAGGGGGTCTCAGCACCGTCGTGGGCAAACTATCGAGCCATTGGGGCTGCTTTTTCAAACGAGTGGCCCAGTGGGGGAAGAGGTACCCCGCCCACGGCGACCAGCGCTCGGTCCCCTCATCTGCCCGGTAGGTAGTAGCTCTTGGCTCCTGGAGCCCAAAACACCAAATCAATGATATATGGATAAAGAAAAGCCCCAATCTCTTCCTCGAGCGGTGGTCGACCAGGCCCTCGAGACGTCACTTTCTGGTTGTGGTAATATGCAGAAAGCTGCAAATAAGAGTAGACCTAGCAGGTCGGGTGTTGTGTCGAAGAACCCTGTTAACGATTTGGACACGTTAATGTTAACGAATGTACTCGCATCCTTTACCTATGGCGCTATCCACTCCATTTTTAAGTGTTTTGGAGTAGTCCTCCGAATCCGAATCACATATGACAGTGATTGTAGGTCTAATCGGTGCTATATTACTTTCAATACAAATGCTGCTGCCAAAGCAGCATTTGAGTCAAAAGATTCTCTGACGGTGGGGGATACTCATTGTAAAGTTCAGATGATGCGGTCCATCAATGTAGTTGACAGTGACAATGACTACTGCCCTAATACATTTGATGACTCTGCAGAGCATGTCCCAAAGGAACGTCGGGTTCCTACACCCTTTTGGTTTGTGGCTTACTACAGGGAGGGACGTGGTAACCTTATCCATGCTTCCCGGTATCTGGAGAAAGAAATTGGATTATTACCAATGGGCCACATAAAGAAATATGGTAAGGGCGTTTTAATCAGAGCCAAAGATCTTACACAGGCCATGATGCTCCTCAATCTCCCCTGTCCTTCTGATAGCATGTTTGAATCTATTAAACCACATCGAACATTTAATTATAGCAAGGGGCGTATATGTTACAGTAAAATCTTCAAAACAGTAAATTTGTAAATTTCCTTGATTTTCCAGAAAATTTACAAAGTGACTGTTTCAATCAGTAAATTTACAAAATTACTAAAATTTGTAGGAAATTTACAAATATAATAATTTCAGAAGCCAGTAATTTTACAAAATTTTACAAATGAGGACCTGTATGAATTCTCAGAAGAGGACATTCTTGCTATGTGCCCAGACAGTGTCCAACGAGTAACAAAGATGAAAGGCAGTAGAAATATGATCATCCTCACTTTCTATGGCTCGCATATCCCAGATCGCATTAACATTTGAGGTGAAGCCTTTTGTTGAGCGTCCCCTACAGTGTTTCTGTTGTTATGAGTTTGGTCATAGGAAGAGGAACTGCAACAACCTTTCCTGGTGTGGTAATTGTTCTGCTCTTGACTCACATCTTACTTCTAAGTGTGGGTCAGAGAGTTACTGTTTTTACTGCAGAGATGCTCACCCCTTGCGTTCTCGCCAATGTAAGATGTACCTACTTGAGCAGGATATCCTCTACTTGGCTAATACTCAATTCATTAGCATAGGTAGTGCCAGACGGCAACTCAACTTCAGGCGACAGAAGGATGGTGGTGTGAAGACATACGTCTCCTCCCTTCGCCCTAAATTGGTTGCAGCACCCTCTCAATCCTCTCAAGAGGCAGCTGCTTTTTGCTCTAGTGAGAACGTTTCTAAGGTTACTCTACATAATAGTTTCTCTGTCTTGGAAACTTTATCAGACACTCATTCTGGTGACCCTTCAACTTTTGACAATTCTCCGACTTTAGCTAAAGGTGTCCATGTGGTAGAGGTTTACGCTGCCACACGCTCTCCCAAAAGGAAACTTAAGTCACCTAAACTGCCACAGAGACGCCTTCGTGGTTCCTCTGAGGCACTTGACTCTATAGATGTTACACCTTGTGAGGCAACCATCTCTTTGGACTCATCCATAGTTTCCTCTCAATTTTACCAGAAGCGTTCTCGTGGCTCTGATGAATCTCTTGAGTCAACAGAAGTTCCTCCTCGCAAGCTTCCTTCGGGATCATCAGAGGGGCGTGAAGTTAATGTGGATGCCACGGATGTTGTGACTTCAAAAGATTCACTTTCACTTCCGCTTGAGCAGCGGAGTGATTCTACCACCTGTATTATAGATGTTGATGTATCTGCCTGTGTCAGTGATACCACTGCTGTACAGGACAGAACCGATGTAATTGTTTCAAAGAATATCCCATCTCATATACCTTCATCTTCTTCTAACATATCAGATGCTTCAGGGACTCGTCTACGGGTCCCAATTACTGCCCCAAGTACTACTCCTTGGCTTCGCTCTTCTTCTAGTGGCCCAGGATTAGACAAATCTTATTGTTTGAGTAAACCCTCAGGTCGAGGTGGTAGTGGGAAGTACCTCCATGAGGCATCCCAAAAATGAGTACTAAAGTAACACCGTTCAAGGTCCTTCAGTGGAATTGCCGTGGCTTGCGTGCTCCTTGGGAGGAACTGCGCGTTCTTCTCTCTAGCTTCTCTCCTGCATGTGTCTCACTCCAAGAGACAATGCTTGGGGACTATATTCCTGCCAGTCCTCCAGCATACTCAGCATTTTATTCCATTTCATTTGAAGGGCAGGGTCATCATGGTGGCTCTGCCATCCTAGTTCGCCGAGATATTCCATGCACGAGCCTGGAGCTTGACACTCCGCTCCAGGCTGTTGCAGTTAACGTTTTTATGGACCGCCTGTACACTGTGTGCAGTCTATACCTTCCTCCCAGTGTTACTGTTGAGAGGGGTGATCTCAATCATCTTGTACGGGACCTTCCATCTCCCTTTTATTTTATTGGGTGATTTTAATGGTCGTCATCCTCTGTGGGGTGACAATTCGGTTAACCCCAGGGGTGTTTTAGTGGCTTCTTTTATTGAGGATGAAGGATTAGGGGTTTTAAATACGGGAGATGTAACACATTTTAATAGCCCTACTGGGACTTTTACCGCCATTGACATTTCCCTTTGCTCACCCAGTGCTCTGTTGGATTTTACTTGGAGAGTGTTGCCTGACTTATATGGCAATGACCATTTCCCTCTACTTTTAGAAGGTAAAAGGTACGAACCACAGACTCGTCTTCCTAGGTGGAAATTAGAGAAGGCTGACTGGCAGTTTTTTAGAGAGCTAACTTCTTCGGTCTCTTCTGTAGCCGATTTCGGTAGCTCTGACGAGGCTGTAACATATTTCACTGATATGCTCCACTCTGCTGCTCTCAACTCTATTCCTAGAACTTCTGGATACTTTCCCAAACGTCCTGTCCCTTGGTGGTCACCAGTCTGCCCCACTGCTGTGCGGGAGAAGCGCGCTGCTTTCTCTCACCTTTGTCGCAATCGTGGGGACCCAACTCTTTTAGAGGACTTCCGACGGGCAAGGGCTCGGGCTAGACGAGTTTTAAAAGAGGCCCGACGTGCATCTTGGAAGGCATATGTGTCTTCAATTAATACTAAAACTCCACTCACCAAAGTGTTCAGGAGAGTTCCTAAGATGGCGGGGAAGTTTTCTCCTAGTTCTCCACCTGTACTTAAGCCGTGACTCTCGACCTCTGGCTGTCAGGCATGAGTTAAGAGCCAAGGAGCATACTGTCCTGGATTTCTCAGAGAATGAAAGTTATAACCATGTATTCACCCTGAGAGACCTGCATTCTGCTCTCTCTCTCTGCGGCGACACTTCTCCTGGGCCAGACAACATCCCATATGCAATGTTACGACACTTGAGTGAGGAGACGATCTCATTTCTTTTAGCTTTATATAACAGAATCTGGCTGGAGGGTGTCTTCCCTTCTGGGTGGAGGGTTGCTACCATCCTTCCTTTAATCAAGCCGGGTAAGGACTCTGGTGTTGCCCTCAATTATCGACCAATTGCCTTGACCTCCTGTCTCTGTAATCTATTTGAAAAGATGGTGAATGTCAGACTGGTATACTTCTTGGAACGGGGTGATTTTCTGTCTCCGTCCCAGTCTGGCTTTCGTAAATACCTTTCCACTACAGATGCTCTGGTCAGGTTGGAAGCTGCTGCATGTGAGGCCTTTGCACGACATCAACACCTTCTCTGTGTATTCTTTGATTTAGAGAAAGCCTATGACACTACATGGCAATATGGCATCCTGCAGCAACTCCATTTATATGACCTGCGGGGTCGCCTTCCACGCTTTCTTAAGGAGTTTCTCAGTGGTCGCAGTTTTTCTGTGACGGTTGGTACATCCCACTCAGCATCTGTTGCACAGGAGGAGGGCGTCCCCCAGGGAAGCGTCCTCAGTGTCACATTGTTTGCAGTAGCAATTAATGCCATTGCCTCATCCCTTCCAGATGGTATAGCTAACTCGATGTACGTTGACGACCTAGCAGTCTGGTTTGCTGCTTCCCGTATGTCAGTGGCGGAGCGGCGCATGAAGCTTGCCCTTGACAGGGTGTCATGTTGGACTGGTTCTCATGGGTTTCGATTTTCTCCTTCCAAGACAGTTGCTATGCACTTCTGCCGCATCCGAGGCGTCCACCCGGATCAGGACTTATTCATGTATGGTCATCGGATACGATATGTCGAGGAGACTCACTTTGAGGGTCTCCTTTTTCACAAACGTTTGACTTGGGTTCCCCACTTACGTACACTTAAGGTCTCTTGCCTCAAGGCTCTTAACCTGTTGAGGGTCCTGAGCCATACATCCTGGGGGGCTGATCGGGCCACCCTCCTCCACCTATACCATGTTCTTATTAGGTCAAAATTCGACTATGGGTGTGAGGTGTACTCTTCTGCCACCAATGCCCGTCTCAGAGTTTTAGACCCTGTTCATCATGCTGGAGTACGTCTGGCGACCGGAGCCTTCAGGTCGTCCCCAATCCCCAGTCTCCTGGTGGACGCTAATGAGCCACCTCTTGATCTCCGTCGCCAGTCCTTGATGGTTCGTTGTTGGCATCGATTACATCGACTTCCTGGCTCCCTACCTTGCTTGGCGGTGTCATCTGATATCATGTCTCAGTACTACCTTTTACATTCTCGTGCACCATGGCCCTTTGGCTTCTGGGTCAGAAAGGCTATGGAGGAGATGGGCATAGATGACTTCCAGATTTGTCCTGTGAGGGTCCCCAGGGTGGCTCCATGGCTTCTTCCAGAAGTTTTCCCCTGCACCTGCTTTACAGACAAGAAGGAATCTCTTCCTCCTCCAGTGGCTCGTTCCCTCCTTTTAGAACATGCCTTCACTCACAGGGAGTCCCTCCCTGTGTACACTGATGGGTCAAAGTCTGATGCTGGAGTTGGCTTTGGAGTTGTCTTTCCTGACTTTTTTGCCATGGAGGCAGGCTCCCTTCTGTCATGTCCATTTTTACTGCTGAGCTTTCGGCCATTTTATATGCCCTCCAAGTGATTTTTACTCTCCCTCAGCCTTCGTTTACTATTTTTAGCGATTCCTGTAGTGCCTTGCAGGCCTTGTGCAATTTTAACTCTTCCCATCCCCTGGTGTTGGCCATTCTTGAGTGGCTTGTCCTCCTGGGTCGTCGTGGCCGCAAAGTCACTTTTCGTTGGGTCCCGGCCCATGAGGGTGTTGATGGAAATGAGTGGGCTGACGCCCTGGCTAAGGCTGTGGTCTCCAATTCCCGGCCTCCTGCCAGGCGTCATCCTGTTCCTGCAGTGGACCTTCGACCCTACATAGATGCTACCGTTCGTTCCTGCTGGCAGGACAGATGGGACACCGTCGGGGCTAACAAGCTCCGCGACATCCGCCAGCGCCTTGGTTTGTGGAGCTACAGTGGCCTGTCCCGCCCGGTGGGAGACGGCTCATGTCCGTCTCCGCATTGGCCACACATTATTGACTCATGGCTTTTTATTGGAGAGGGCTCACCCTCCCTACAGTGATGATTGTCTGGTCCCTTTGACAGTACGGCATCTTATTGTCGAGTGTCCCAGCCTTGGGGACCTTCGTCGTAGGCACCTCTCCGAGTACCGGAGGGGTGACGATTCTTACAGTCTCTCCCAGGTGCTCGGGGAGGAGGCTTGTAGTGTGGGAGGGAACACCCTCTCCTATGTGGAGAAGGCTGGCCTTCTCCACAAATTGTGAATTTTATTGTATTTATGGCTATTAATTTTTAGGTAGTTAAAGGTTAATGTTTCTTTCGTTAATATTTCAATTCTTTTATATATCTAACTTAAGTAGGTTATTTCATTAATATATGATTTTTTGGAAGACGTGGGTTTTATTCATGCTGCTTCTCCCTTTCGAGGTAGTGAAAATTATTTAATCTTTGTACATATTTTATTAATGATGTAGATGACCTTTATATGTTGGGCGGTATATGACCATTGTTGTTGCGCCGCCAGATGCCTAATGGCATCAATAAATCAATCAATCAATCCTACCAGCTTTCCTTCCCCAATCCTCCCCCCCTCCTACTGTTGAAACATTTCAAGTTGCCAAAAAGCTTCTTAGCCTCAAATAAAAAAAGATCCACCACCCCCATTGACTTAACTCTCAAAATCTATAAGGAATTTGCCCATGACCTAGCAGTATCCATCACCTCAATAATCAATGCCTCCATCAAACAAAGTAAATGCCCAGCTGAATGGAAAACCCCCTATGTAACACCCATCCCCAAGTTGCCTAACCCACCCACACTTAATGATCTCAGACCAATTGCCATCACTCCCATCCCAAGTCACATTTGTGAAGATTTCATCTTCAGCTGGGCCTATAGCACCATCTGTGAAAAAAATGATAAGAAGCAATATGGCAACATGAAATCAACCTCCACAACTCATTGCCTTGTCAGTTTGCTTGATTATATTAATCAGAATCTTGACAAACGCAAAACCTCCCTCACTCTAACCTTCATTGACTTTAGAAAAGCGATCGACTTAGTTGATTACACTACCGTCATTAAAAAGGCAATAGTCCTGGGCCTCCCTGACTACCTAATCTCCTGGCTGTGTGACTTCCTGAGTGGGTGCCGACAGGGCACACGGTACTAGAACACCACCTCCACCCACTACCTCCAGACCTGTGGAGTCCCCCAGGGTACCAAAATGGGGCCTCTATGTTTCCTAATGCTAATGATTGACGCTCTCATGGACACACCACATCACTGGAAATACATAGATGACTGCACTGTAGGGATCACCATCAACAACGACTCACCAAACTACAGTCCTCTACAAAATATCCTCGACTGCCTACAAATCTGGACAAGAGAGAACCATGTTACCATCAACCAAAACAAGACCGTGGTGATGCATGTCTGTACATCTACAACTCCAGTCCCATCACCAGTTGTTACAATTGGCTCCCACTCACTTCATGTGGTGGAGTCAACCAAACTACTGGGGGTCACCATCGATAACGAACTAGACTGGAAGCTGCACACCACCAACACCATCCAGGCATCCACCTACAGACTGCACATGCTCAAGACAATGAAATCCCTGGGTGCCCTACATCAACAACTGAGGGATATCTACACCACCTTCATCCTCCCTAAACTGACGTATGCTTCTCCGGACTGGTCATCTGCACTAAACACCACGCAGATGTGCTGGCTCGAACGTGTGCAGAAAAGAGCATGCAGGATAATTTTGGAACCAGCCTACACCACCTATCAACAGGCGTTAATCGTCCTAAACCTTTCCTCACGGAAGGAAAGGTACCCTCATGACCTGACCATGTTTGGAGAGAGGCTGCTGTCACAACCCCGCCATCGCCTGCTACTACCCTCAGCCCTCCCCCCTCCATCAAGGGCCACCCGTCGCTACAACAAATTAAAACCCTTAATTAATGGCAAGAACCGACATGTAGAAGAACAGCCCAATACCTACTATTGTAAATATTATCAATAATAAATAAATATCCCATATGTACCTGTAGATCTATATGTATATGTATAATTGTCATAACACATACTATACCATTCATTTACATTTTCTCACCTCTGTATATTTTCAGCCCCAGGGCTGCACTATGTCAAATAAACCGGTTATTTTTATTATTATTATTATAATTATTATCACAAACAAGATTATCCATTTGGAAATTGCTATTTTGAACTCATGCATTCCGGTGTATTAATCATTAATATATGTGAATTTTGTACATTCTGAAGCAGAAGTACACTCGAGCTCGTGAATTCGCAACCACGTCCCCAAATGTTTATGTCATCTGAGCTGGTAACACTGTGTGGGGAAGGTGTCATTGTAGGTGAAAGATTGTATCATGTCCCTCTACTATGTTCCACCTACTCTGATTCCTCCCCAAATGAATGTTACCAGCTCAAATGTCATAAACATCTTAGTACGTGGTCGCGAATTTACGAGCTCTGGTGTAGTTTATAACATTTTTATGTTTATGACATTTTAAATTATCACAATAAATACTCACATACCACGAACAACGGAATTAAGGAGGTTTCGGCCAATATTTCGGCTCTGTTTGAGAAGCCCTCTATTGTAGCACAATTCAGGGGCAAGATCAGTTGCAGATGGTGAAATATGATTAGGATGAGAGAAGGCGGGGATCGAGGATAGAAGAATAGGAGGGCATGAGGAAGACAGATAGTGAGGGGGAAGAAGTAAAAGTAGAGAGGTAGAGAGAAAAAGTGAGAGACAGAGATACAGACAGACAGCACAGACAGAGCGAGCACTATTGGTTTAATGGATGTTAACATGGGTGTTCAGCACATTTGTGCAGTGCAAATATCCATTCCTTACAACCTACCTGAGGTACTTGTCAGGGAATATATTCAGACCAATGAGTTGCTGAAGTCCACGTCCTGCGTTCCAGAAGGCTATCTGCTTCCCTTGGGCACCGTTAGGGGTGAATGGCATGTGGACATACACATTGTATCTGTGTTCATGAAAACTTCATTTGAATAATTTTACTGGAATATACAGAAATTTTATTATTATAATAAATTCTGCACTGCATCAAAACACATATCTCCACCAAAGGAAACTGCCTTGTCGTAGTGGGGGGGCTTGCGTGTCCCTGACACCTGGCGAGCTAGACTAGAGGGGGCTCCGACCCCTGCTCTGCCCCGATTTCGGGGAGAGAGGGCTTCCCATGTTAGAAAGGTCGCCAGTGAGGGACCAGACTAAATGGTTTAAATGCAATTGGCTGCCAGTACGAGCTAGCAGTTCCGTCTGCCAGAGGGACTTTATTTTATTTATTTTTTTAAATATATATGTTCCGACACTAAACATAGGCTTCATAAAGCATGTTACCGTGGCCCAGGTCAACTGCTACTCACACACACATGTCACAACTTCCGAACTGGTACCCAGCCACAGAGGGAGGGAAATGAGGATAATTCCCAACTACTGCAGCAGTTATGGTACCAGTGAGGGTGTTTTACAACGTTCGGTGGCTATATAGTTAGTGCCTGAAACTCAATACAGAAGAGTAAATAATCTCAGGCCCTTACCTGAGATTTGATTGATTGATTCTTTGATGCAACAAGGCATCTGGCGGCTCAACAGCTAGGGTCATATACCGCCCAACATAAAATGGTCATCTACATCATTAATAAAACATGTACATACATAAATAGGCTTCATTACCCCGAAAGTGATGGGCAGCATGATTAAAAAGACACACAAACTAAAAAGCACATTTATACTAAAAGAACCCATCGACTTAAGTAAAACATATTAAAGAATCAAAACTAAAAAAAACATCAAACCATCTAAAAACCATAAATCTTATAAAATCACAATTTGTAGAGGAGGCCAACTTCCTCCACGTAAGAGAGGGTGTTCCCTCCCACACTACAAGCCTCCTCCCCGAGCACCTGGGAGAGATTGTATGAACCGTCACCCACCCGGTACTCGAAGAGGTGCCTACAACGAAGGTCCCAAAGGCTGGGACACTCGACAATAAGATGCCGTACTGTCAAAGGGACCAGACATTCATCACAGTAGGGAGGGTGAGCCCTCTCCATTAAAAAGCCATGAATCAATAGTGTGTGGCCAGTGTGGTGGCTGGCAAGAGCCGTCTCCCACTGGCGGGACAGGCCACTGTAGCTCCACAAACCAAGGCGCTGGCGGATGTTGCGGAGCTTGTTAGCCCCGACGGCGTCCCATCTGTCCTGCCAGTAAGAACGAACGGCAGCATCTATGTACGGGTCGAAGGTCCACAGCAGGAACGGGATGACGTCTAGCAGGAGGCCGAGAATCGGAGACCGCAGCCTTAGCCAGGGCGTCAGCCCGCACATTCCCACCGACACCCACATGGGCCAGGACCCAACAAAATGTGACTCTGCGGCCACGACGACCCAGGAGTACAAGCCACTCGAGAATGGTCAACACTATGGGATGGGAAGAGTTAAAATTGCACAAGGCCTGCAAGGCACTAAAGGAATTGCTAAAAATAGTAACGGAAGGCTGAGGGAGAGTAAAAATCACTTGTAGGGCATATAAAATGGCCGAGAGCTCGGTAGTAAAAATTGACATGACAGAAGGGAGCCTGCCGCCTCTGCAAAAGTCAGGAAAGAAAACTACAAAACCAACTCCAGCATTAGACTTTGACCCATCAGTGTACACAGGGAGGGACTCCCTGTGAGTGAAGGCATGTTCTAAAAAGAGGGAACGAGCCACTGGAGGAGGAAGAGACTCTTTCTTGTCTGAAAAGCAGATGCAGGGAAAAACTTCTGGAAGAAGTCATGGAGCCACCCTGAGGAACCGCACAGGACAAATTGGTAAGTCATCAATGCCCATCTCTTCCATATCCTTCCTGACCCGGAAGCAAAAGGGCCATGGTGTGCGAGGATGTGAAAGGTAGTACTGAGACATAATATCAGATGACACTACCAAGCAGGGAAGGGAGTCAAGAAGTCGATGTAATCGATGCCAACAACGAACCATCAAGGACTGGCGACGGAGATCAAGAGGTGGCTCATTAGCGTCCACCAGGAGACTGGGGATTGGGGACGACCTGAAGGCTCCGGTCGCCTGACGTACTCCAGCATGATGAACAGGGTCCAAGACTCTGAGACGGGCATATGTGGCAGAGGAGTACACCTCACATCCATAGTCGAGTTTTGACCTAATAAGAACATAGTGTAGGCGGAGAAGGGTGGCTCGATCAGCCTTCCAGGACGTATGACCCAGGACCCTCAACAGGTTAAGAGCTTGGAGGCAATTGACCTTAAGCAAGTCTCCTCGACACAACGTATCCAATGACCATACATGAATAAGTCCGGATCGGGGTAGATGCCTCGGATGCGGCAGAAGTGCATAGCAACTGTCTTGGCAGGAGAAAATCAGAACCAATGAGAACCAGTCCAACGCAACACCCTGTCAAGGGCAAGCTGCATGCGCCGCTCTGCCACTGACATACGGGAAGCAGCAAACCAGACCTCCAGGTCGTCAAAGTACATTGAGTTGGCTATACCATCAGGAAGGGATGAGACAATGGCATTAATTGCTACTGCAAACAATGTGACACTGAGGATGTTTCCTTATTGGGCAACCTCCTCCTGTGCAACAGATGCTAAGAGGGCTGTACCAACCCTCACAGAAAAACTGTGACCACTGAGAAACTCCTTAAGAAAGTGTGGAAGGCGACCCCGCAGGCCATATACATGGAATTGCTGCAGGATGCCATATTGCCATGTACTGTCATAGGCTTTCTCTAAATCAAAGAAATACAGACGTGTTGATGTCGTGTAAAATTCTCACATGCAGCAGCTTCCAACCTGATCAGAGCATATGTAGTGGAACGGTGTTTACAAAAGCCAGACTGGGACGGAGACAGTAAAAGACCCCATTCGAGGAAGTATACCAGTCTGACATTCACCATCTTCTCAAATAGTTCACAGAGACAGGAGATCAAGGCAATTGGTCAGTAATTGAGGGCAACACTGGAGCCCTTGCCCAGCTTGGGGAAAGGAAGAATGGTAGTAACCCTCCAGCTAGAATGGAAGACACCCTCCAGCCAGATTCTGTTATATAAAAACTAGAAGAAATGAGATCGCCTCCTCACCCAAGTGTCACAACATTGCATATGGGATGTTGTCTGGCCCAGGAGAAGTGTTGCCGCAGAGAGAGAAAGGAGAGTGCAGGTCTCTCGGGGTGAATATATGGTTATAACTAACATTCTCATTCCCCGACAAATCCATGACAGTGCGCTCCTGGGATCTCACCTCATGCCTGACAGCCAGAGGTCAAGAGTCATGGTTGGAGACTCTAGCAAAATCCTCCGCAATGGTATTGGCCACTGTTAAACCATCCATGATCTTAATTCCATTGACCTTAAGTACAGGTGGAAAACTAGGAGAAAACTTCCCCGCCTTCTTACGGACTCTCCTGAACACTTGAAGACACATAGGCCTTCCAAGATGTACGTCGTGCCTCTTTTACAACTCGTCTAGTGTGAGCCCTTGCCCGTCAGAAGTCCTCTAAAAGAGTTGGGTTCCCACGATTGCGACGAAGGCGAGAAAAAGCAGCGCGCTTCACTCGCACAGCAGTGGTGCAGACTGGTGACCACCAAGGGACAAGATGTTTGGGAAAGTGGCCAGAAGTTTTAGAAATAGAGTTGAGCGCAGCAGAGTGGAGCATATCAGTGAAATATGTTACAGCCTCGTCAGATCTACCAAATTCTGCTACAGAAGAGACGGAAGAAGTTAGCTCTCTAAACAACTGCCAGTCAGCCCTCTCTAATTTCCACCTAGGAAGGCGAGACTGTGGTTCGTATCTGTTACCTTCTAAAAGTATAGGGAAGTGGTCACTGCCATATAAATCGGGCAACACACTTCAAGTAAAATGCAACAGAGCACTGGGTGAGCAAAGGTAAATGTCAATGGCGGTAAAAGTCCCAGTAGGGCTATTTAAATGTGTAACATCTCCCGTATTTTAATCCCCTAATCCCTCATCCTCAATAAAAGAAGCCAATAAAACACCCCTTGGGTTAACTGAACTGTCACCCCACAGAGGATGACGACCATTAAAATCATCCAATAAAATAAAGGGAGAGGGAAGGTCCCGTACAAGACGGTTGAGATCACCCCTCTCAACTGTAACACTGGGAGGAAGGTATAGACTGCACACAGTGTAGGGGCGGTCTATAAAAACACTAACTGCAACAGCCTGGAGCGGAGTGTCAAGCTCCAGGCTCGTGCATGGAACATTGCGTCGAACTATGATGGCAGAGCCACCATGGTGATGCTGCCCTTCAAATGAATTGGGATAAAATGCAGAGTATGCTGGAAGACTGGCAGGAATGTAGTCCCCAAGCATTGCCTCTTGGAGTGAAACACATGCAGGAGAGAAGCTAGAGAGAAAAACGCGTAGTTCCTCGCAAGTTTCACGCAAGCCACGGCAATTCCTCTGAAGGACCTTGAACAGTTACATTAGTACGGATTTTGGGGAAGCCTCACGGAGGTACTTCCTACTACCACCTTGACCTGAGGCTTTACTCAAATCATAAGTTTTGTCTAATCCTGGGCCACTAGAAGAAGAGCAAACCCGAGGAGAAGTACTTGGGGCAGTAATTGGGACTCTTAGACGAGTTTCTGAAGCATCTGATATGT
The DNA here is from genome assembly GCA_033782935.1 of Petrolisthes cinctipes. Lineage (NCBI taxonomy): Eukaryota > Metazoa > Arthropoda > Malacostraca > Decapoda > Porcellanidae > Petrolisthes > Petrolisthes cinctipes. The sequence goes on along the minus strand of JAWQEG010000481.1, from coordinate 1,586,248 downwards.
TAGAAGAAGATGAAGGTAGATGAGCAGGGATATTCTTTGAAACAATTACATTGGCATTGTCCTGTAAAGCATTTATTTATCAAGGTAACACTGTTCAAGTTCATTCAGTGGAATTGTCATGCCTCCTCCTGGGAGAAACTGCGTGTTTTTCTCTCTCGTTTCTCCCCTGTGTGTGTTTCTCTCCAAGAGACAATGCTTGGGGACTCCATTTTTGCCAGTCCTTCAGCATAATCTGAATTTTATTTATTCCAATTCCTTTCAAAGGGAGGGTCACCATCGTGTCTTTGTCATCCTAGTAAGAAGTGATGTTCTGTGGTCGAACCTAGAGCTTGACATTCCACTCCAGGCTGTTGCCATTAAGGTATTCATAAACCACCCCTACACAGTGTGCAGTCTATATAGTGTAGGAGCTAGGTGACTTTTATTCAACATGAAAGGTGCAGAAGGGTTGGAGTACCAGAAATGTTTGTCAGGGTCAGGAGGGCCTAGAAACCCAATTCTTAAAATTACGTGAGTGGTGGGTGTGGCTAGGGGCCACGCCCAAAATATCCCCCAAAATGACATTACATAACATGTGAGGTGCAGACTTCAGATCAGTTACATTTAATGGGAGTGTATTCAATTAATATAAAACAAAAACAAATTAGGAATGTATTTTTCGGTGGAACAAGTATTTAAGAACAATTTTAATTAGTGCTAATTAAACTTTTATTCTGCTAAACACACCAAAAAAGCTTTCAGTCGCAGTCTAATGGACCTCATCCTCAAACAAACTATTAATGATGATGCTGCATCTCGACTAACAGGGATCTCATCGTTGACCAACAACTTTAGTGCACGCAAGCGCTGGATGCTGACAAAATCACCTCTGTGCAAAGAATGGCCTATATTTGATATGTGGATGACCCAACAGCTGAGTTGAGAGGTGCAAGAATGAGACATGACAACACTGATGTAAGGAAAGTAATCACACAAATTTAAGATACCTGCAATCCATTCACAGGTACTGTCAGTGAATAATCAAAATTGTTCAACTTCAGTAGTGATAAAGCAGCATCAGAAAATACAGTACAATAGCTTGTCTACTCTGATTCAAAGACAGAGGAAAAGACAAAAAGGAAACATTTCTTGCTGCAAGCTTTGAGGACCCTGAGAGATTTGAGAGTGCCATCAAAAAGGAATCACTTACATCATCTACAAATGGAAATGTAAGATATCAGCGCACTCAGGATGTCTAGATTTGTAACAGGGACTTACTGGGCCAACTCTTCATTATGGTTTGCAGAAGGAATCTTGACCTTGAACATGTTTTTTTACTTTCCATTTACTCCAGTGCTTCTTTCCATGCGGATGGCATGATGGTGAAGACACAAATCCATTCCGCACCCAGTACAGTTGATGTTTGTATCATTGATTGGAATTTCCTTCTTCATAATCTTCCTCCCAACTTGCCACCACCATATGTGGACTAGCAACTGGTGTTCTACAACAATCGGCAAAACTATCGACAAAAAGGATTGATATTGTCTTTGATGCGTACCCCATACCATTAATCAAGGAGGGTGAACGAAATCGTAGAAGCTAGATAAAAAGAAGGCTCGGGTATAACTTGCCCCCCAGCCGCAATAGATGGCCGATTTTTTAGTATTGCATACATAAATTTTGAGTATGGCAGCATGTCAAAGTCCAAAGAAAATAAAATGGTTACCCTCAGCATGTCACAAAAAATGAGTGTGTATGCAATTTAGTGGTTTGTAATGCAATAATATAGATATTTCAGTTTAATTGTATATGTCTTAACTCGCCTGGAGTGAACACAAAATCAAGAATATATATAAACACAGAGTTACATTACAAAACACATTCCGATGCATACAAGAGGGTTCATTCGCATTTATACGTGTGTGCGGTCGCGTACGTGGTCATCGTAAGTACTCGTGCACTCCATTCCTCTTTTACTGAACGAAGGAAGGGGTGGGAGAGAAGGTATATGATTGATGGAAGGAAGAGTCACACAAGGCCTCGGGAGAGGAGCCAGTGGGGGTGGGCCATGCAAGATAGAGTCAGTGTTACTACAGTCACTCCCCTAGTTCTAGCCCAGGATTTTCCAGTGGTACCCTCGCATTTTGTAGCTCATGTTCGTTCGAGGCAGAAGGGATGCTTTCAACAGGATATATCGTGCATCGATCGACACCAATCGGTTTTTAGGGGTTAAAGAAACACTGTTCAAGGTCCTTCAGTGGAATTGCTGTGGCTTGCATGCGTCTTGGGAGGAACTGCGGGTTCTTCTTTCTCGCTTCTCCCCTGAGTGTGTTTGTCTCCAAGAAACAATGCTTGAGGACTCCATTCCTGCCAGTCCTCCTATATACTCTGCATTATATTCCAACACACCATCCTCCCAGTGTTACAGTTGAGAGGGGTGATCTCAACCATCTTGTAAGAGACCTTTCCTCTCCCTTTATTTTACTGGACGTCATCCTCTGTGGGGTGACTGTACGGTCAATCCCAGGGTTGGCTTTTATTATTGAGGATGAAGGATCAGGGGTTTTAAATACGGGAATGTGACCCATATCCTTTACAGTCATTGACATTTCCCTCTGCTCACCTAGGGCACTATTAGATTTTACTTGGAATGTGTTCCCCGATTGATATGGTAGTGACCACTTCCCTATACTCCTAGAAACTAACAGGTACGAACCGCAGTCTCATCTTCCTCAGTGTAGATTAGAGAAAAATTACTGGCAGTTATTTTAAATAGCTTACTTCTCCGGTCTCTTTTGTTGCAGATTTCAGTTCCTCCGACGAGGCTACGACCAATTTCACCGAAATGCTCCACTCTGCTGCTCTCAACTCTGTCCCTAAAACTTCTGGCCACTTTCCCAAACGTCTTGTCCCTTGGTGGTCACTAGTCTCCACCACTGCTATGCAAGAGTAGCGCGCCTCTTTCTCTCGCCTTCATCACAATCGTGGGGACCCAATTCTTTTAGAGGCAAGGGCTCGGGCTCTATGGGTTTTAAAAGAGGCACGACGTGCATCTTGGAAGGCCTTTGTTTCTTCAATTACTACTATAACTCCTCTCACCCAAGTGTTCAAGAGAGTCTGTCTCCATTCGTGACTCTCGACCTCAGGCTGTCAGTCTTGAGTTGGGAGACCATGATCGCAGTGCCCTGGATTCCTCGGGCATTAAAAGGAAAGTTATAATTATATATTCACTCTGAGAGACCTGCGCTCTGCTCTCTCTCACTGTGGCGACTCTTCTCCTGGGCCAGACAACATTCCATATACCATGTTGCGACACTTGGGTGATAAGGTGACCTCATTTTTTCCAGTTTTACATAACCGAATCTGGTTGGAGGGCGTCTTCCTCTCTGGGAGGAGGGTTGCTAATATCCTTCCTTTGCCTAAGCCAGGCAAGGAGTTGAGTCTTGCTCGCATTATACCCCTAGTTGATTATCCAGATTTTATTAGTTAGGTTTACTACTTTTATTTATTAAAGTCAACCTCCCCCCCCAAACCGGGGTGGGTTTGCATGTCTCTGAGACCTGGCGAGTTAGACTAGAGGGGGCTCCGGCCCCTGCTCTGCCCCGATTTTGGGGAGAGAGGGTTTCCCATGCTAGTAAGGTCGCCAGTGAGAGACCAGACTAAATGGTTCCCATGCAATAGGCTGCCAGTAAAGGCCAACAGTGCTGCCCTCCAGAGAGACCGCCCTGTAGGGGCCGTCCTATGTTGGATGGTTTGGTGTCTGGGCTGGGAGATTTTGGGGAAGGGGGTCTCAGCACCGTCATGGGCAAACTTTCGAGCCATTGGGGCTGCTTTTTCAAACGAGTGGCCCACTGGGGGAAGAGGTACCCCGCCCACGGAGACCAGTGCTCGGTCCCCTCATCTGCCCGGTAGATAGTAGCTCTTGGCTCCTGGGGCCAATATAACAAAATCAATGTTATATGAATAACGAAAAGCCCCAATCTCTTCCTCAAGCGGTGGTCGACCAGTCCGTCAAGAAGTCACTCTCTGGTCGTGGTGGTATGCAGAAGGCTGCAAATAAGAGTAGACCTAGCAGGTTGGGTGTTGTGTCGACGAACCCTGTTAGCGGTTTGGACACGATAATGTTAACCAATGTACTTACATCCCTTTCCTATGGCGCTATCCACTCCATTTTTAAGTGTTTTGGTGTAGTTCTTCGTATCACTTATGACAGTGACTGTAGGTCTAATCTGTGTTATATTACTTTCAATACAAATGCTGCTGCCAAAGCACCTTTTGAGGCAAAAGATTCTCTGATTGTGGGGGATACTCACTGCAAAGTTGAGATGATGCGGTCCACAAATGTAGTTGACAATGACTACTGCTCTAACATCTTTGATGACTCTGTAGAGCATGTCCCTAAGGAGCGTCGGGTTCCTACACCCTTTTGGTTTATGGCTTACTACAGGGAGGGACGTGGTAAACTTATCCATGCTTCCCGGTATCTAGAGAAAGAAATTGGATTGCTACCAATGGGTTACATAAAAAATTACGGTAAGGGAGTTTTAATCAGAGCTAAAGATCTTACACAGGCCATGATGCTCCTCAATCTCCCCTGTCCTTCTGATAGCATGTTTGAATCCATCAAACCACATCAAACATTTAATTATAGCAAGGGGCGTATTTATAATGTGGACCTGTATGAATACTCAGAAGAGAATATTCTCACTATATGCCCAGATAGTGTCCAACGAATATAAAAAATGAAGGGCAGTAAAAATATGATCATCCTCACTTTCTATGGCTCGCATATCCCAGATCGCATTAACATTAACCCCACCTCTTTTGAGGTGAAGCCTTTTGTTAAGCTTCCTTTGCAGTGTTTCTGTTGTTATGAGTTTGGTCATGGTAGGAGAAACTGCAACATCCGTTCCCGGTGTGGTAATTGTTCTGCTCTTGACTGGCATCTTACTTATGAGTGTCAGTCAGTGAGTTACTGCTTTTGCTGCAGGGATGCTCACCCTTTGCGTTCTCGCCAATGTAAGATGTACCTCCTTGAGCAAGATATCCTCCACTTGGCTAACACCCAATTCATCAGTAGTGCCAGATGGCAACTTAACTTCAGGCAACAGGAGGATGGTGGTGTGCAGACATACGCCTCCTCCCTTCGCCCCAAATCGCTTGCAGCACCCTCTCAACTCTCTCAAGAAGCAGCTACTTCTTGCTCTAGCGAGAGCGTTTCTAAGGTTTCACTACATAATAATGTCTCTGTCTTGGAAACTTTATCAGACACTCATTCTGCTGACCCTTCAACTGATGACTATTCTCAGACTTTAGCTAAAGGTATCCATGTGGTAGAGGTTCACGCTGTCACACGCTCTCCAAAAAGGAAACTTAAGTCACCTAAACTGCAATAGAGACGTCTTCGTGATTTCTCTGAGGCATTTGACTCTATAGATGTTTCTGCTTAATTTCTTGATTCACGAGATGTTCCCCCTCATATGCTTCCTTCGGGATCATCAGAGGGGCGTGAAGTTAATGTGTATGCCTAGGATGTTGTACCTTCAAAAGATTCAGTTTCTCTTTCGCTTGGGCAGCTGAGTGATTCTACCACCTGTATTATGGATGTTGATGTATCTGCCTGTGTCAGTGATACCACTGCTGTACAGGACAATACCAATGTAATTGTTTCAAAGAATATCCCAGCTCATATGCCATCATCTTCTTCTAACATATCAGATGCTTCAGGGACTCGTATACGGATCCCAATTTCTGCCCCAAGTACTACTCCTTGGGTTCGCTCTTCTTCTAGTGGCCCAGGATTAGACAAAATGCATCGTTTGAGTAAACCCTCAGGTCGAGGTTGTAGTGGGAAGTACCTCCGTGAGGTTTCCCATAAATCAGTACTAAAGTAACACTGTTCAAGGTCCTTCAGTGGAATTGCCGTGGCTTGCGTGTTTCTTGGGAGGAACTGCGCGTTCTTCTCTCTAGCTTCTCTAATGCATGTGTTTCTCCCCAAGAAACAATGCTTGGGGACTACATTCTGCATTTTATTTCAATTCATTTGAAGGACAGGGTCACCATGGTGGCCTATTGCCATCCTATTTCGGCGAGATGTTCCATGCACGAGCCTGGAGCTTGACACTCCGCTCCAGGCTGTTGCAGTTAAGGTTCTTATGGGCCGCCCATACACTGTGTGCAGTCTATACCTTCCTTCCAGTGTTACAGTTGAGTGGGGTGATCTCAACCGTCTTGTACGGGACTTTCCCTCTCCTTTTAATTTATTGAGCGATTTTAATGGTCGTCATCCTCTGTGGGGTAAGAGTTCGGTCGACCCCAGGGGTGTTTTATTAGCTTCTTTTATTGAGGATGAGGGATTAGGGGTTTTAAATACGGGAGATGTGACACATTTTAATAGCCCTACTGGGACTTTTACCGCCATTAACATTTCCCTTTGCTCACCCAGTGCTCTGATGCTTTTTACTTTGAGTGTGTTGCCCGATTTATATAGCAGTGACCACTTCCCTATACTTTTAGAAGGTAACATGTACGAACCACAGTCACGTCTTCCTAGGTGGAAATTAGAGAAGGCTGACTGGCAGTTTTTTAGAGAGCTAACTTCTTCGGTCTATTATGTAGCAGATTTTGATAGCTCTGACGAGGCTGTAACATATTTCACTGATATTCTCCACTCTGCTGCTCTCAAATCTATCCCTAAAACTTTTGGCCACTTTCCCAAACATCTTATCTCTTGGTGGTCACCAGTCTGCACTACTGCTGTGCGGGAGAAGCGCGTTGCTTTCTCTAGCCTTCGTCGCAATCGTGGGGACCCAACTCATTTAGAGGACTTCTGACGGGCAAGGGCTCACACTAGACGAGTTCTAAAAGAGGCACAACGTGCATCTTGAAAGGCCTATGTGTCTTCAATTAATACTAAAACTCCACTCACCCATATGTTCAGGAGAGTCCGTAAGATGGCTGGAAAGTTTTCTCCTAGTTCTCCACTTATACTTAAGGTCATGGATGGTTTAACAGTGGCCAATACCATGGCGGAGGCTTTTGCTAGAGTCTCCAGCCGTGACTCTCGACCTCTGGCTGTCAGGCATGAGTTGAGATCCCAGGAGCGCACTGTCCTGGATTTCTCAGGAAAGGAGAATGAAAGTTATAACCATATATTCACCCTGAGAGACTTGCACTCTGCTCTCTCTCTCTCTGTGGCAACACTTCTTCTGGGCCAGACAACATCCCATATGCAATGTTGCGACATTTGGGTGAGGAGGCGATCTCATTTCTTCTAGCTTTATATAACAGAAGCTGGCTGGAGGGTGTCTTCCCTTCTGGGTGGAGGGTTGCTACCATCCTTCTTTTCCCCAAGCCGGGCAAGGACTCTAGTGTTGCCCTCAATTACCGACCAATTGCCTTGACCAACTGTCTCAGTAAACTATTTGAGAAGATGGTGAATGTCAGACTGGTATACTTCTTGGAACGGGGTCTTTTTCTGTCTCCGACCCTGTCAGGCTTTCGTAAACACCGTTTCACAACTGATACTCTGGTCAGGTTGGAAGCTGCTGCATATGAGGCTTTTGCACGACATCAACACCTTGTCTGTGTATTCTTTGATTTAGAGAAAGCCTATGACACTACATGGCAATATAGCATCCTGCAGGAACTACATGCATATGGCCTGCGGGGTCGGCTTCCATGCTTTCTTAAGGAGTTTCTCAGTGGTCGCAGTTTTTCTGTGAGGGTTGGTACAGCCCTCTCAGCATCCGTTGCACAGGAGCAGGGCATCCCCCAGGGAAGCATCCTCAGTGTCACATTGTTTGCAGTAGCAATTAATGCCATTGCTTCATCCCTTCCGGACGTTATAGCCAATTCCATGTACGTTGACGACCTGGCGGTCTGGTTTGATGCTTCCCGAATGTCAGTGGCGGAGGGGCGCATGCAGCTTGCCCTCGACAAGGTGTCGCGTTGGGCTGGTTCTTATGGGTTTCGATTTTCTCCTGCCAAGACAGTTGCTATGCACTTCTGCCGCATCCTAGGCGTCCACCCCGATCCAGACTTATTCGTGTATGATCATCGGATACGTTGTGTCGAAGTGACTCATTTTTTGGGCCTCCTCTATGACAAACGTTTGACTTGTTTTCCCACTTTCGTTAACTTAAGGTCTCTTACCTCCAGGCTCTTAACCTGTTGAGGGTCCTGGGCCATACGTTCTGGGATTCTGATCGGGCCACCCTCCTCCGCCTATACCACGTTTATATTAGGTCAAAGCTCGACTATGGGTGTGAGGTGTACAGCTCCGGACAGATCAATGTTCCACACCCCATCCATCAGCGACTTGGTTTGAGCCTCGTCAGATCTGGTAACAGTTGCAGGTGGAGGGAGGGGGGATGTTAGTGGGAGAGGAGGAGAGAAATGTGGGCGTAGCTATATAGGAGGGTAACAAATGATCAGGTAGAGAGACGTGTGTCAGGAGGAATGAATGAAGCATACACTGTGAATTCGGGACCCGCGTAGTTTGAAGAACCCGGGTTTAAAGAAGTGCATACTGCATTAACGTAGGTGGATATGGGAGAGAAGAAATATGATGATTTGAGGCGAGGGTGAGGGGGTAAATAGCCTAATGAATTTGTTGACAAATATGATTATTAAAAAAGTTAGAAAATTGAATTGTCTTCTGCCGAGAAATTGTGTCCTGATCCCTTGGAACGATAAATCGCAACTAGCCAAGCTTTGATGATTCGAACAAATGTGTGTTGTAGGGAGACGCACAGTTGTTCGAACCTTATAAAAAAAAAATTATAAAAAAAAATCTTTTATATAAAACAAAATTATAAAAAAAAAATTTATATAAAAAAAAATTATATAAAAAAAAAATTTATATAAAATTTTTTTTATATAAATTTGTTTTATAAAAAACAAAAATTTATATAAAAAATATTTTATATAAAAAATTTTATCTAAAAAAAATTTATATAAAAACAATGATATAAAAAAAATTTAAATAAAAAATTTATAGAATTTTTTTTATGTAAAAAAATTAAAAAAAAAATTATATAACTTTTTTATATATAAAAAAATTATAAAAAAAATCATATAAAAAATAATTTTATATATAAAAAAATTATATAATTTTTTTTTATAAAAAAAAATATATAAAATAAATAAATATATATATATATAAATTTATATAATAAAAGTTTAAAAAAAATTATAAAACAAAATTATAAAAAAAAATTTTATATAAAAAATTTTTATATAATTTTTTTTTATAAAAAAAAATGTTTTATATTAAAAAAATTATATAAATTATATAATTTTTTTTATATAAAAAAAATTATATAATTTTTTTTTATATAAAAAATAATTTATGTAAAACAAATTTTATATAAAAAAAAATTATATATTTTTTTTTTTACAAAAAAAAAAAAAAATTATAACAAAATTTTATGTAAACAAAATTTATATAAAAATATTTATATAAACTTTTTTTCATATAAAAAAAATGTATAACAAAATTTTTATATAAAAAAATATATAAAAAAATTATATAAAAAAAAATATTTAAATTTTTTTTCTATGTAAACAAATTTTATAAAAAAAATTATATATAAAAAATTTATATACAAAAATATATAAAAAAAAATTATATAAAAATTTTTTTATATGAAAACAAATATATATAAATTTTTTTATATAAAACTAAAATTTATATATATAAAAAAAATATATAAAAATATATGGGTCTCGAGAATTATGTCATAGTAAAAACTGGGTCACGACTGAAAAAGTTTGAAGAACCCTGCTTTATACTATTGTTGATTCGATACCGTTCACAGTGTATGCTTCATTCATTCCTCCTGATACACGTCTTCTCTACCTGATCATTCGTTACCCTCACACATTACCTCCTATATAGCTCCGCCCACATTTCTCTCCTCCTCTCCCACTAATATCCCCCCTCCCCCCACCTGCAACTGTTGCCAGATCCGACGAGGCCCAAACCAAGTCGCTGGTGGAAGAAGTGTGGACCCTTGATCTGTCCGGAGCTGTACTCCTCTTCCACGGATGCCCGTCTCAGAGTCTAATGCCTTGTTCACATTAGCCCGTATGTACGGATTCGAGATCCGTCAGTGATCTTGATCTCTGTCGCCAGTCCTTGATGGTTTATTGTTGGAATCATTTACATCGATTTCCTGACTTCCTTCCCTGCTTGGCAGTGTCATCTGATATCATGTCTCAGTACTACCTTTCACATCCTCGCACGCAATGGCCCTTTGGCTTCTGGGTCAGGAAGGCTATGGAGGAGATGGACATTGATAACTTCCAGATTTGTCCTGTGAGGGTCCCCAGGGTGGCTCCATGGCTTTTACCAGAAGTTCACACCTGCAAGAAGGAATCTCTTCCTCCTCCAGTGGCTCGTTCCCTCTTTTAGAATATGCCTCCACTCGCAGGGGGTCCTTCCCTGTTTACACTAATGCCACGTCTGATGCTGGAGTTGGTTTTGGAGTTGTCTTTCTTGACTTTTGTCTAGGCGTCAGGCTCCCTTGTGTTTTGTTGATTATTACTACTGAGCTCTCAGCCATTTTATATTCCCTCCAAGTAATTTTTACTCTTCTGCAGCCATCTTTTACTATTTTGGGCGATTCCTCTAGTGCCTTGCAGGCCTTGGGCAATTTTAACTTTTCCTATCAACTAGTGTTGGCCGCAGAGTCACATTTTGTTGGGTCCCGGCCCATGTGAGTGTCGATGGGAATGAGCGGGCTGACGCCCTGGCTAAGGCTGCGACCTCCAGTTCTCGGCCTCCTGCCAGGCGTCATCCCGTACCTGCTGTAGACCTTCGACCCTATATAGATGATGCCGTTCGTTCCTGCTAGCAGGACAAATGGAACGCTATGGGGCTAACAAGCTCCACGGCAAAACCACCAGCACCTGGCTCTTGCCCATCTCCGCATTGGCCACTGAAGTTTGACTCATAGATTTTTAATGGAGGGCTCCCCCTCCCTACTGTGATGATTATCTAGTCCCTTTGACAGTGCGACATCTTCTTTTGGAGTGTCCCAGCCTTGGGGACCTTTATCGTTGGTACCTCTCCGAGTACCGGGTGGGGGACGGTTCTTACAGAGTCTCCCAGATGCTCGGGGAGGAGGCTTGTATTGTGAAACGGAGTACTTTCTCCTTTTTGAAGGGCACACTTTCATATCCCCCGTATCAACCTAATAGTTAATAAACGTAGTGTCAAATATCAAGGCTCGCCTTATCTCTCACTTGATACCAGCCTTGCAATATTCTGAATACTTTTAATAATAGCTTGTTGTATTGAATGTTTGGTATTTTATTATTAATCCCTTTCTATGTCATCTGTTTCTTGGTTGCAAAAATATTTACTTAGGCAGATAATAGTTGTGAGGAGAGGCCAGGGTCATTGTGCCTGACACCCACATGATTGTTGAAACAAATTTATTGGTGCATCTTTTAGAGACTGACGTTGACTCTAGTATCGTTAGCTCACATTTGTTTTGATAATAGAAGAGGGCTATGAGTTGGTTGAAAACCACTCAACTGGTAAGAGTATTGAAGACTAAGGGTGGAAATAGTACCTCTCAAACCTGTTGGCAGTCCTGATGACCTGAAGATGTGCATGGTGTTGTACTTCACGAAGCAGGGTGTAGGCTATATGGAGAGTCAAACTAATTTCGAACTTGTAGCAGAAGACAGCATCAAAATCACCGGTGTGAGTAGTAGGAGATGTATGATGGGAATCACAGGATTTCAGACCTTAATTCGCCTTCAATAAAGTTTAATTTTAAAATAAGCTGACAATGGTTGCCAGCTTCCTTATTAACATATCCGATGAAAGCTCAACTTTGAATCTCATGCCTTACTTTATGGAACTATTACAATGTTAAAATATTTATCAACATATTCTCTCACAACTCATGACAGATATATTTAACCAGACGAGGTTGATTATTCACTGGGTTAATTGGTATGTCTTAGCTAGCTTGTCTGTATCTACGTGGATACAGTACACATTTGAATTACACCCACCAGCACCTATATCGAAAGGAATGTGAACCAAAGTGGCGTCCCCTTCAACTGTATAATCTCGTCCGTATCCCATGTCTATATTTAAAACCGAATGAATGAATTATACTAAATAAAGTTGGTTCCTCGAATTGCAAACGTTATCATGAAGATAGTCAGATGTAGGATACTCGAACGAGTGTGTGTGGGGTAAGTGGTGGAGTGTTCAAGGTTATGTTTGTACCACCACCTCCCCAGAACCAGTGTTGCCAACCGTAGGGTAATCGCCCTACATGTAGGGCATTTGGGCCTCATATCCATGTCTGTAGGGCGGTAGAGCAATTTTACAGAATCTTAACAAAACGTAGGGCGTTACGACTTTGTGGTATACCACTATGGAATCAACCCATTATCATGCATCGGTATCACTGTACAGGGTGTGGGTGTGATTGACCAAAAGTTTGTTGGACGCCCAAGTATTTGTGGGAAGTGACTGTGTTGAGGTTGGTGTTGTGAAGTTGGTATGTATATGGAATGGGATTATGGGCAAGGGTAAAACGGATGTGATGGTATTTGTCTGGTCTAAATGTAATCTGCCACTTGACTTCCCAGTTTTCAAGTGCAGTTAGGTCGTCCTGTAGTCGAAGGCAGTCATTCCTATCTTTAATTGGTCTGTAAACTAAGCTATCGTCTGCAAAGAGTCTAGTGGTACAGGAAAGTGAGAGGACATTAATGTATGAAAGGAAGAGAAAGGGGCCCAGGAAAGTGCCCTGGGGTACCTCAGAGGTCACAGGAACAGGTGGAGACTGACAACCGTCAAGAACTACGCGTTGCTTTCTGGTAGGCAAGAACGTTCTAATCCAGTGGAGAAGTTGTCCCTGTATGCCATAGAATTCTAACTTGTGTAGTAGTCTTTGGTGAGGGACTTTGTCGAAGGCTCTGGCAAAGTCTAATACTATGGCGTCAACTTGTCTGATTTTTGTGTCATTGAGGGACTGCAAGATGTCATGAGTAGTTACCAGTAGCTGCGTCTCACACGAGCGTTTAGGCCGAAAACCGTGTTGATTGTCAGTCAGTATATTTTGCCTATCAAAGTGGTCCATTATATGTCTATGAATTATGCGTTCTAAAATTTTGCAGGGGACTGAGGTAAGTGAAATTGATCTATAATTAATGGGAAGGGTTCTGTGTCCGGATTTATAAAACTGGGGTCACATTTGCCAAAAGCCAGTCGTGAGGGAGTTCACCGGTCTGTAAAGTCTGTGAGAATATAACCTGCAGGACAGGGGCAAGATCGTTAGCGTTAGTCCTCAATATCCTGCAGGGTATATTGTCTGGTCCAGTCGCTTTGTGTATGTCTACCTCAGATAAAAGTTTCTCAATTCCTTGGGTGTTTATGTGAATGGGAGGGATAGGTGGGTGTGACGGTGTTGGCATGTCTGGTAAGTGTTCATGTTCATGGGTAAAAACGGACTGGAATTGTGTGTTAAGGGCGATGGCTTTGTCTTGTGGGTGTGTAACCAAGGAATTGTTGTGTAGTAATGTTGTAATACCGGTCGAGTCTTGTTTGCGTGCTTTAACAATGCCGAAGAATTTGTTGTGGTTTTGTGTGTTGTCTGCGCGGAAAGTGGATGTGAATTTAGTTTCTTTCTGTAGTGTTTTCTGTATATTTTTGTATTCTAACCAGTGTTCTGTATCGTTGTATAGTTTTGCTCTGTTGTATGCCTTTACCTTGTTTCTGTGTAGTCTTTTTAATTGTCTATTGCACCATGGTAATGACCGGTTATGTGTGATAGTTTTCGTGGGTATGTGCTTGTCCATTGTGTCACGTATAAAGTCACGAAGTCTGGACCAGTTTGTTTCCACAGAACTGGCCATTGGGTCTGGGTCAAGGAACGAGTCACGAAACTCAACTAAGTCTTGGGTAATGCCACCCGTGTCAGCTCTGTTGTACATGTAAATTGTCCTAGGTAATTGTTTTTGTGTTGTTGGCTTGATGTTTGCGTCAATGAGTACCATCTCATGATTACTAAGACCAGGTAGTACTCGTGTCCGTGTAATTAAGGAAATGTTGTTTGTGAGAAATAAGTCTAATATGTTGGATGCGACCCCGTATCTTATGTTGGGGTTATGTAAATTTTCATGTAAAAGTTTCCTATCAGTCTGTAATGGTAAGTCGCCTTCATGGGTGGAATTGTCCAGTCTCGCCTGTGTTGTCCAGTTTATGTCGGGAAGGTTAAAGTCACCAGCCAACCATATATTTTTGGAGGGGTCAATTTTAGATAAACAATCGTCAAGGGTATGCAGGTACTCTAAGTTTGAATTTGGGGGACGATAAAAGGATCTTATAATGAGTGTCCTGCAGCCCTGTATCTGTAATTTAGTCCATATGATTTCAGAGTCCGCGTTCAGTTCGGTGGCTGGGGTCGCAACTGGTCCTGGCTTTGTCGCAATTAGGACTCCGCCATGTCCTTCCTGAGTAGGGTCATATTATAGTGACTGTCCGTCGGGAAGATTTCACTGTCCTGGATGTCAGGTGTGAGCCAGGCCTCTGTCCCTATAATAATGTCGGGGTCATAGGTCTGGAGTGTTTGGTGAAAGGCGGCTCTTTTTTTTATGATACTGCGGAAATTGATGATTAGGGTACGAAGGGAAGACAGTTTTTTATGGGTGATGGAGTCGAGTGAGGTGTTGGTGGTAGAATGGGGTGTGAGGATGGATGATCTATTGGGGATGGTAATTGGCGTTATGGAGAATGAGCTTGTACTATGGAGAGTCTGGTTGGGTGTAGAATGGTTTGGGAGAGGAGGAGTGGATGATGCGGAGTTAAAGGAAGTCATGTCTTGCTGTCGGTTTTGTGTAGGGGAGGAATTGTCTCTGTTGCGTCTACCTAAACGTCGGGTGAGCCTATCCAATGGTGGAGGTGTGTTGTGGGTTGTGGGTGGTGGTGGAGATGAAGTGGTGGTGTCTAGTATGCTGAATCTATTGGTGTAGTGTATTGGGGAGTGAAAAAGGGAGGAGGTGAAATTGGGCGCACCACAGTCCCAGCAGATCCACGAAAGGCTCCGACCCTCCAATCCGTCAAACGCCGCCGTGAAGCCCCAGACACAGCTGACATGATACCAGCCAGCATGCTGGGAAACCTCATAGCAGCGATCGCACTGGATGGCCCGCTGGCCCCACTTGACCGCCAGTCGGCACAGCTGACAGGGGTACTTTGGGGCGCGTGGGCCAGGGTTGATCAGAGCCCCTGTGTCGCCACATAACGTAAGGAGCAACAGAGCACCCCGGAGATTGCCGAGACAAGTCACTTTTAACCCTGAAGGGCCCCTAGGGGTGCCCAGGTTCCAAACAGGTGTGTGTATATGGAGGTGTGAGTGTAGATGTCTGGTGTTAGTGAGTCTGGTGTGTTGGTATGTGTGCAGCCAGTGTTTTTATTGTCAGTGTTGTAGAGTATTAATACTAGTGAGCAATATGTGTAGAGTATTGTTAGTGTACATGTGTATGTTGTTTTGTGTGGGGTGTGTCAGTACATGTTTATGAAGCACTAATATAAATAGATAACACAAACTTACCCCTGTACCGAGACCGTCTGCACGGCTGCAGGTATAAAATGTACACAATCCCCTAACTTACGTCAGGGGTCAGTTATATAAAAGGAGAGAATTTATAATAAAACCTATGAGTTTTACTAAAAAGGATATACAAACTATAAAAAAGATGATAAAATACACTAAAAAAAAAAAAGAAACTGTATTATTAAAAACAGTGAAAATTGAGGGGTGGGGGACAGTAGTATCGAGAGGGAGGGTGTGTGTAATTTTAAAAGACACTTAAAACAGTAATACAAAGAAGGAAAAGATGACGTAAAATGACAGCCAGAACAAACAGTCTCGATACTTATCTTGATGAAATGTGATGATATGAAGGGTTCGTTTGTTCATAAAAAAGGATAGATAGAAAAAGAAGACGGAGCTCGGGGAGGACACGTCCGGCTCCTGGGACCGCACAACAACTATGGCACTAAGTACAGGGCTCTGACCTCTGAGGGGTTCCATAAGTTGATGAAATCTTACCCTAGATTTTTGTCGATTTTACCCTAGATTCGAGTGTTTTACTCTAGATTGTCGAAGTTGTCCATTAATTGTTGATTAATGTACTATTATACATAAGTTTATATATTCCCCCCCCAAACACACAGGAAATAAACAAATGCATCGTAAATTAATGGGTATATATTATTTAGAAATATGCAGTTGTAGCAACATACTCTAAAAAAATTATACTTCCTATACTTTTCTATTTCATATACCTACTGTATTGGGCTCACATATGAAATGAAGTCCTTTAAACAAGACAAGTAAAATGTAAAAACAATTACATTGCATGAACTAAAGAATAAAGGGTTGTTTTTCTTATAAAAAATAAAAAATATAATGTAGAAATAGACAGCTAGCAAAAATGTATACCCAATACAGTTTTACATTTACATTCACATAAAACTTGTTTGAAAGATGCAATGATATAAAAGGTGTAAAAGCACTCATGGTTATGCTTAGAATATTCGTACGTAGGACATATTTACTTATGGATGACTCTTGGCTGTACCCCCACAATACCGAATGGGAACAGTTCAGAAGGAGAAGAAAAGGCTGAAAAATCCTCATGATTATACGCAATATTCATCCTTACGAACAATTTACGTAAGGATCAAAGTCACATGAGTTCCAGTAGGTTGGTACTTAGTCTAAGTAACACCCTAGAGAAAATGGGAATGAAGTGGGGTGACTGTGTTGGATTTGGTAGTGATGGCGCTTCATCAATGATTGGTGAGCATAATTCAGTATAGTCCAGAGTTAAAGAACAATCACCAAACTATCAGCTCAATCGGTGTATTTGCCACTCACTTCTCTCTTTGCATAGAGAGAGCATTTGAAAAGTTGCCATCAAATCTTGGGTACCTCTTGCATAACATTCCAAAATGGTTTAGCAAGAGTATCATACGTAGAGACGCCTTTAAACACTTGTTCAATATAATGGATGCTACAGAGGAAAGAAAGGGGACACCACTTCCATTTCAAAAGCTATCCTGTACACGGTGGCTTGTAAGAGGCAAAGTCATATATAATATTCTCGTAAACTGCGAGGAATTAAAAGCCTATTTTGCAGATACTATGCCATCAGCAGATGCCTCTTGCCGATATAAAGCGAGATAAATTTTGGGGATTCTAAAAGACTTAGTAAACTTTTTGTATTTTCACTTTGTGTCACCTATTGTTACAGAATTCGAAAGAGTTAATGCCTTGTTCCCAAAAACCGATGGTGATCCAGAGGAACTAGTTAAAGAGTTGGAACTGCATCATAAAAGCTTACAAGGAAAGGATGTTTGACTGGAGGGGAGAACCGCTGACCCTGGACAAGATCGGCTATGGTGGTAAATTTACACACGAGTTGAACATCTTTCTGAAAAACCACAATAACTCTGCCGAAGCAGTAGGAAAGGCAGATGATGTTAAAGTGCGATGTGCTGTTTTTTTAACTGTGGCCTTACAGCAAGTGGACAAAAGGCTTACAGTTTCAACAGCGATCTATAAAGGTTTGCAAGCACTTGCTCCAAGCAAAGTATTAAGCCAGACTAAACGTGTCTCATTCAAATACCTGCCATTACCTCATCTAATTGAAGAGAAGGATATGACTGAACAACAGTACAGAAAATTTTTACATTTGTCTTGGATGGAGGAGTCGGCATTTGACGGCAAGATTCCCACAGACTATGCTGCTTTTTGGTCAGGAGTGATTAAGTATAAGACATCAACAGGCACACAGTCCTTCAAAGAACTGGGATATTATGCTTTGGCATGCCTCGCGACACCTACCAGTAATGCTGTCGTGGAAAGAATCTTCTCTACAGTAACAAACGTGAAAACTAAGTTAAGAAATCGTCTTGGCTCATAAATGTTGGAAGCAATAATCAGAGTTCGAGCATATCTCCAGCTGCAAGGAAAATGTTGCAGAGACTTCCGGGTAACACCACGCATGCTAGAATTATTCAACACTGCTGACATGTACGGCGGGGAACCAGTGGACGATGGAGCTGAAGCTGATCTTTTCGTCTAGGGTGACATCAGCGTCTTCAACAAACTTCATTATTCAGATAAAGGTACCCCCATAGTTATTATGCATAACATTCTTCTCGTAAATATTTTTAACAGTTTGGCTGTGAGGTGTTGGATTATTTGGGCGTGAACGTCTTCCACCACCTGGCAACCCTGCTGCCGCACTTAGTCAGTTCGTATTAGTTTTCAAAATCCTTCGTGGATATGAAAACATTGATTATCAGTGCCTGTTTAGCTTAAACACTAATGCAACTAGAAACCATGGATGGAAACTAGACTTGAAACGCTTCCGCCATAATACGTTAGGTAATTTCTTCACATATAAAATCTGCAATGTCTGGAATTAGCTACCAGCAGAGGTAGTTGATAGTTCCTCGTTAGAGCAGTTCAAGACACAGTTAGACAAAGTTCTGCCAAGCCTGTTAGAGTTAAAGTGATTGTTTCCTCCTTTCCTGTACAAAAATTTCCTAGTCAGGCCTTTTTTCCTCTCGGTTAGGTACATTTCCATTACTATTAGTTAGCAACTGCTACTACACCTACGGTACCTCCTTGGTATGGGTCGTAAAACCTTTTGAGGTGCTACTTGTCCTTGTAACACCTTGTAACGATGGACTATACACACGCATCACGTCGTCCTCTGTCTCTCCATACATCTCATTTAATCCCTTGTCTCTCGTGACAAGGATGATAGTCAGGTGGATTAGCGACAAATTTTGCCATTATCGTTACACGGATAAAAGCATCAAATTTGGTATGAGGCTTCATTAGAGTCTAGTAATGAATTTTAGAAGGGGTGCTCTCAGGAAACTTAAAAATTATATATATATACCCTATACTGAAGGTGAAAAATAAATGCATTTTTGTAAGATAATAAATTCTTGATTAAAAGATATTGGTTGAAGATACATAAAATTTGATATCACATTTCATAAAGGAAATTAAATTTTACCTAATTTTTTTTATTCTATGCACTTTTTTTTATCCAATTTACATTTTAAGAGATAATGATTTTTTTTAGCTTTTTTAGCTTTTTTTTTTTTATAATAAAACAATATTGGTTACAGATACACTAACTCTTAAACCACTCTTAGAAAGGAAATTAAATTTCGCATCTTTCTTATTCATGACATTTCTTTCAGTTGATTCACCGTTTACGAGTTATTGGGGTTATTGTTAAAATCAGTTCAGTATCTCCCACATCAACTAACAAGCATGGATACAGGCAAGGATTTCATGTCTCTTATGTGGACAGGCATCCATCGTGCATTGTTTTGGTGATCCAAGGCAAAGAAGAGTGGTACTAGTTCTTCCAAGACTTGTACATACAAAGGGAATTTTTTCTCTCTGTGAGTTCTGATGAAGATGAGAATTAAGGTTTCATATTTCATGACCAGGTCCCAGTACATGAAAGTGGGACTCTTTTTCTGCATGTCGTTTTTCCAGGCGTTAAAGCACACAAAGTCTTTGGAACCCTCACTGAGAAGAAAAACCTCCTTCTGGAGATTGTGCAGGGTCAAGAGAGTTGTTTGGTGGGCATGCCTGGTACGAGTTAGGTGTGCTGCTTTCAGATATGAATTAGGTGATGCTACACCTGCCTCCGTGAGGGCTGTTGTCCAACCAGAACCATCCGAGACATCCCCCAATGTATTCCAGAGGGCCATTTCTGTTTGAAGACCGCCTAGCATAACGACATGTACTTTCTCATCATGAGTGTCTGGCCATTTCCAATGTATGCACTTTGCTAGAGCAAGCCGAGGTTGGTCAAATGTTGTGACAGGGATTTGACCAGGATTTAGGAATTCTACTGCTCGTCTCAGAACATCCATGCCGTGCTTGATCATAGCAGGAGTGGCAGACTTTTCATAGAAAAGTGGAAGGAGTGCATGTAATGCTGGAGGATCTTCTACTGGAGGTTGTATGGAGGCGTGGTAGGCAGCCCATGCAATGGCATCTCCACAAGTTAATTTTGTCTCCAGATGGGGCAGTGCATCTTCTATCCACCTGCGTTCCTGTGTTATAGCTTCATCTAAGCAGCTCGTAACTTCAGATACACTACACTCTGGCACAGCGACAGCTGTGGTCTTCAAAGCAACGGCTGGGACAAAAGCGTAGCTGTCAGGAAGTGAGTGTTTTGCATTTCCAGAAGGTGGTATCATAATGGGTGGTCTGTTAATACCAGCTTCAATCTTGGTCGGCAGTTGAAAAAGGCTAATTCCAGTCCCATGGAATGAACTTGGGAAGTGGTTGAGCTGGGGTTATGATCTAGGTTGTCCAGGGCGCCAACTGTGAAACAACTCTTTTCGTAGACATGCAGGAGCAACCACTCCATCTTCTCTAAAGCGTTCACAGGAAGAAGTAGCAATCCAGTCTTCGATCTCCATAACTCTGTCATATGAAATACAGATGCCCATATGGAATAACTGTTGTATGAGAGTCTTGCTCCTGCTCGGTACATGCAAATTCATGCCAATGTAAATGGGGAGAGGTGGTTCACGCTCCAGAGTATGCCTGGGCTTATCAGCAGAATGAGAGGTCCTTTTTTTGGTGTTGAATACGATGGTCTGGCCAATAGTAAGTGTTGCATGGGAGTCATTCTTGCTCTGATCTTTCAGATTGGAGCCATTCAAGATCATGGAAACAAGCGCTTTAAGACTTGAGGGTAGAGAGTCTTCTTGACATTGAGCTGAGAATAAACCTGTGAAAGTAAACCCTTTATGGCTCAAGATATCCTTTCTGACGATCATAGCAGCTTTGGATAGAATACGTGCATCTTCTGAAAAGTTTCGAGTCTTCACAACATCGTGCACAATATTCTTCATGCCTTCCTTGAATACAAGAACAGAGTTTTTTTCCATATGACTGCTCTTGTGCCTCAGGGAATTTTTCTAGCAGTCGATCCTTCAGCCGTGTCTTGTTCACTTGTTTGTTAATGTTCAGTTCCTCAAGACGAGTCACATGAAAAGAATGGATCTCAGATAATTTGAAGAGGTGAGTTCCAGATGTGACAGTTTCTTCAATGTATCTAGTCAGTTCTACAAAAGCCCGAGACTCATTCATTTTGCTATCTATGTCATCAGGTACTTGGCTTTGCTTGCGAATAAGACTGCGATGGCGATTTCTCAACTTGACCATACAAGACAGATGATATTTAGCTTCCATTGCCATTAGATCCCCTCCACAAATTCTAGTCAAGAGTTGGGTGTCGTTCAGCTCAGTGATCATGTCCCGAATATTTTTGTCTGTATCAAAGGTTGAAACTTCATGAAGAACACTTTCCTCTTCCCCTTTTTCACAGAGGAAACATTTTGTAACTTCCAATGATTTGCGTTTTCTGGTCCTTCTCTCTTCAGTATCATGTTTATATGTTCTTTTCTTTGCCTTTGCTAACTTAGAACTACTGAATTTCAAATGACAAGACTTGTGCCATTCAGCAGAATGAGAAACAAAATTTTCAACTGTTTCATTATTTCCAAACAAAAGTTCAACTGGAACAGCATCAATGACACTGAACTGCTCAACATTGTTCAGGAACGATGCGTATACACCTGTCTTGTCACTTGGGTCACGGCATTGCAATGGACACTTCAAAGGTTCCGAAGTGTCTTGTTGGCAAATCACACAACGACTCCAATTCAATTCCATGATGATACGCTGAAAAAGAAGAAATAACTCCCGAGTTAAAACGTGCTATCACTATTGAATATAATTGGACAAGGAGGAGGCAGTATGATAATGTAAATTGTTTATACATTGTATAAAAACCCTCAATATCTCGTAAACGGTGAATCAGATAAAAAAAGTGTCACGAATATAAAAGATGCAAAATTTAATTCCCTTTCTAACAGTAGCTTCAAATTTAATGTACCTCTAATAATTATAGTTTTATTGCAGTTAAAATAAAAATCTAAAAAAACTAAAAAATATATCATTATCTCTTAAAAGATGAATTGAATAAAAAAAAATGCATAGAACAAAAAAGATGTAAAATTTAATTTCCTTTAAGAAATGTGTTATCAAATTTTATGCATCTCCAACGTACATTGCTAAATCACGATTTTTTTAATCTTAAGAAAATGAAAATTTTCCACTTTCACTATAGGGAATCTATGAATTTTCTAAAGTTAACGGAGGGCACCCCTTCTCAAATTCATCATTACACACTAAGGAAGCCTCATGCCAAGTTTGGTGCTTTTATCCGCTCTGTAACGAAAATATCACTAATCCACCTTACTATGATAGTCTGAGACCAAATATGTAGCTGGCTGCACGAGCTGGTTAGAGGCTTATCTAGAGACTACAAAGCGGACCTCAAGTAAGAATTGAAATTACGAGTGATACAGGCGTGAAGCTGTATTGAAAAATAGCAGCAGGTGTGAAGGATTTATATCTGGAAGTCTAGGAAATTATCAGAAAGATATAATCGAACTGGTGTAGATTGAATTTGAATTATTAATTAAAGTAATTGAGTAGGAAGGTCTTGGAATAGCACCTGAATTAATTACAGTGTTAGTCTTGCTTAATAATTGCAAATTAACGTAAGGTTAGGAAATACGCAAAATTCGTAGAAAAAAACGAAGAAAACTGAAGAAAATCAAGGATTAACGTTAAGAAAAATCGTCATTATTAGCTAGCTAGCAAATTCAATTGGTGTGAAAGTGTATGTGTTGGATTAATTTATAGTAATTGTTTTAATTGCTTATTGTTGGTGTTTGACTGAAGAATTAATATAGTAAATTAACGTAATTAGTCTTTTGTGTGACCTACGTAAATGCTAGAACTACTATATAAATGCATACATAACGAGAAAGAACCCATAAATAAATAAATTGTAGACGAGTGGGGAAGATAAAGGGATAAATTAAATCTCTACACGACAACGACGGTTCACCAACAACGTCCACGTCTAGTTATAAGTCCGGGATAAGATAACAAAAATTTACCAAATAATATAACAATCTTCTTTCACTGCGTTACATTCTAGTTTATATATATAAGTATATATATGCACACAGAGAAGAGAGATACAGAGCAAAAATTAATATTTTTGTTACCAAGAGACATGAAATATAAAGGGATTCATAATAAAATACCAGACATTCAATATAACAGGCAATTATTAAGAGTATTCAGAATTTTGCAAAGCTGCCATCAGGTGAGGGATAATGCAAGCATTGATATTAAATACTACGTTTATAAACGGTTAGGTGGATACGGGGGATATGGAATTTATAAAGAGCATTCGGGTTCATGATTCTTAAGCAGTTATTGTGAAAGTATTTTACAGCGTTTAGTGTTTGATAATAACCATTGAATATAATACGAATAAAGTATACAAAAATGTTACCACGGTTGTTTTTGTGTTACATCAAATATTAAAAAGTTGATCTAACATTTAATGATGTTAATAACTGACACGAATTATATAAATCATTGATAACCTGGTGTATTTTCGTTTTTATATTACAGTTATATCTCACATCTCTTAACAGGCACCCTTCCTACTATCCTCAAATTCTTCCTTCCATCTCCCACCCACCAGTGAATGGTTCGAGCAAGTGGAGCTCACTATTACGTTGACAACGCGGGTGGGACTCGAGTGAATGTGGCCATCTGTACGTTGTTGCCACGGGTTGGAGATTCACCAAAATGAGAGAGAGAGAGAGAGAGAGAGAGAGAGAGAGAGAGAGAGAGAGAGAGAAAGCGAGAGAGAGAGAGAGAGAGAATATTGTATACAAAGGAGAAACTGCTACTGCTATAATTAGGATTGAGGAATTCGTGCATCAAAAACGATATACCGCATGTCTCGGAAGAGCTCTCAGAAAATTGGAATAAGAAGCAGTAAACATGAAAGCAGAATAGTTACATAATTTAAGATTTGGAGGTGACTCTTCCTAATATCAATTATTAAAATGTAGAATGACTGAAAGGTTTGTGTTAAGATTATCTTTGGGGATAGGCTATTTCAAGAAACAGGACACCATTATTTTCTGTAGATCTAGTCCTATTCCTGGCATCTTTAGGGGAAACAAGACTCTCTAATGTACCAAAGATATATTATCACCATTATGGCCACATTGTTGTCATTAAAAAACAAAATTTGAGGTTGGCAGAAACTGTAGAAAGAATGGGAGATACAAGATTGAGTAAGAGGCTAACTTACTGGACTCCAGGAAAGCGTATGAGAAACATTAAAACACCAGATAAGAAATGGAGAGACGACATAGATAGGTTCCCCGAGAAAACATGGCAAAATCTTAGAACTGACAGAAATGGTTTGG
Source organism: Petrolisthes cinctipes (assembly GCA_033782935.1). Lineage (NCBI taxonomy): Eukaryota > Metazoa > Arthropoda > Malacostraca > Decapoda > Porcellanidae > Petrolisthes > Petrolisthes cinctipes. The sequence continues at coordinate 1,561,863 of JAWQEG010000481.1, read as the reverse complement.
AAAGACCATTAGTGAACTCTGAATAGCTGATGATAATGATTCTTAAAATGTTAGTCATTCCCAATGGTTGTTAGCATTAATTCCTGTATATCGTCCAGTGCTATGCTTCATTCTTAATAGGGAAAGATAAATTTATTATTATGCATGATGGTGACTATTTGCCTTATTTTGACTATTCATGAAATCTTCTATGTATAAAAACAAATAAGACTCAATCAAATATAAATTGATTATAAAACCTTGTAATTTTCGAAATCGAGATGACATTTAGCATCAAGGTGTTAGTCATGGAGAAGGTCCAATGCGAGGCAGCTAAAGTCTTCAGCTTTTCCTGATTTAGGGAAGTGACCACTAGGAGCCTCGTTGACCACACCAGGAGCCGACCCTGTAGAGAATACTTGGCGAAGGTGGCAAGGAAGCCTGGGTCATCACTTACTACGACAACCATCACACACCATGACGCCAAGCGTAGCTGATAATGTCAAGATAGAGAGAAATATTAATAAGGTAAAAACTGTGTCTACGTGTTTAATTACAAATTCATTTAAAACCAATTAATTTGTGAATGCGGTCACATACACAGAGTAAGTAAACTGACGAAAAAATAGAACTATCCTGAATTCCTTAAGTCTTGGTTTCTGGATATCCCACCCACTGCGGGAAGTCAAGTTGGAAAGATGTCCCGCAAGCACCAACTCCGCACTGATTCCGTCATATTGGGTAAAATATGTAATCTGCGGACTATAGCCTGGATTGTCTCGGTATTACAGCGTGGGGCACACAGTGTCCAGAGCCATAGAATAGGAAGAATTTGGTCAACTCGGGTTCAGACCCCATCCCAGGCTGTGACCTATGATAGGCCGTGGCTGGGTCACGTGACATGTGGGCGCCATATTGCATCGCCACCTCACTGCCTCAGTACCGTGACTGTTTTTAAAAAGCATAGAAATAGAAGGAAAACACTACAATTTTATTGCTAGTATCACTTTCTATGCACATACTGTACAGTAATTTGTTCCAACCCCACTGGCATTATTGGACAATATATATTTATTAACTATGGAGTTATCACTTGGAATAATACATTTGTGTATTTCTTGGCCACTGTATACCTTGAACCCGTGCATGTTCGGATCATGCCACGAAACATTTACCCAATTCTGATTATTGATGTAGTTTCCTACCTGAAAAACTGTGCAGGAATCCGCAGCCCACCTATTTATCATCAAAAGATGATAGGTCCCTACTTGTAACGAGGAAAACATCAATATTGATTTTCCATATTACAACTGCATAATTAATGACTATATATTGTCTAATAATACAAATAAAAAGAATACACTGTCCACGATACACAATTATCATCTTGTTCTAGATATATTCTTAGTAGCAAAATATGCAAACAAAATTTAGTATTATAATTTGTTGTATGGGTGCCAGCTGCTATGGTAGTAAAGTCATAAATTATTGTCGGCCATCACTTTACGGCAGCCTGGTTAATGTAAAAATATCGGTGTTTTATTGATGCTCTGAACTTTTGCTAACTCTCCGAACTTTGGCTAACTCTCTGGTCAGATATTATATAATATACCATGAATGTTCACATGACATAGATATTCCATTCTCTCGTGGTACGGTCATAATATAAAAAAGAAATTGTTAACGAGATTCTTTGTTGTCCGGCTCCATATCTATGCCACAGAAAAAAAAGGAAACATGAACTCAGGAGGCAAAATAAGAAGGAAAATTATTGCTATGAGGCAATCTATAAAGATATACAGGTAAAACTCTATGGCACTAGTTTATACTTATTATAACAGGTATGGATGTAGAGTAAAGTAAGTTTACTTTGTATAATAAACTTCCAGTATTTAAATCTGTATTGTAGGGATCTTGTCTTGTAAGTAAGTATTAATAAGCTTATTTGTTTTTACATGTCTAATACTGTATTATGTATCAGTAAAGCAGAATAAATACAATAACTGGAAAGACATTGAAAGCATACAAGGACTTAGCAGCTTTTATTCAGTATCTATAAAGTAAGCTATTCATATTTGCTGCTAGGCGGGAGTAGGGGAGATTTGGTTATGTTTTAATATTATTCTTTCTTCCTGATTTATACCTTAAATTCCTACTATTATAATAAAACCCCTTTATGCAAAATTATTCATGAATATTTATACTATGAACCTTCTGTACTGAAATAAATGGCTAGAGAGTGACAATTTTTATTATGGCTATTATTTTCATACAGTGACTCAGTGACTTTTTGATGCAAGATGGTGCCAAGCTGCATGGTTGGCCAAACTGTACCTACTCTATCTCTTAACACTATACCATCCGAGGTGGGCCAACTATGGCACACCCTCGATGAAATGTCCAGAATTTTACTATTTTTTTTTTAAATATTGTAGGAAGAACTTTTTATGGCTAAAATATAGAGAATAATTCCTAGCATATAATTACTCTCAAATCCGGTGTCTCTGGCCATCGTATAACCTATATTTTATGACATTCTAAAATTATGTGACTAAATCAAAATAAAAAGTAACTAAAACAAATGAAATTTCGGTAGACTCTCGCAATGTTACTTCTTATTTTTATTATCGGCGGAACTTATCATCTCGCTGCGCTTCAAATATTATGATTATATAAATTCGCAATGAACGCGAGTTGCCTGGCTGCAGAAAGAAAGACGCGGGATGGGAGGGCAGGAGAGTGTTGCCAGGTGCGAGGAAAGTTCTATGTGTCAGGGAATTTTGAAGTCCACACTGGAAAATTACATACATATAGTTTAAGAGTAAAAAGGGGAAATTTCCACCAGAATAAAATAATTCCAAAAAGGATCATCAATGTTCAAGAGTAATCAAGGAAAAATTGAGGCAAAAGGTAAATTCTAAAGGTGATGTTAGGTAAATTTCGTCCATCAGACCTGGCATCACTGTGGGAGAAGGAGAGGGAGTACAGTATTGACATACTCGTATTTGCAGCTTCCAGTAATTTTGTTATCGGCAATACATAGTTTTTGCCTGTCATTTTTTCACTCATATCCATGTATGAATATATATTTTTGTCCTTGAACTAAAGAGTATGGAAGGTAAAGAGGGGACATTAGCGACCGCCCCTATGGGGAGAATGTAACAGCGGGAACAGTGGCGCCGCCCGACGGCAAGCGCGTTAAACTACACGTCAACACCAATGCCCAATGCTACTTGTCTTGTTGTTATCGCTTAGGAAGATTGGAAAAATACTTTTCAATATACATTATGCACATACATATATCGATGTACTTATCTGTAGCGCTTCCATAGTAATTTCCAGATGTTTTTTTTTTTAAGTAGCCTACATAAAGTAGCCTACATAGGGATTCTAATTTCCTCTCTCTCTCTCTCTCTCTCTCTCTCTCTCTCTCTCTCTCTCTCTCTCTGTATGTATGTGACAAATATTAATAATAATAATATTAATATTATTCTTCTCTCTCTCTCTCTCTCTCTCTCTCTCTCTCTCTCTCTCTCTCTCTCTCTCTCTCTCTCTCTCTCTCTCTCTCTCTCTGTGTGTGTGTGTGTGTGTCTCTATCTGTGTGCATGTGTGTGTGTGTGTGTGTGTGTGTCTGTACACTAACTGCATGTCTCATTTTAGCAGCACTGGTACGAGATCCACTATTAAAACAGTTGAATAATTAGTCCATCTTTTCAACAAAGTCTGCAGTGTACCGTGCTTCTGCTGGTAAAGCATTAAAAGTACTTATTAGAGTCCATATAGCAGCACAAAACTGCGTACCGACCATGCTGTTTACCACGCCAGTGACGCCACAACTCGAGTTTTTATGCACATCTCACTTGGGGTACCACCGTCTCTGAAATAACACGGGCCCCCTCTTTACCTTCCATACTCTTTGCTAGAACTACTAAAATTAAGTAACGACTGATTTATTCAATATACAATAAATAATACCACAATGTCCCTCCAACACCGCCAAGTTATTTTCCCACTTTATAGCCTTATGGGAGTGATAACCACTGCAGACATAAAAATAATGATAATAATGATAATATGTAATAAGGAATATATGTAATTAGGGAAAAAAATGAACAATTGGCAACTTGTGCACTTGTCAGTGCCTACGGCAGTGGACCTTCTCAGTTCTCAGTACATAGTGTACTGTGCACAGTACCTTCTCACCTCACTCAGTACCAAGCTGGCTGTGGTATGAAATAAACTTATCGCTCTGATGCAGTCTTTTCTCTTTTTCTCTAATTATATATACATAATATTTTCCTCCCACATGACATACATGACAAACTACACTGTATCTAAAAACATATTCTGTTTGTAAGAACCCTATAATTGCAAATAAAAGAAATAAAATAATATTTTATAAACCTTGTTGGAATCAGAAATATGATTTGAGTATAAAGGGTTAGGTTGGTCTCAGAGATGGTAAAACTATCCCCTTGTTTCCCTGGTTCAGTGCTCATTACTGTGTGAGTGCGTGTGTGGGATAGAGGGACTATGATGGACCAGTGTATGTGTGTGAGAGAGAGAGGGATGGAGGAGAGAGACTGCTGTATGTGTGTGAGAGAGAGAGGGAGGGGGAGAGACTCCTGTGTGTGGGTGGGGACAGGGAGGTTGATAGACTGGTGTGTGTGGGAGAGAAAGAGAGAGAGAGGGAGAAGAGAGACTGCTGTATGTGTGTGAGAGAGAGAGGGGGGGAGGGAAAGAGACTCCTGCTGTGTGTGTGTGTATGTGAGAGAGAGAGATATATATAAATATTTTCAAGCCGTATTTTGGGTTAAATTTGCAATAATATTTTATCTTTTGGCTGTATTATATTTTGGAAAAGGCGTTTAAGTTTAAAATTTATTGCAGTGGGTAATGATATAAAAAAATATGCATTATCTATGTAAAAGTCGAGCTACATGTAAATTAATAAAGATGTGTCGTCTTGCATGTGTAGAGTCAATGCCTACTGAGAAGGACAGGTAAAGTGAGCATTACGGCAATATTGTCGTGCTTTTTAGTTAAATGAATACCCAATGGCTGTCTATTTGTGTGGAACAGCATTATAATTTTGTTATTTACATGAATGTTGTGTAAATTACTAAGTATGGCAAAGTGTTATTATAAAAGTAAACGATAAACAATAAATTTTCAAATGACAGGGGGAGGGGATGGTGGGGGCCTGAGGAAGTAGGTTTGTTTACATTCTGGTCATCTCTGCCGTGTGAGCGTTTCATTTCATTTCGTCTTCTGTCCACATAACTTCATCCATGTATATTCACGGGTACCCACATGTAAAAACGAAATATCCCAATAGGTCGGATGGGATAAGGTTAAACTGCAGGTGACGACATATAGCGTCATGGTCAGCAAGTGGAGGTGACCGCAGGTGACGACATAGGTCTTCAGCGCAATATTTGCGCGGCTCCCAACTGGTTTAATTTTCTTATGGTAGATAATGCAGGTGAAAGGATCACTCCGCTTCTTGAACGGAAGAGAAATCGCATCTTTTGTAGTCACAACAACCGAGGTATCCAAATTAATTTCACGCTCTTCCGATGTTCCAAAACGAAGCTTGCGACGGGGAACATCTTCTGGTGGGATTAAGAGGAAAATATGGATGAGTCTACAGAGACAATTGTATTGCAAGGAGGAACGTCCATAGAGTCAAGTGTCTCAAAGGAACCAAGAAGACGTTACAATTTTGTTGACTTGGGTTTCCTTTTTGGAGAGTGAATACATTTACTTAAAGCCTGAGAATTATCATCAGGGAAAAAGTCACCAGACCGAGTATCTAATACAGTTTCCAAGACAGAGAAGCTATTATGTAGTGAAACCAGAGAAATGTTCCCACCCGATTAAGAAGCCGCTGTTTCTTGGGAGATGTAAGAGGGCGAAGGGAGGAGGTGTATGCCCTCAAACCACCATCCTTCTGTCGCCTGTAGTTGTGTTGCCATCTGGCACTACCAATGCTGATGAATTGAGAGTTAGCCAAGTGGTGGATATCCTGTTCGGAGAATCACGCCTTAAACTGCGAGAACATAGGGGGTGAGCATCCCAGCAGTAAAACCCGTGACTCTCTGACTGACACTCAGAAGTAGGATGTGAGTCAAGAGCAGAACAATTACCACACCGGGAGCAGTTTGTACAGTTCCTCCTCCCAAGACCAAACTCATAACAGCAAAAAACACTGTAAAGGAGGCTCAACAAAATGCTTCACCTCTAAAGAGGTAAGATTGATATACCCTAGATCACCAGCCTCGTCCAGAATCCGTCGAGCCGCCATTATTGAATTGCTGCTAAGACGGTGCTAGGCCATCAGGCTGGTTGTCTATGACATCTCGGCCTCCATTGAGGTGTTGCTGTGTGAGAATCATTTATTTGGTTCTTATATATATTATAGATTTCTGGGATTCTGGACATATCTGGTGAAACAGGGTGGGTACTACTGTCCGGGATTCTGGACATGTCTGGTAAAATAGGATATGTAATGGAGTCCGGAACTCCTTACATATTTGTAAAATCTTTTATTTAAATTATGTAATCTGAACAAATGTGGCGAAGCAGAATAATAATTCATTGTAAGAATCGCCTAATAATATTTGATATATGTTTTCATGTAATATCATACGTTTTATTTTTATTTTTTTCTGAAAGAACAGGTGTTTTTAGGTAGCTACCTAAATTATAAAGCGACGATAACAATAATGAACAAAGTGACTGCATAATAAATACATAAATAACAAAGTCACGGAATAAATTAATAACAAGTTTACTAAAGCCAGGGTTCAGTGGCTTCCTGTATAAAGATTATATGACGCTAGTGTCTTATGCGCCTCTCACTAGGAGAGGAAAGAAAAAAAAACTGGCACATCTTTCAGCAATGCATGGCCAGCCGCCGTTGGGTGAGTTTGGCAAGCACGAAATGAAACCAAAGGGGACATGGATGCCTTCGACCAAATGTGCTGCATCTGCTCATGCAGCAGAATAACACAGAGATGGCCACTTTGTATCTTTTATGAGATGCTTTGTATCTTTTCAGGGAGAGAAGTGAGAAACCGATGCAACAAAATATTAAACAAAAATGGGCTTAGAAACCCCATGAGGCATACCAATATGAAAATTACGCAAAGGACTGAACACACCACTGAAAAACACATGGGAGATCCCGTTATTGAATAGCCCCAAATCCACCGTAAGAGATAGATTACCCTTCATCTTAAAGTCAACTAGTTGTTCCAAAATGATATCTTTATTAGCAACATTGAAGGCACTTCAAATGTCAATTAAGGCCACCACACTATCCCAAGAAAAGCGAGAATACAAATCGATGAGGCAGTGGTGTGTCATGGACTGAGGAAGGAAATCTAATAGACATGGAGAAATTCAATCCTGCAGTCGGTACATGAAACGATTGAATTTGACCCTCTCCATTACCTTGCAAACACAGGAGGTAAGGAAAATGGACTGGAACTTGGGTGGGCCAGGCTTATGGATGGGTTTAATTTGCTTCTGGTCCAGGTTCGTTGCACACAACCATAACCAAGACAATGATTGAACAGTCATAGTAGATAATACCTGGAAATTGTTGCAGTAAGCATAGCACAGCATTTATAATGCCATCATCACCAGGGGATGAAATTTTACCCCGAGAGAGAGCACGGCGCAGCTCCTCCTCAGTTATAGCAAAGGAAGCAAGTGCATCTTGTATGCAGAAGACTGGCTGGGGTATTTTGTTCCGACTAAGCCTCGAAAAGTTGTTAGGTGTAGTTGGCTGGAGTGTGATAAAGGGCAGTGGAGGCGTCATCTTAACAAACAGACGGATGAGCTGCCACATGGAAGCCACACTCATTTGCAGGTTGATTCTGTCTGTGAACCGCTGCCATTTCTCATAGTATGAGCGCACTCCTGCTGGGCTACTAAAGCATCCCTGGACATCTAATAGCGATGAAGCAAGTCAGGAATTGGATTGGCTGGAAACAAGAGGCCGTCACCTTCAGCCTCCTCCCATTCTTCCTGTATACATGCAACAAGCATTCAGGAGTGGTTAGTAATACAAGGTTGAAAGTGTGACTGGGAGACATGTAACCTGTAAAAGTCAAGAGTGGCAGATACAAGATCGGAGTATAAATGGTCAGGTGAAGAAAGGTCAAGGGTAGGAAACATATGACCATAAATGGGATGTACGTCAGGCAATATTTATGGGGCACAGCAATACCTAAACGAGTGGCAGGAACAGTAGGCCCAGCAGGTAGAGAATAATGAAGCCTAAGTGCGACGTGATCAGAATATAAAGCTGGCACCGAGGAGCACTGGACCTGAGATGCTATATAGGCCAGACGTGAGGATATGATCCAGAATATCTCCCAGGGAATGAGTGGCCCGGCCAGTGTCCCAGCACGTCAGATGATGCTTACGAAACTATGAAAGGAGAGGAAAACCATTTTGATTAATAGAGCCAGAACTATCACCCAAGTCAGAATGCCGAGCATTGAAATACACCATGCAATGTACTGTGGAAAAAGAAACTGACTCAAGATTGAGTTTAGCAGGAGCAGAATAGATATTACATAATTGGAGAACAATATTCCCAAACAGGACCTCAAAGAGCTGAAAGGTCATGCCAGGATCAGTGGATGTAGGGAGGTCCTTCCCAGGTGGACATATGGAACATAACATGCGAGGGAAGGAGCTTACCCAGCAGCGAGAGGCCATCCTGGAAATGATTCCTAGAGAAAATTAATACTGTGATAAAAACGAAAAACAATAGGCCTTGCGTTGAGTGAGATTGGCAAAACTGGTGATACCACAGTCATTCCAGGAGATGGCATCTAGCTGGGAATCAATAGCAAACCCTGTGCTTGAAGGTAGAAGTCTGTGGAGTGAGTGCAGACGAGCGACCAGGAAAATGAGATGGACAGAGTTATGGGACAAACTCGCAAAACTTCTCAAGATGAGAAACAATAGTATCCATCTTTTTGGTGAGAGTTGAGATGACGGCCTGCTGAGCCTCAACCAAGTGGAAGGTTTTGAGTCAGTCATGGCCCTAAGCTGCAAACAGTCCATCAATCCTGGTTTCAGGGACATTCATCATGCCATGAGGAAAGTGACAAACTTGCAGAGGGACAGTTCCGAAGGCGAGGCAGGACCGCTGGAAGAAGCAGACTTGGGAGGTGATGTGGCAGTAGACGCACGAGCCTGGGCCTGGCATCGAGCACATCCATGCAACATGTTAACCCCCAGTTGAATGCATCGTGAACATATCCATGGAGACTCATCTTCATGAGGTGGAGGCAACAGGACGTGATGATTCAATCCTGGCAGGACATGTCCCAGAGTCATGGTTAGTCGCACACTTTGGCGAGGCTGAACAGTACTAGGAGATATGCCCAACTTCCCAGCACCTGTAGTACCAAGGATAATTATTATGTACTTTCCGCACCTCACACGGATGTAGACAAGAGTGGAAATCGAAAGAAATCTCTTGTAGAGGTGGGTCGGGAAGACTCTATACAACAACAATAGGGTTAATTGGTGAACCATCCTGGTAAAAATGACAGGTAGTGTACACACTAAGGTGTTCCTTGGCAAGACCCGAGTCAACATCAACAGGAAAGTGGTCGAAGATATAGATGGGGAATTTATGAGACCTCTATGAGTCCTGAAGAATGAGGGGCAGAGACAAAAGTTTGCCAGACTTTACGTGTCCATTATGACCTGACGCTTTCTGGAGATGCAGCGAAACCGGGAGTTAGAAGGCCCTGTTGACAGCAGACAACCACCGCAGCCTTGTGTATGTGGGGGGGTTCCCAGTAAAAGACAACATGACGTACTCGTCTCTTGGGACAAAAGCAGGAGGATCAGACGAGGGCCGGGAGTGGGCAGAGGAGGAAACTTCAGGGCGAGGCAGAGAAGATATTTTGTGCACAGCTGAAGCACATTTCGCTGTATTGGCAGCCGGACACAAACAGTTCGCATTAATAGAGGTTTCTGGGTCAGAAGAAGTGTCTGCAGGTCCTTGATGGAGGTGAAAAAGGTGGACGTGTGCAACCCAAGCTGCGGAGCGACCAAGTGTTGTGCGTGAAAGTTCAATATTAACATAATAATAAAATATGACTAGGTCTGAGCTGTCAAAATTTGTCGTAAAATACCAACAGTCATGACATTACTACTAATGTTCGCAATCCTCTTAAAATGATAGAATTTGTTATAATTGACAAAAACTACAGCCATCGTCACAATGATTACCCTGGAGGGACCAACCTATGGAAATTTATGAGGCCTGATTTTGATGAGTTGTGTTCTAGGAAGAAGGTCCTTTCTCAAACTCCACATTGAATATAATTTACATTTGTGCAGTAACTATTATTAACGTTATGATGCAGAACATGAAATAATAATTAGAGCCACGATGCGCTGCTGATCGCTGGCCTATAATAAACTAGCGGAGGTACCCGGCGTTGTCCGGTTTTAACCGATAAATAGAATACATGACATTTTAACGTAATGTTTACGTCAAGTTACGTCATGTTACGTCATAAAAACCTTTGCCAGTAGTGCTGATTCAGAATATATAGTTTTGGGAGTGCAACCGGGTTGTTGTAGCGGAATTATAGTAGATGACGTAATTTTATCGTCGAGTTACGTCATGTTACGTCATACCAAAACCTTCGCCTGGTGATTGTGATTCAGAATATATATATGGGTTTTGGATGTATGTGTAACCGTTTTCGAATTATAAGCGGACAAACAGAGACGGTTTGCCATTTATAGTATAGATATTTAAACCACCACAATGTAGTGTTCTACCAATGTCATGTTTGTTATGTAACAAACTTATATCGCTGACATATAGTCTAATTTGGTACAGCATTACTGTTTACAGGCCCCGCGCTAAGTTGCCTCCAGGCATCACCACTCCTATGCCAACACCCCTCCATTACCCTCCCCCCACTAGCACTGGCAAGTGTTTCAGTTATACTAGTCGAAACTGGCGGTTCACACCTTGTGGAGTACAGACATTGACAACCCTTAAGTGATGAACGTGGCAGTGAAAGAGAATGTACTGTACAGTCACAAGCTCAAATAAGTATTCAGGTGTGCTTCGAATACATGGAGACTATGAATAAATACACAATATGATCTCCATTGAAATTATTTCATTGGTGAATTGGACTGTTCAAAGCTTATAGTCCGACCACTCTAAAAATGTGGTTTGGGTGGGGACGTGTGGGACCTGTCCCTCTGTCCAGGGTTGCCGCGAATTCTGAGCTCTGACTGACAGAAGGGTGACCTGACATACCTTCACCTCATGTCTGCCCCAGGACAATCTTTTAATCCTGGTCCAACCCTACACCACATCCAGACGCCAACTGGTGACCACGTATCTTGCTTCCCCGCCTCCCTCTCTTCCTCCCTCTTCGTCAATCATTCCTTTTTTCCTGTAATCTATATTTTCACTTTCTCCTCAGTATACTCTAATTTCTTTACTTTATGAATCTTTCTCGTTCATATGATTCATGTAATTTTACATCCTAAGTACAATACTTCCATTACATAATACTCCACGTATTGCTGAGCTGCCATCGTGTCAGAGTCAAGATGGAAAATGAACAGTAGGAGCACTTGACAGAAGTTTAAATACTCCCCTGCCCTGTTAATTACCTCCCAGGAGATATATATGTACCGTGTTCCAGTTGATTGGTATTGCCGCTCATGATAGTTTTAACATTTATTTTTATTAAGGAACGAGTATATATATCACTTCCATTTCTTCATAAAGTATTATAAACACAATTGTTGCATTACATACCCAACTTAGAACTATGACGAATGTCAAATAAAAGTAGCAACATATTCGTAGCACCACTGTGAAATGTGTATGCCACATTTTTATATTATTACATCAAGACCTTGCTTTATAAAATTTATTTGTCATTGACATACTTAATTAAGTATACTTAAGTATATATTATAAAATTGCTTTGTTACGTATTCGGGTATTTTACATTATATCACACAAGCTACGAATCGCTAGTTCAAGAAACGTGGCGTCGCTGTTGTAGTGTGCATACACATATTTGTATTAGTAACCCCTATCAAGGTATACACATGTTTTAAAATTGTAACCCTTAGAATGTACCAGGTAGAAATCCATTCTCTCTCAGGTATTCGACCTGACCTACCCTTGACCTATCACCTATTTTGCAACTTGCATGCCCGCTCAGTTGCGACTGAGCATGGCAACTCATTATTCATTATCACCATCAAATGTAAAATCAAATACTTTTTCTATTGATATGCAACATATATATATATTTATTGTTATATTTAATTGTTACTATATATACTCAGGAAGATGTACTTTTTACCCGCATTGTAAATAAGACTACTCAGTCGCCCAGAACATACAACCAGGAAATACAGCTGCCTCTGAAAGGAATATTTTTACTCATCCTACCAGAGCAACTAACGGACTAAATACGGCTACGAGATGCACACGAACTTCTCACAGTTCTTGCACAGGATAAAAGGGAGAGAACCTTAGTTGCACTCGCAACATTTGGTGACCCCGGAGTAACTACAATTTCCTGACTAGCAGCCCGCTACCACTGGCTCGCTAGATATATTTATTGACAACACTCTCTACTCAGTTGTCTCCTCTCCTGTGCCACTCTTCACTTCCACTGCATCTCTGCCTGCCGCCGCAACGTTCCTCCTTCTCCTCAGCAACTCTAGCCAGCCGCCTGCCACCGCCTCCTGCCTACAGCTGCTGCCTGCTGCCTGGAGCCAACCCACGCCAAGTGTCGCCGCCTACCAGCCGCCGACACTACATCATCACTATCTCTCACTGCTAACTTAGCACAATCTCTTCCTCCTCCACCAACCTACCTTATCCACTACCTACTTACTCCTCCACCTACCTATCTTATCCACTACCTACTTCTTCCTCCACTACCTACCCTACCCACAGCCAACTTCTTCTCCCTACCTTACCCGTCGCTGCCTTTCTTTACCTTCACCATGTCTGAACCTCAAGACATCCCCGACGCTAACCCCACCATCTCTAACTTCCGTGCTCCATCCTTCTTTTCTCATGACCCTATCTTGTGGTTCACCATTCTTGAAGTTAATTTCAGAGCACATCGTATCACCTCCACTCTCAAAAAGTTTAGTACCGCCACAGCCCTCCTTCCTCCTGAAGTTCTCTCCCAACTCTCAGATTCTGTCACAGCTGCCTGCACCAGTGACACTCCATATGAAGACCTCAAGACCGCCATCACCACACGTCTTGAAGCTTCTCTCTCTACACGACTCCAGGAACTTCTCTCCAAAGAAGAACTAGGTAATGAAATGCCTACAGACCTACTCAGAAGGATGAAGAAACTCATCGGTACACACCAGCAGTCCTTCGACACCACCATCCTCACCCACCTCTTCTACCAGCGTCTTTCGCAGACCATCCAATAAAAGGCAAGTTATCCCTGGAAGACCTCGCCCAGCACGCAGATGAGTTCATGGACACCATCCCGAACGAAACAAACATCTGCAACATCACCTCCTCTAACGAAGTCTCTTAACACAAAGACCTCATCTCCAGCCTGGCAGTTCAAGTAAGTGAGTTAAATATACAAGTTCGACAAGAGTCTCGTGCATGCTCTCCATCTCCACGACGCCACAGGTCCCGCAGGAGAGACTCCCGCAACACTTCCACCAACTCCACCAACTCCAACTCCAACTCTAACGGTATGCGCTACTATCACCTTTCGTTTTGGTAAAAATGCACACCATTGCCAGCAACCATGTTCATTCAATTCGGGAAACGACACCAGCAGTCACTAGTGGTCCATAGTGCCTGCAAACGGAAGTCCACACTCTTCCACATTTGGGATCCACTCAATGATAAATTCTTTTTAGTAGACACAGGCGCAGAAATCAGTGTTCTCCCCGCTACAGCCGGCCAAAGGACACTATCTCCAATCACTTCACTATATGCAGCCAATGGTTCCACTATACCAGTCTACACCAAGCTCACCCTCAAGGTTGAACTCCACCTTCGACGAGCGCTTGAGTGGGCATTCTACGTCGCTGACGTCTCCCAACCCATCCTTGGTGCCGACTTCCTCACCCACTACAATCTCTCCATCAACCTCAAGAACCGCAAATTGTACGATCCACTCACTGGTCTATCTGCCAACACTTCGATCGTCAAAGGTTCAAGCACACAGCTGTCTACTATCTCAGCTGACAACAGGTATGTATCTTTACTAAAGTCTTACCCCTCTCTCACACAGCCATACTCTGCAGTCACGCCAGCCAAGCATCACGCCCTTCACTACATGGAGACCACTGGAGCCCCAACCTATGCCAAGGCCAGAAGACTCGCTCCTGAACAATACAAACTCGCCAAGGCTGAATTCGAGTCACTCCTCAATCAAGGTATTATCAGACCAAGTTCAAGCAACTGGGCTTCTCCACTCCACATCGTCAACAAGAAGAATGGTGACATCAGACCCTGTGGCGACTACAGAGCACTAAACAGTAAGACAGTTATGGACAGATACCCTATCCCTAACATTCAAGATTTCTCTTCTCAACTTACTGGTACCACTATCTTCTCCAATCTCGACCTAGTCAAGGCCTTTCATCAAATTCCTGTTAACCCTGATGATATTCCAAAAACAGACATCATAACCCCTTTTGGTTTATTTGAATATGTCAGGATGCCCTTTGGTCTTAAGAATTCTGCACAGACCTTCCAGCAATTCATTGATGAAGTACTACCCTTCTGCTTTGCCTATGTCGACGACGTCCTCATCGCCAGCCCCGATGAAGAAACCCACCAGCAACATCTTACACAGGTATTTGAGAGATTCCAAACCTACGGCATACATCTTAATGCTGCTAAGTCCTCTTTCGGTGTTAACTCTACCCAATTCCTTGGACACACCGTGTCCTCCTCCAGTATCTCTCCCACACCTTCTAGACAGGAAGCTATCCAGCAGTTCCCAAGACCCACAACTCAACGCGAACTGAAGCACTTCCTGGGGATGCTAAACTACTACAACAGATTCATCCCACACTGTGCAGCACTCCTTCAGCCACTCTACAACATGCTGAAGCCCTGCAAGAGAGGTCAGTCAATCACTCTAGAATGGTCAGACACTGCTGATCAAGCCTACACCAATGCTACCAACGCTATTGGAGAAGCCACCTCCCTCTGCTTCCCTACTCCAGACGCCATCAAAGCCATCTGCACTGACCCATCTGACACAGGTATGGGTGCCGTCCTTCAACAACTCCACGGTGATGACTGGAAGCCAATCGCTTTCTTCTCCAAGAAACTATCTCCAGCGGAATCAAGATACAACGCTTTCGACATAGAACTTCTCGCCATATACAAAGCCATCAAACACTTCCGTTACTTCCTTAAAAGTAGGCCTTTTCATGTCTTGACTGATCACAAACCTCTCACCAACACATTCAACAATAACAAGAACTCTTACACACCTAGACAAGTTCGTCACACATCATACATTTCACAATTTATCACTGATATTCGCTACATTCATGGTGAAAATAACTGCCTGCAGACGCCCTCTCTCGTTCACTCAACTCAGCAACCCTCACCGACTACGCCGCCATCGCCGCCGACCAAACTAATGATCCTGAATTGACTCAACTTCTATCAAACCCTGCTCTGCAAATGAAAAAGGTTAACTACCCCGGCACCAATGTATCCCTCTATGCTGACTCTTCCACAGGTTCAATCCGCCCTTTTGTTCCTGATACTCATAGATTCCTCATTTTCTCCCAACTCCACAACCTTTCTCACCCAGGTATACGCGCTTCTCAGAAGCTTCTAACCTCAAGGTTTGTGTGTACAGGAATCAACAAGGACGTAAGACAGTGGACCCGCTCCTGCCAGAACTGCCAAGCCAGCAAGATCAACAGACACACCAAGTCGTCTCCAGCAACCTTCTTACCACCCTCTGCCAGGTTTGACCATGTCCACATCGAACTGGTAGGTCCCTTTCCTCCCTCTGATAATTGCAAATACCTCCTCACCTGTGTTGATCGCTTCACCAGATGGCCAGAAGTATCACCTCTCGCCGACATCAACACCACCACTGTTGCCAAAGCCTTCATCTCCACCTGGATCTCCCGATATGGCGTCCCTCTCACCATCACATCCGACAGGGGCAGCCAGTTCGAGTCCTCCCTCTGGAACAAGCTGATGACCCTCCTTGGAATCAAGAGACTCCGCACCACCAGCTACCATCCACAATCAAATGGTCTGGTAGAGAGATTCCACAGACAACTTAAAACCTCACTAACAGCAACAGTACACCACCACAGTGAGTGGCTCTCTTCTCTCCCTCTTGTCTTACTAGGTATCCGCACTGCCCTGAACGTCGACCTCAACTATTCCTCTGCTGAACTACTTTACGGCTCCACCCTACGACTACCTGGTGAACTCCTCGCCACTACTACGCCTCGGAACAACACTGACGTCCAGGACTTCGTTGCCACCCTCACCTCCCACATGAGTTCCCTGCAGCCCTCACCACCTCGTCAGCAACCTTCCAAGACCTTCGTCAGCCAGGACCTCCAGGTCGTACCAATGTCTTCGTCCGGGTTGACTCAGTCAAGAAGCCGCTACAACAACCCTACTCTGGTCCCTTCCCTATCATCAGAAGACACAGAAAGACTGTCATTATCAACTATCATGGCAAGCCAAACACTGTATCCATCGACAGAGTGAAACCTGCCTACCTCATGTACCAAGAATCTACTTCGCCACCTTCTATCAACCCATCAACACACACTACCACGGAACGACCTACTGCAACACGCAAGAAATCTATATCGTTCCTCCTTCCTCGTCAATAGGGGGGAAGTACTGTAGTGTGCATACACATATTTGTATTAGTAACCCCTATCAAGGTATACACATGTTTTAAATTTGTAACCCTTAGAATGTACCAGGTAGAAATCCATTCTCTCTCAGGTACTCGACCTGACCTACCCTTGACCTATCACCTATTTTGCAACTTGCATGCCCGCTCAGCTGCGACTGAGCATGGCAACTCATTATTCATTATTACCATCAAATGTAAAATGCAACATATATATATATATATATATATATTTATTGTTATATTTAATTGTTACTATATATACTCTGGAAGATGCACTTTTTACCCGCATTGTAAATAAGACTACTCAGTCGCCCAGAACATACAACCAGGAAATACAGCTGCCACTGAAAGGAATGTTTTTACTCATCCTACCATAGCAACTAACGGACTAAATACGGCTACGAGATGCACACAAACTTCTCACAGTTCTTGCACAGGATAAAAAGGAGACAACCTTAGTTGCACTCGCAAAACTGTAAACGGTGACAGGTCCCTCACGACCCCACCCAAACCACATTTTAAGAGTGGTTGGACTATATATTATAGTGCTCGTGACTATACATTTATGACTTACTTACCTGCCTGGCCAGGTTGATAGTCCGGGATACCTGGGCCTGTGTTGTGTTTATGGGCTGGCCGCCCACACTCGCCTCGAACACTCCATTACCAAACGGCAACCCCAGCTCAACAAGTTCCTGGACCATCACACCAAGTTGTCTTCATTAGGGATGATTTGTTTTAATCGACAAGGCAGATGCTCATTTTTCTCTACCTCATAAGTATTATAACAAAAGAGAACCATTAATAAGAGCATAAATACCATTTCAGAAAGAGATAAACTATTAATATGTAATGGAGAAGGTATAGAAGTCTTAAGAAATGGATTAACTTGTCCATCACACACTTTATGTAAATTAACAACACTAACATTACGTGAGCTCCTCTTCCTGGCTGATTTTAATTAACTCTACAGGTATGCTTGGATAATCTCTGCGCCAGATGTGGGACTGCATTGTCAATCCTGTGTGGAACACCTGCTGAACCACCAGGTTCTGGAGGAACTTCTGGTACGCCACCCTCGTTTTGGTGGCTTTAAATAGGTCATAATGTAAATATTTGTCTGTATGCTTGTGCTCCATTTTGTTATGTTTTCGTGATGTGTGTGTGTGGTATGTGTGTGTGTGTGCGTGTGTGTGTGTGGTTGTAGTCATTGTATTCTCATGGGTCCTGCCTACCTGTATGTATTGTTGCCTGACTGTTGATTGACGCTACGGTGCAATTAATTAAAAAAAAAAAAAAAAAAATTATGTGTAGATGTCCGTGGTTTAAAGTTATACAGTTTTGAAACGCGTTTATTCACTCACTTCCCTGCACGTGCTTCAAAACTGTGAACCTCAGAATCCCGAGTAGACACTGGATCGGCAACGTTGAATGAATTCAGAATGTGTGTGCGCGACTGTAATTTTTTCCTCATTTGCTGAGGGGAGGGAAGAGTCTTCTTCCAGTCACTCCAGTGGCGATTAACGGTTATAATCGTTCCAGAATATTCTCAGTATTAAGGCGTTGGTCTTTCCTAGGCCGTATTTGGCCAAACCTCGTACTAAGTCAAATAGCAGACAAGATCCTTTGTGTATAGGATAACCCTCTTCCACAGCACACCACCGTATTTGTTTTTATCTTACTACTATCTTGTTACTAGCTTTTATCTTATTACTAGATTATACAGCTTGACACTTTATTCTAATTTGATTTAAGCATCTTGCTCTTTCTCTTTCTGTCTATCATTGCATAGAACAAGGGACATTATATTTAACCTCGACTGTGTAGCTTTGGATGCGGCCAGAGAAGAAGTGACCTGTGAATAACTTCACACGGTCATCTTGATTCCTGACATGACCCATCCTTGGTGTACTGACGACGTCGGACAGTAAAGCTGCCAAGTGTTTTGGTATATATTTACTGTAGAAATATTGCTCTTATATCATATAAGCGATACATTCATAATTCCACTTAGCCGTATCAGAGAAGTATATATATACACGCTAATTTAAATTGGAGGCTTCGCAAACTTGAAAGAAGTTTCCAAATTCGCCATATGAATTAATTTATAGAACACCTTATGGGTATACTAGAAAAATTAAATATTTAAAAAATGTTGTGTAGCTGAACTAATTATTACTATTTTTTGAACATTTTTCCATGTTGTCGTTAGTGATATATCGGCAAATATGTTTGTAAAACATTTTGTGTCCGAGACACCGAGAGAATGATCTCAGCTTTGGGACAGTCTTATATTTATAATACAATAGGCAATCTAATTTGTTTTATTTATTAGTATGACTTTCAGTAACCTCTGCTATCATAATACTTAGGATGTGGCTGTTGGAAATACGTATAGATTATTAGTATGAAAATTAAACGTTGATAAAGATCATCTGTCTATGCTGAAGTTGAAAACACCACAGAGAGTCATACATAGACTGCCACAGTGATGCCAGATCTTTGAAGAATTGTTTTTAAAAGAAAATGGTTATATCATACTTTAGTACTCAATCACGCATCTCAGCAGCAACAACCATTAATATTTCAGACATAGCAGTGTTATCCAGTCGAATATCAATTGCGAAATAGTCTGAAAAGCTACAAAATACATAAGTGTTTAATTTTTCGTAACTGGCACAGTGGATCTCTTAGTTACTGGAACTTTCGGCGGCCATATCCAATCTCGGTCGTCAATTTCGGCGTAATTCAATTTCAGCAAACAGTTTTTCTATCATTTTATGTGAACTAATTAATACAATTGTTTTGTGACCTAACAAAACATTCATTAACTCGATATGCAACGACTGGCATGTAAACAGCTTTTTGCACGATATCATACTTTGGAAGTTAGCTCAACTATCGATTAAAATAATGAAGAGATGAATGGACCTTAGTCTTCTAGGTTTAGTTCAAGAAAATTATTTTAAAAGATCTGGAATAGTTCTCAGTGCGACCCTTCACCCATCGAGTTAATTCATCTGGCGAATTTGGCAACTTCATTCAAGTTTGCGAAGCCTCCAATTAAAGTATAATTATGTACTCAGTAGCTGACGTATGACAGAGTGATGTTTGTTGGATCTGATTAGGCAAGCCCGCCAACGGGTTAATCTTTGTCAATGCCAACGGAAAAGCACAATCTGGAAGGACTATAGTGGTTTTAAATTCCATACAAACGGATGGTACAGTCATGGCCAATAGTCCTGCAACACCTTCCAATGAGATGGCTTCGAAAAATGATCTGAAACCATAGCTGTTAGTCTCTGCAATATTGGTTCATAAGATTCAATCAAATGGCTAGCTTTTATTCACCAGGTTGCATGACTTTTGACCATGACTGTACCACCACTGTTTTTGCTGGATTACATTATTGTTTACATTATTGTTTAAAGCTAAATGGACTGAAGCTTAGGACAGTGCAATACTTGATTCACCGATTTATAGCTGGCAGAGAGAGACAGCTCCCTCTCCGAAAGAAACAACAGGAAGACCCAGAAACAAAAACGTCTAGAAATGGAGACGAGTTAAAATGACAGATTGAAGTCAAACCTAATCTTACAACCAAAAGAACTGGAGGAACAGAATCATAACCGTCCTGGTAATGCGTCTCTTTATACTTGTCAAGGAACTTTGCAATGTGACCTTGGCTGTATTGTGGTAACCTATGGTTGAAAATATTTAGGTCTATATTACCAGCGGGGGTGTACTAATATATGCCATAACCGTATTCCCTTGGCTATGCAAAGTTTGACCAACAACTAAAGGTATTGAGGTCAAACAGTTGGGGACGGCTGTCCTGGCTGGATTTCCTACCAGTCACACTGGAAACACCCACGATCCCCCTCCTCCCAAGTTCCTGAGGGATATAGGACAGTCTGTTCATGAATTGATGAGTTACGCTTTAACTAGTTGCTTTCAAGTGAATATGCCTCAATCATTAACGAGAGT
This sequence comes from Petrolisthes cinctipes, assembly GCA_033782935.1. Lineage (NCBI taxonomy): Eukaryota > Metazoa > Arthropoda > Malacostraca > Decapoda > Porcellanidae > Petrolisthes > Petrolisthes cinctipes. Next base: position 1,540,954 of record JAWQEG010000481.1, on the reverse strand, counting down.
AATATTTAGGAACCATGAATTATTGAATAATATTCTCCAACTACTGTAAGCATCTAAAATAGGAGGCATAGGTACCGTACATAGAACAGTCACTTTTTTCTGTATATAAAAAATTGTGGAAACCAATATTAGGAGGGTCATTTCACAAATCATTATTCTAATTAAATCTTCCATAAGCAGATGGTTATAAGCACATAATGAATTTATTAATGTTATACAAAATTTTATTGGTTAATTGACTTTTTTCAAATTATCTATCATTAGTCTAGTTTATCATTAGTTTTAAGGAAAACTACCCTACCAAGACACCACTTAGGGAGGCAAGTGACTGGCAAAGACTTTACGAAGGAAGAAAATTGGTAGTGGTCACTACCATGAAGATGAGGAGACACTCTCCATTTGAAATCTAAAAGAATGTTAAAGGAGCACAAGGGTAGGTCAATGGCTGTGGTGGTTCCTGTCTGGATATGGAAGTATGTTCTCCAGTGTCCAGTGCTGAGATGAATGAGATCTTCAGCTGCAACGAATGAGGCCAACGTCTCTCCACGGGAATTAATATCCGAGCCAACCTACAGGGGATGATGGCCAGTAAGATCTCCCAATTGCAGTACTAGTTTAAAAAGTTAGAGTTTTGATGAAGAAGACTCTGAAGAACTCTAAGGAGAACCAAAGATGATGGTGGTTGAAATAAATAACAGACAGTGTACCACTTACCAAAGTATGCTCTAATGGCCACGGTTTGAAGCAGAGATGTTATTTTCAGCACCTGAGAAGGAATAATTATTATCTCATCATACTATTATAACATTACCCCCGCTATGTCCCTGATCTGGTGCAGGGTTTGAATAAAATGCCTGATATCCAGTGGGAGCAGTAGGACACCCAAAACCAGGCATAGGCATACTGGTTGATTCTCACTGATGAAAAGTCGTAATTCTTCCCAACTTTTACGTAATCCTCTCCGTATTTACTGTATAATGTAATGGTATTTGGGTTCATTGTGGTAAACGGCCACTACGGTTATTGATATATCACAAAGATGTCTTTGAGGAAAGATTGTGTGCTACAGACCTCTGTTTAATGGAAAGAGTCTTTTAGGTGATGTTGTGACGTCGGAGTGGCCTACTGCAGCCTTCTTACTCATACCTTGAATAGGAGAAGTACTGGCAGTCTGTTTCCTCTTCCTCATATTTTCTCCAACGATGTACCACTCACCGTCAATGGGTAAGGAAGCCATCATCATCAAACATAACAGTTGCTGGCAGAGGCTGCCCAGAGACCTTTACCATCTCCATCAGTGTCTCGAGAGGAGTCATATCCTTCCTCTCGGGCCTCAGGTTCCCCCTGTGCAGAGGGAGTCCCCTCCCGGACAGGAGAAGGGAGAGCCACTTGGGGGGCACTTTCAGATGTAGAGAACCCCTTCACAGAGGAGACACCCTGAGAAGCAGGAGCCGCCTCCTTTAGAGGAAGTACATTCGTGCTTGTGCTGCAAAATATCAGAATTTCCCGGGCGTTCTACCCGGGAATTAAGAGCCCCGAGAGACAGACGGAGTACTACTTGATGGAAGTGAGTCCTGCCTAACAGTCACAGGGTGTGATAATGTCGCAGCAAAGATAATGTCAGGGCGAACAAACTGATCTCGAACCCTTTGCTTCAGAGAATGTAACTTCCTCTTTTGACTGTCCCTCCCTCAAATTTGAATGCAACATATTCCTTTGAAGAGGAAGCCGTGCAATTATTACAATTCAGACATATTGATGGTTGGTCACAAATTTCAGTAACATGGGAAACAACAGTTTAACGGCTGCATGTACGAGGGACATGACCAAATCTCTGACAATAGAAACGCCTTCTTGGTCCGGGTACGTAGTGGTTCACGTTTATTTCACCTGGCACAGTAAGGAACTGGATACGGCGAATAAAACCTACCCTTTTCGACGGAAAATATATCTAACCAAACAGTTTCGGTTGTAAAATTATGTATAACTTCAAATGCTTTTTCTATCAACAACAACTACTATATGCAATGTTTTGGCATGGGTATGGGTTCTCCACTGCCACCCATTTTAAGCAAGTTTTATATGGAGTATTTTAAAGCGGAACTACTACCACGTATCTCCCCCCTCATCTCGTTTGGTTTCGCTATGTAGACGATATTTTTTCGTTTAGGCCCTCGGCCCTTGACAACTTTGATGATTTCTTTCACCAACTCAATCACCTTGCTCCATCCATTATTATTTTAAAGTTGAATGGGAAAACAGTGAAGTACTTCCGTTTTTAGATGTACTAGTAGTAAAGCAAAATCATTCACTAATCTTCAAAGTGTATAGGAAGCCTACCAGTTGTAATTTGTTCATTCATTACTATTCGTATCATCATTCTGCCTCAAAATTGTCTGTCATCTCATCAATGTTACTTAGAGCCCTCAGAATTTGCAGTCCAGAGCACACACATGAAGAAAATCAGCTTATTTGGAAAATCTTTCAAATTTTAAAGTATTCCCCATGGTTCATAAAAAAAAGCATACCTTAAAGCAAGGCAATCCCACTACGCTCCAAAAACCCCGACCACACAAAAGAAACGTTTTCTCACTTTGCCCTACATCGCTGATTTGAGTATGGTGAGGTCTATTTGTCACACGAGTGATGTAATTATAGCCTTCAGATACACCTCCACCATTAAATCCATGTTAGAAAAAACAAATGAAAAACCCAGTCAGAAGCAGGCATATATAAAATTCCATGCATAGACTGTGACCTAGTTTATATAGGAAAGACTGGTCGTAACTTAGAAACTAGAATTAAGGAACACAAATATGCCACTAAAACTTGTAATGTAAGTAATGCTATTTTAACGATGTTTGTGAAGCCAACCATAGAATTAATTGGCAAGGTAGCCATCTAATGTACAAAAGTATTTATTTTTGAAAACGTAAGATTATTGAATCAATGTGCATTGAAAATACCGCAATTTCAATCTTAGTGATGGAATGTATAAACTTGACCCAATAATGAGATCCTTGGTGGAAATGTCCCTTCCCTCACCACACACCTCACCTCACCAACACCCAGGTGACGCCAAAGAGGATTAGCACTTGTCCTGCCCCCACTGGACACATCCTTCTCCCCCCCCCCTTCCACTTACATCTCCTTCTCTCCCCCCTCCACAAACTGTATATAAGTTTAAGTCTTTCTACTATCTTAGTCTATCTGTGTCATTCCTTTCCTCTCTCTAAACCACTGAAGATGGTGGCAGTTTCCACCGAAACTGTTTGGTTAAATATATTTTCCGTCGACAAGAGTGGGTTTTATTAACCGTATTTGATCATCACGCCAGTGTGATTTCACCACTATTAAGGAACTGGATGCTGATATAATCGATGATTTCTTCATTATTATCTGTACTGTCACCACCCCTTGAGGTGCTAGCCCATCCAGGAGGGCAAAATCAGAATAGGAGAGTCCCTGGAATAGAAAACACTACGAGACTGATTCATAAAAGGATGATCAGATATTATTACAGGACAATCAGCAACGTTTGTAAGCGATTGAATACAGGAACTCTCATTATCATTCCTGGCTTCCAATAATAAAGAGCCATCCCCATGCAGGGAGGATTCAGGTTCAAATTATCATTCTCTTATTAAAGTTTAATGACAATAGTTTCCATAAATCTGTCTTGAATAAATATACCAGGCAATACCTCACGTTTGGCAGACTTTCCTGTTGAGACAGGAGCATCAGCCTTGTGGCCAGTAATTGAGGTCTCATGCGGCTGGTCACCGACCACAGAAGGACCACAAGTAAGTGTAACTTTACCAATGAGAGAATAAAATTAATGAAAGTGGTATTAGGAGCCAAGAGCAACCGCCTACTAGGCATTGTGGGGACCTAGCGCTGGCCGATGGGAGCGGGGTGCCTCGTCCCAAGGGAGTGGTCCAAAGGAGGACACTTCGTGATTCGAAAGTTTGCTCCTACCGGTGCTAAGAACTCCTTCTCCTACACACCCTAGTCCAGACATCCAACTAAACCAACTCAGTACAACCAGGAAGCGGAACCGGTGACGCGAAACGGGTTACTTACGTGTTAAGATGCAACAACGTAACCAACATGGGAGACCCTGCCAGGTATCCCAACCTCCTGGAATAACAGCCTGCAGTTGGGATCCTACCAGCAACTTGTGTGGTTATAGGATCACGTATAGAGGCAGGACAAGATGGCAGCTCACTGCCCTTAACTGCATAGTACAAAATCACCTTCTTTCTGATCATCAGTTTGGTTTCTGTCAGGGATGAATAAATGGTGATCTATCCCGCCTTTCAGATTCATAATCATTCCCATTTCAGAACTTTGGTGAAACTCTTACTGTCGCACTAGTGCGACATATTTAACAGTGACGGAGTGAAGCCTGAGCATTCACTGACTTCGATTTTTTTTCCCCTGGCCTATCGACCTTGGTGTTGGCCATTAAGGCTTTCATTTTTTTTTTTTTTTTTTTTTTTTTTTATTACTTTAATTTAAACATTTTGCATATTATTTTATGCATTTATTATTATTATTATAATTATTATCATTGTTATTATTACTATTATTATTATTATTATTATTATTATTACATTTAAACTTAAAACTAAACTTATATACTAATTTTTCTGTTTTGTACCTTCATACAAATATAATAAATCTTAATTTTACATCCTAGCTAATAAACTAATCTATGTACAGCTCCGGACAGATCAATGGTCCACACCCCATCCATCAGCGACTTGGTTTGGGCCTGGTCGGATCTGGTAACAGTTGCAGGTGGAGGGAGGGGGGATGTTAGTGAGAGAGGAGGAGAGAAATGTGGGCGGAGCTATATAGGAGGGTAACGAATGATCAGGTAGAGAGACGTGTGTCAGGAGGAATGAATGAAGCATACACTGTGAACGGTATCGAATCACCAACAGTTTAAAGCAGGGTTCTTCAATCTTTTTCAGTAGTGACCCAGTTTTTACTATGACATCATTCTCGCGACCCATACAGAAAGATATTTTACAAATGATCAGAATTATCAACCTAAGAAAATACAAGGCCAGACGCTGAAACGTAATATTTATGATTAAAAGGAATTCTAACCAGAATTATAAACACTGCCTCACCTACCCTCTCTCTCTCTCTCACACACTCATTCAAGAAGGCTAATATTTGTGCAATGATTTTGTTTTATTTATAATTAAATATATGAATATTCGATTACAAAAATATGTTAGGTGGATTCATGTATGAACTTCATATTTATTTTATTGTCACGAATATTATTATTCTATTTTATTCATGTATTTATTTTTGTGAGCCTGCGACGCAGTTTGGAGGAATTCGGGACCCGTAATTTGAAGAACCCTGGATTAAAGAAGTGCATACTGCATTAACGTAGGTGGATATAGAAGAGAAGAAATGTGATGATTTGAGGCGATCGTGCGGGGGAAGAGGGTAAGAAAAATGAAGGTGATTAGTTGAAAAGTAATAACAAACAAATATAATTAGAATATCTGTTACATTATGTCCTTTAAATATAGGCACTGTCTTTTGTTCACCATCGTAGTGGGATAGACTACTGAATATATATCATCCTCTGGATATGAAACAGCTACCCCTGTATTCCTTTTATCACTCGTGCTTACCCCGTAGGGGAGTATTGCCTGTAATGATGTGGGCAATACTTTAAGGGTTTTGGCGCCCCTTCGGCCCTAGCCACTAGCTTACATTTCTTCAACTGTCCCACCTATCTTCCTATTTCCTTCTTGCCTGCTGTCACACCTCTCTATCACCTGTTCCTGGTGCTATTTGACCTCGCTGTTGCGCCACCTAATATCAATCAAATCCCCCGTGCTTGTAGTCCACCCTATTTATCACCTTCTCCCAAGCCCAGCTGCTTTTTTTTTTTTTTTTTTTTTTTTTTTTTTTTTGACAGAAGACGGTTTAATTTTCTAACTTTTTTAATAATCATATTTGTCAACAAATTCATTAAGCTATTTACCAGGATTTATTCTTCTAAACATGCATTTCCTTAACAATAATCAATGTTAAACTTGAATAGGCGCCGCTATATGGCGTTTTCAATAAACTTGGTCTAATTTTATGCATAGGCTATATATATTACAGTATCTCTCAAGTAACTGGCAACCTTACACATCCTCCCTACTGTCTTATCCCTCTCTCGTTTACCCTTCCCTCCTTTCTTACCGTTTATTTTTCTTTCTCATATTTTTAATCTTCTCATTCGTTCTTAAAAAGTTTTAATGACATAGGCCTTTCTCCCTTATCACTTATAGTCCAATTATATGATTCGAAAAACTACTGCTGAGATTATGTTGTTGATCGCATTTTGGTTCTCAATATGTAGAGGTTGATTGATTGATTGATATTAGGCACCGCAACAGCGAGGTCATATAGCGCCAGCAAACGGTGATAGAGAGGTGAGACAGCAAGCAGGAAGGAAATAGAAAGAAAAGAGGGATAGTTGAAGAACTAAAAGCTAGTGGCAGGGGCCGAAGGGGCGCCAAAACCCTTAAAGTATTGCCCACATCACTAATGCAGGTAATACCCCCCTACGGGGTCAATATGAAGATAAGAAAAAACAATATTATTCCTCCTCCAGTAGTGACGCCTTCCGTTACACGAATGTGAGGTTTTCTCATCCGTCCAGATCACTCTCTTCCAAAAATCCTCTTGCTTGTCAACATATTGTTGGGCAAACCGTAGCCTTCTTTCGCGATGTTGGTCAGTTAGAAGTTCCTTGTTTGCTGGGGTCCTGTGATGCACTCCAGCTTCGTGCAACACTCTTCTGATAGTCCTCTCGCTGACATCAAGGTCTGTGCATTAGCTTCTGCGGTGTGTAGAGCAACGTGGTGGGCTTCCGCATGATAGGTTGCCATACTAGCAGGCAGTGTCCTCTGATATATATATATATATATATATATATATATATATATATATATATATATATATATATATATATATATATATATATATATATATATATATATATATATATATATATATATATATATATATATATATATATATATATATATATATATATATATATATATTTTGTTACGCATGCCTGAATTATTATTTGATTTGTAAGTATTGCTATCCTATTAAGTGACTGTGGCTGTGAGTGTGGTAGCGGAGGCTCGATCCCGGGTGTGTTGTGTCCGGAGGTAGCTCATCTATTTTATTCCATTTTCTTTGAGTATTTTTGTCAAAATGTCGAGAGTGACGTGGCCTTCTATGTTTTCTAGATTCGTACACATCCCCCCCCCTCTGGCAGGTGGTGGTGGGGGATGTTGTCCGTTTTCGTCTCTAGTAACTTCCACTAGTTTTTTATATGGGAGCGTGTGCGTGATGTGTGTCTAAGTCTGCGTTAACGGAACAGTTCGGAGACGCTCTTATGACTTTGTTGTAACACGCTCACTCCTCTTTGTCGAGCCGACTGTGTATAAGAGCGGGGGTAGGCCTTGTGAGCCAGATATTTGAAGAGACTGGCACAGCAAGCTAGTGTGTGTTTTGTAAGTGATTGAGTGTGGTAAGATTCGGGACGAGAGACACGCAGACTTATTTGTTAAGTATAATTGTGTTTACTTCTACATTCTTCTCACAGTAACATAGGGTCATTCTCTTATAAATTGATAGTACTATTATTATTATTATATATATATTTGTGCATTGATATTTCTATTATTATATTATTACGTGTATGTTGTGATGCATTGATGTTCCCTTATTATGTATGCCAGTGATGTGCTAACTTACTATTATTATTGATCGACTAATTCTGTGCTTACGTGTGCATAGAGCCTTGTGTTATTGAAGTGATGGCACAGTGGTAGTGAATTATTAAGTGATTATTGCAGGTGCATTATTTAATCTGGGAACTCTGTCTCATGTTCTGTCATAGTTGGGAATCCTGATTTCATTTATTAAATCTTTCAGTGTTTATTTGTGTTCGTTCATATTGTCAATATATTATAGAAAGTCAGAGTAGTTTCTCTATCATCTTTATTCATTGTACCCGAACCTGGGTATATGTTTGGACGGTCTCTTTGGGTTGTGTTATCATTCTTTCATATAGGCTGGGTTTGTACTTTTACTTACAATTCATAACTTTATTGGTCAGATACCTGCCACCCAGTGCTACTTTATTCTGTTGATAGCTAACGTCGGGGTAAGTCTAGTCTAGGGACTAGTACAGTACCGTATCTCTACCCTCCGTCCGTAACAATATATATATATATATATATATATATATATATATATATATATATATATATATATATATATGAGACAATAGCACCGAGGCAGTTGAATATTTGTCGTATAATAAAAGATAATAATCTATTGTAGCTAATACAAACACCAAAATCTAATCAAATATAATTACATGGGCCTTAACTAAGTAAAATAATGTATAATATTTAAGACTAAAATTAATACATAAATTAATATATTAATACATAAATTAATACATAAAAACGACGGTGTCTGAATATGAACTATGTAACATTCAACTCAAATCAAGTGTGTGTGTGTGTGTTGGAGGCGGAGGTGTAATGTGATTTGATAAGGATTAAAATATTCTCGTTTTCTATACACAGCCAGAATGAAGGTTTTCTCCTTTATATATGCTATTTTCACAGCACAATTTCTATGCTTATATGGCATTTCTCGAAAACTTCTACTGAAAACTTTCGATACCTATACATATTAAGAAATTTTAGAAACAAAAACGATTCGGCTACATTAAGTCTAAGCCCTGAATTTTGGCAAGAAAGTTAGGTATTTTTGACATTGAAATGAGAGAGGTCGCTAATATTGACCCTAATGTACCCCCACTATAGAGACTACTATTCCGTCCCATATTTGGTAAACAGAGAGCGGCCTCAGTTTGGGGGCCAATCGACACACCAGCCCGGCCCGATATGCGCGATGAGCAGACCTGGTATTCTAGTTCTTGGTGCATATTATGCTCGATTATTGGTATAGTGAAACCAGCACAGCTGGATTGCTATAGAATACGCCCCGTATAGGCATAATCTGGGTTGGAAGGGTCTATTCCGTGACGATCATCAGAAGTAAATAAAAATTCAAATCTGGCGCTGTACTGATAGTGGAGCCACCTGGTGGTGGCGTGGTGAGGTATTAAGCCCCTCCTCCGCTGAATACCGCTCGGCCACTCTGTCGCGGAACACGTAGCTGTCAACATCTTCGCTCCTCGCTACTACGCTACGGTATTGTGTCACGTGTTCCTGCTATCGTTTCTTTTGTGTCTAGTGGCCTGCCTGCTTTGCAGATGTGTGTGTGTTTTGGGAGTTTAGGGTGTTATTGTGGGAATATTTCCTTTCCTAGGGCTAGTTCATTTTCTTCCCTAGTGGAGGGGGCTCATTTGGGCCTCCTTTTTTCGGGGTTTTCTCCCCTTATCCCCCTCTCACCCTTCCTCCTGCCACTAGTACACTTATTTGGTGTGTTTTCCTCGGGTTTTTTTAGGTTTTTAGCGAGGTTTGACCTCCCCACGTGGGGCCTTTACCTCCCCACGTGGTGTGTGTGTGGGGGCTTGTAGCCCTCTTGTGCCCTCCCCGAGTATTGTGTTAGTCCACGCGGTTTGGGGGGAGCGAGAATTGTGCCCATCCTCTCCCTTACGTGTTTTTAAGTGTGTTTTTGCTTGTTCCCAGTGTGGTGTTCCTGGGTTTTTTGGCTAGCTTGTTGGGGGCTACTTTTCGGGGTTTTTACCCCTTCCCTGTCCTGCCTCCCTTCCTCCTGCCACTAGTACACGTCTTTTGGTGTATTTTTCCTCGGGGTTTTTTGGTGTTAGCGAGATTTTTTCCTCCCCACGTGGGGCTCTTTCCTCCCCACGTGGTGCGGGTGAAGGACTACTTAGCCCCTTATTGTTGTTTCCCCCGAGTGTGGTTTAGTGTTACGTGGGGTGCGGGGAGCGAGGATTGTGCCAGGTTCTCGTTTCCCCTTCCCAGCGTATTTTTGGTTTTTTTTCTGGTGTCTTCCCAGTGTGTCTGTTACCCTGGGAATTGCCCATCAGGCTGTCTGTGCCTCTCCTTTGGGGCCTGCAGACCGGAGGTTGTTTCCCAGCCCCCGCGGGGGGGGGGGGGTTTCCCGGGTTGGTGCGTGTGGGGATTTTTTGTTTGGGGTACGTTCCCGGGTCCGAGGGGGCTTGCTATCCCCCTCTGCCCGTGTCCTATTATTTTTGTGTGTGTCTTTGTACGCATGGCTTCACGTGTTAACCCCTTTTTTGTGAGTTTTTTCTCCCGCAGTCTGGCCACCAGCATCGTTCGCCCCACGCACCCTGCTTCGCCCCCTAGGCTTGCGACCCTTTGGTGTGGAGTGTGGAAGGCTGTATGCTGTGTTTTTCTCTGCACATGGCGCGAACACGTGTGCGTGTTTGCCCCCTTGTGTGGGGATTTTCCCCGTGTGTGTGTTGATTGGTGTGTGCGCTCATGCTGTGACTGTCTTCCCCCGTGTGCGGTGAATACTTGTTTGGGTTTTTTCTCCTCGGGTTTTTAGCCCTGTGGGGAGTTAGGTTATTTATTTGCACGTGTCCCTTCTCCCATGTGTCTTGGGGCCTCTGCACCTTTTTGGTGTTTTTCCTTGTCAGCTCTTTTAGTGTCTTAGGATATTATTCTGATAATGTTGCCTGCACTTCTGTAGCTGCCTTACCAAGCAACGTTTTACTCACTACACCTGCTTGACTTCTTGCTACTACTGTACTGTTCTTAGTCTGCGTTGTAGCATTCTTCTTCGTGCAATACTGTTTATTCAACATTCAGTACCTTCTCTTTTCTCACAATTCAGCTCAGTTTTTATAATTTTTAACATTATGCGGTAGGGTAGTAAGACTTTCTATCTTTCTTCTTACATAACTCTTACTTTGTGCTTGCCCTTATTGGGGGTAAGAGAAGCTTATTACTTTCTGGTAGAGTAACAAGTCCCTCCTTGGGTTTCCTAGGGCCTACTCTCGGCTTTTGGGGACCGTATTTGCGGGGTTGTTCCCCAGCAGTGTGGGGGTGAGTATGTGTGGGTTAGTGTTTTGCCTTGGGAGTTAGTGTTTTCCTCCCTCGGGGTGTTTTGTGTTTTTCCATGTGTGTACACGTGGGTTCACGTGTTAACCCACTTTTTTCTCCCGCAGTCCACTCGTGCCTTGTGTGCTTCTTCTGGCTGCACCGTGAGGTTGTTCCTCGACGTGCATCACCACTGTTCACCCCACACATGCTTCTGCACTCCCAGGAGTACGTTCCTGCTACGTGCCTCTCGGGGTCACAGGGGATCTAGCTCCTAGCACCCCGCCGAGTCCCCATCGCCTTCCCTGGATGGTTCTGTGCCTCCCTTCCGTGGTTTCCCACCATTCCCGGAAGTGAGCCAGACCACCACGCTGGCCCCCCTGGCTACCTGACCGGTACCAGGACCCAGCAGGGAAGCTGCTTCGTCTCCTCCAAGGGCGAGCTCCTCGAGCCGCTCTCGGGGGTGCAAGCACGAGTCCAGGAGGAGGTCTCGCCCTCAGGTCCACAGGGTTTCGGGTCCCTAGCACCCCGAGAGGCCTCCTCTCCTTCCTTTAGTCGGCTCTGATAACCCCCCCGAGGTTTCCACCTCAGCAGGAGGGGGTCAGATCGTCGGGCTGCACCCCTGGTCACCTCCCAGGTACCAGGGCCCAGCAAGGAAAGGCTCCTTCTCCCCCGCGGACGCGCTCAAAGAGCCGCTCCCGAGGGAGCAAGCGTAGCACCAAATGCAGGTCCTCCTCAGCTAAGGACCCGGTGGGGTACCGACTGACGAACCTGCAGGTCCCTGCCAACTAGGCTCCGACCACAGCCTAGGGACCTACCCATGCACAACCTAGTACCAAAGAGCAGGTCCCTCTCAGCCAAGGACCCGGTAGGGTCCCGACTGATAAACCTGTTAAGACCTGGCCAGCTAGGGTTCTACCCATGCACATCCTAGGGCCAAGAGCAGGACCCGCTCAGCCAAGGACCCGGTAGGGTACTGACTGACAAGCCTGCGAGGACCTGGCCAGCCAGTCTCCTCCACTATCTAGGTGCTGCCTATGCACAACCTAGCACCAATAGTAGGACCCGCTCAACCAACAACCCGGGAAGGTACTGACTGAGAGGCCTGCTGGGACCTAACCAGCTAGGCTTCGACCACAGCCAAGGTTCTACCTGTGCACAACCTAGGGGCTACCTCGGGCTCAGCCAAGGCGCTACCTATGCACAACCTAGGGCGCTACCCGGGGCTCAACCTAGTGCGACATGGTCCTCAGCCTAGGGGCTACCTGGACCTGAACCTAGTGGCTACCTGAACCTGAACCTAGTGGCTAGCTGGACCTGAACCTGGGGTCCCAGCCTAGGGGGTACCTGGGACTCAGCCTACGGCAGCTAGTTCATGAGAGTTTATAACACACGGCCTCTTTGTCGCGTGAGGGAAATAGGAGAGCGAATGCGATAACGTTTCAAAACGTTCTCAGAGCTGTAACAACACTCAAACTCGGAGGTTTTTCCAGTCACTGGCCTCCCTGACAGTGACGTTTTTACGTCCCTCTTTTCCCGTAATGATTCGCAGGTGGTCACCAGGGTTCTCCGAAACGTCAATCATTCTTTACCAAGAACGAGACACCCTACCATGTGCTGACGTAGGTTTTCAATTGAGGTATGTCTTCCAGCGGTGGGGCAACTGTTGGTCCCCCATAATTTCCCACAAAAGTTTGTTTATTCATAGTTTGGCTTTGCCTCCCCAGACATTTAAGGTAAATGCTTGACCCACCAGTCTTCTGTTCTGCTTGGCTGGGAAGTTTTCAAAGTAGTTTCCTCACCTCACGGTGGTCCTTACCAAATTCAAACAAACCATTGATAAACTATACGGCTCCGGTTGTTGCCTACCGTCCTACCAAGCTGCACATGTCACTCTTGGTGTCATGTCCAAGCTCTCAAGGATGATATTACAGCTACCCTAGTCCTCGCCTCGGATCACCTGTTTTGTATCCCCATAACAGGGAGACATGGAGCAGCAAGATTTGTGTCTTGTACACCATACTCACTCAATGGGGGCTTCTTAACTACGTCCTTAACCTTTCATTGCACGCATTCCACTTAGGGGATGGGGGCGAGGGGATATTGGGGCTTCGGCTTACCCTGGTCGATGCCTTGTATTAGTGCTCAGGACGGTCCTGGCGTTACACTCTCGACACTGTCCCAGACAGCCTCGTGAGATTTAAGGTTCGCCTCATTCCCTAGTGGGGGAGCCGGCCAATTATGTGCCACCCCACAGCCCCACTATTGCAACGGTACCCGTTCCTGAACCCGCCCTTCTCACCTTCCCTGCCGCGTTGCCGGTAGGGGACTCGAGTCCACCTGGGGATTTTGGAGCCGTTCCCATTCCCCCAATCTCTCTGGGTCTCGAGTCCCCGAGGGGCACCCTGGCGGAGGAGCTGGCTGCCTCTCCTCCCCTTTCCTGTCACCTCATCCTGTGGACGACGGGTACCTTCCCTACTCTTGGGCCTTTCTTCCTTCGTCCTGGACTCACTCTTCAGAGGAGGTCAGACGGGTGCGTAGTCTCCCGATCCTTCTCAACCAGAGGTTTGGGTGAGGAGGCACGACGGGCTAGTGAAGCGGGAAGCGGACGAACTTTTTGGTTTGTCCGTAGGCCACGCGCCCTTCCCCACCTACCATGGTGGAGGCGGCGGGACCCGTTCCTGGACCTGCTCTCTCCGAGTCCCCGCGGTGGAGCGGGTACGGGATCTGGGGGGGTGGGGCGGGACATCCACCACATCCTTCAGGACGAGGTATCTGTTCCACTCGCTCTCCCTCACCCCCTGTGTTGCAATGGGGACTCCGCCCATCTTACCACAGGGTCCCCGTGGGAGACAGAAAAGGGGGAGGGTGCGCCCGAATGGAAAAGGTCGGACGACTTACCTTCCGTCAACAGTCATCCCTTACGTCATCTCCATTCTGTACAGTCTCATGTTTAGAACATCTTGGTGTTTCATTTCTCCTCTCGGGATATTTTACCCGAACCTAGGCCATAGCCTAGGTTCGGAGGACCCTAACAACAAAAATGGGGGGGGGGGGTCCTCGACCCCCTGGCCTATCCCCTCGAGGGTGTCTTTAAAGACTTACGACTTGTAACACTTTCTGGTTTTAACAGAAAGTTGTCCGTATATAATGATAATAAATTATATGCGTAACAACCCTTCCACAGCAGCTACCACCCTAGCTTTGGGAAATCGTTTTACGATGGTCGGCCACCTCCACTGTTCGCCTCACGCACCCTGCTTCACGCCCAAGGGTTACGACCCTTTGGCGCGCGGTGTGTGCCGCCCCGGGGCTGAGCTGTGTCGGGAGACACCCGCCTCTGCCCGCCCCCAAAACTCCCCCGCCCTTGCCTCCTTTCGTAACACGGGGACTAGGGCCGGGAGAATGGCGGGCCCAGACTCCCTCCTGGCCCTTCACCGCATCCTTTTCCTACCTGACCTTCGAGGGGGTTCCTCTGGAGGTTTGTCACCTCCTCCAGAAAGCTCTCTTCCTGCTCGCCTTAGCTACTGGGTACAGGGCCTCTCAGTTGGCAGCCCTTACCCGTCACACAGCCTTTTCATCTGTAAGCCCTAACCTTACTTCTTTAACTATCCCCCCCTCTCCCGCTTTCCTGGCTAAGAACGAGCAGGCTGATGACAGGATTGGCTCTCTCGCAGTACCCTCGTTCCTGAGGGCTGGAAGTTTCCACCCCCTCTGGCCAGTCCACGCGTTTACTACATACGTGGAGGCGACGAGAGGGGCTTCTCCGGACCACCTCTTCTACAACTCTAGGTCCGGTAACCCTCTTTTCCCTAGGTCAATCGGATGAGTGACTGGATATATATATTAAACACAGGATTACTGCATCCTTCTGTCTTCCTTCATCCCCTCGGGATCGCATGACCTGAGCCGGGGCCATAGCCCTAGCTCAGAGGACTTTAATAACAAAGGGGGGTGGGGGGGGGGGGGCAGGGGCACCCCCTCTCCTGTACCTGACCCCTCGAGTCTGCCTATAAAGACTTTAGTTGGTTAACAATTCTGGTCTATAACAGAATAGTCTACGGTATATATATTTTATTATAAGCTATTACAACACTTCCACCACAGCTAGTCCCCTAGCCATTGTTGGAAGTTGCTTTAGCTTCAGCCTCACCTTAGCTCGGTTACCTTTTATGATGGGGGGGGGGCAGGGTCACGGCTAGGGTCACCCCTCCCCCTCCTCTCCTAGACCCGACCCCTCGAGTCTGCCTATAAAGACTTTAGCTGAGTAACAATTCTGGTCTATAACAGAATGGTCTACGGGTAATATGGGATAAGCTACTACACCCCCACCACGACTACTCACCTAGCCAGTGTTGGGGGTTGCTTGAGCTTCAACCTCACCCTGCTCTCCGCTCTCAACGGCTCTTAACTAGCACGTGATTGCCTCCACCTCACCTCCCACCTACCGCATCGCATGCATAGCAATCCAGCTGTGCTGGTTTCACTATACCAATAATAGTGCATTTGTCGCGGCTTCTAGCCGCTTAAATTGTATTTATTGGTTGTGAAACCAGCACAGCTTTGACTGACCCACCCACCTCCCGATGCGGCAGGCATTCACTTCTTCCTTTCTCATTGGAGTGACCGAGCAGTATTCAGCGGAGGAGGGGCTTAATACCTCACCACGCCACCACCAGGTGGCTCCACTATCAGATTTGAATTTTTATTTACTTCTGATGATCGTCACGGAAAAGACCCTTCCAACCCAGATTATGCCTATACAGGGCCTGGGCTTGAGAATGGGCGTATTCTATAGCAATCCAGCTGTGCTGATTTCACAACCAATAAATACAATTTAAGCGGCTAGAAGCCGCGACAAATGCACTATTTCTGACCTTTCCCTCATCTGTGACTGAGGAAGGGAAAACCTTGTGGTTTTCAAAGACTAGAAAACACAGTTCCTTTATCTTTCAACTCGCACTAATCCTCCATATGGCAATCCCCTCCTGTTCATCAAAATATAACTGCATCTTTTTAATTCCCTTGATATTCTTTGAGTCTCTCCCTGTCACCTTCTCCCTTAGAGAGATCATTTTACTTCTCTCGCTACAATTGCTTCAAGGAAGTAAGATGCGCTTAACAGATTCGGTGAACACTTAACCCCAACACAGTTGCGTTCTCTGTACAGGGGTCTCATCTGTCTCTGTATGGGATACAATTCTCGTGTGAAGTGGCTCAACCTTCACAACACTCCTGGACAAGGTGGAATCAAATGCCTTTCATCTCTTCAACTTTCCCCCTGATACTGATTCACTACAACCTCTCTCTCTCTCTCTCTTCTCCATAAAGTAGCAACAGTCTCTCTCTTCTATCGCGAATACACTGAAAATTGCTCCTCTGAATCTCAATGTATGCTTCCGCCCCACAAGAGAGCAGGCAACAAACGTCAACTACTCGATCTCGCCTCTTTTCTGTCCAACTCACTAATGCAAGAGTTGACCAGTACTCCCAGTTGTTTTACATATACACAACTAGTCAACTCTGGAACATTCAGCCTCGATCCATATATCCTTCTGATTACGAATTATGCCCCTTCAAACAAAGTAGTCGAGGCTTCTCGAACCAAATTGGATATGAATTTGAACCTCTCTTATTAGTTGTCTTATTACAGGTGAAGACAATATCCGGGCTCTCAACCTTTAGTCCTTATATTATCTCTAAATATTATATATCCTTATGTTTGAAAATACTGTACAGTGATCAAGTTTATACAAATTTCAATTTGGTAATAGATATGAACATTTACTTTGAAGTCGAGAGCAGACATATCTTGTAAGAGGAAGAGGGGGAAACACTTTTCTTCATCCGGAAGTATGTCCAACACTGCCATACCAAGTTCTCTCGAGTTCGCAAAGAATTTCTGTGCAGGCCTACCTGTGGGAAAATATATTATAGATTATTATAATTGTTACTTAATACAATATATATATATATATATTGCATTAAGTAACAATTATAATCATCTATAATATATATATATATATATATATATATATATATATATATATATATATATATATATATATATGTCATCCCACCTGAGGGTATGAACAGCAGAGAAGCAGCACCAACAACAAAAGTCAGCAACACCAAGATATGACTGTCCTTCATGGTCTATCTCAAGGCTCGACACTCCCGAAGCCCCTGTTAGAAAACATGCATATAATATGGTGAATTATACTTTAATTTATTGACACAGAGCCTATTAACAATTTCCGTTCTCTTCCTAATCGAAGTTCGAACATATTTGTCCCCCTCAAAATTCAATTTACATTAATTAACTATGTTAGAAGAATACATAGTTAAATGAATTAATGAGTATGATGTATGGTCTTTTGAGTAATGCATGCTGACTTCACTATCATTTATAATGCCGGTCTTGGTCATTAACAATTTGTTCAATTTTATATCCATTGGTGTGTGCTTCAACGTATAAAGAATCTCAAATGTGGTTATGAGCATTAAAATCGCCTAATAATATGGATATCATTGATATTTGGAAGGATAGATGGGGGATTAAGCAAATTATTGTTAAATGAAGACTGCTTATATAATTATATAACGTTATTTAAAAATTCTAAGCATGTATTGATGTTACTAATGTATCATTTGTTTCGGTTGAATGAAATACAAGAGTATAATTCCCTATTTTTTGAAGAATATTATTTGTATGTTGTAGACATAATGTTATTAGTTGATATTGGTGTAATAACCTTCGTATTTCACTAAATTTTAACCTGGTTCTCAAACATTAAAGTTCCTGTAGATGATATATGGAGAAAATATTATGGCCAAGGAGATTGATCATTTGTAAATAGAAATTTTCATTGCATCCATGGATAGTTACATTGGCTGAATTGTCTTTTGATGGGGTAACAGGGAGAATTTTGTAATTATTAGCTTTGCTTATAATTGGAGATAGAACTACATCAGCTATGGTGGTACTTTCTCTAAGAATGGTGTCATCTGTTTGTCTATCAATTGATTTAATATTATGCATTTCAATCTCTACCACATTCTGGTTCAGATTAACATTAAATCCCTCGGTTTGGGAGGAGTGCTCTCCTCGTCCTCAAGTTCTCGTTTCTTTTTTTCTGTTATAGTTGATGTATTCATACATGCCTCGTCAATCCTACAGTACCTTCTGATTTTCGGTCAGAAACATTTCCAACATGATAACAATTAGCCAGTGGAACATCTTGATTAGTGGCCTTAATTAACCAACAGTGGTAGTAAAAGTGATAGGTAATTGATTAACATATTAACCATCAGTGGTAACGATGTAATAACTAATATTTTTTAATATTCTTTTATTTTCAGATTAAAATTCCTTTCAGGTCTAAATAAGAACCATCACCTTTCTAAACAGCATGAGTCAATAAACAGTGGTATAGACAATCAAAAATATATATATACTGCCAAGAAATGAAGTGAATAAATAAACAGTGAATAAGTAAAATGAATAAATAAACAATGAATACATAAACAGTGAATACATATAGTGAACAAGCAAACAGTGAATAAATAAACAGTGAATAAATAATATATCGATATTATAAACTATATGAACAGTTTATGGAGTGATTGGATATATAATGTAATTCTTTTCTTTTTACAGCTATAAATAACCTTGCAGGTAAGAGACAATAACAATATAAACTATATACAGTGATCAACATGGCATCGAAGAAGTTAAATCTCAACATTACGAGTGAAAGAGAAGAATATATGAATCGGACAGGTGTACTGGACTCTAGTGGAGATCAAGACTCCAGTGATGATCGAGAGTATGAGTTAGGTGATGACAGTGAAGATCTGGAAACAAGTGAAGATGAAGAGGTACTGAAGGAGATCAGGAGACAGCACTTTTCCACGTCCACTCCAAAGAAGGCGACTCGACGCCCTTCAGCACCCTTGTTTGAACCAGATGAACCACAGCCTGGACCATCATCCAGGCCAGACCCAGTCCCATTACTTCAGCAAGAAAAGAAGCGACGCAAGATTACCAGAGAGAGTCGCCGCACATCCTCCAGTCCCATTCATTTGACAAGAGAACTGTCTGCACCTCCGCCTCGCAACTCCCCCCCACCCCCTACCCCCACCTATCAAGGTAGTGATCATGAATCAAGAGTAGATGATCCGACACCACAGTCATCAGCCAGCAGCATCTCGAGTAGGCGTCGCAGGCGTGAAGTCAGTCCTTCTCACCCTCCGTTGGTGAACTTTGGTGTTGAGAAGCTAGTTAGCAGATCTGGCTATGAGTGGAAATGTAACCCACATATCGGGAAGGGCAAGAGTCAGAGAAGGAATATTGTGCACTACACGAAGGGACCAACAGTTGAAGCACGCACTGTAAGAGACCCTCTCTCAGCTTTCTTACTATTCTTTCCTGATGAGGTCATCCGAGAGATTGTCGAGTGGACCAATAGAAAAATTGAAGTATCTAGAAGAGCATACAAGACTAAGGACCATAAGGTGGCAAACACCAATGAACTGGAGATGAAAGCATTCATTGGGTGCCTAATAATGACTGGCTGTCAAAAAAGCAATCATTTGAGCTACAAGGAACTATGGAGTCCCAACTATGGGTGTCCTGTCTACCGCTCAGCTATGTCATCTACTAGGTTCGAGTTTCTCGTTGAGTGTCTGAGATTTGACAACTCTGATACACGCGAAGAGCGGCGCAAGACGGACAAATTTGCCCCAATAAGATCACTGTGGGAAAGGTTCATCAGGCGTTCTGGGCAGTTGTACGTACCAGGGGAATACCTGACAATAGATGAGCAGCTTTTGTCATTTCGTGGACGGTGTGGTTTCCGAATGTACATACCCAATAAGCCTGCAAAGTATGGTCTGAAACTTGTACTCTGCTGTGATGCACAAACAAAATACTTGGTAGGAGGAATACCCTATGCTGGCAAGCAGGAACCACCACCCCAAGGAAACCTCAGCCTAGGACATTACTACGTCTGAGAACTGATGCGACCCTACTTCGAAAGCAACCGCAACGTCACGGTGGACAATTGGTTCACTTCAATTCCCCTGACACAGGACCTCTTCACCCATGGCATCACCCTTCTTGGCACTATAAAAGCCATAAAACCTGAAATACCGACTGAGATGCGCACCGTTGAAAACCGTACTCCAGGGTCTGCTGCCTTCCTTCATGATGACTACATGACTCTGGTGTCATATGCTCCGAGGTCAGCCACAAAGAAACCCAAGAAACTTGTCCACGTTCTTACCACCATGGACAACACAGCATCAATTGGCATGAATGGCAAGCCTGAAGCAATTCTGCTCTACAATGTAACTAAAGGGGGTGTAGACACCTTTGATCAGATGGCTGCAACTTACTCTTGCAACAGGAAGACTCGTAGGTGGCCTCTTTGCATATTTTATGGGCTGCTCAATGCTGGTGGCATCAACGCCTGGATTATCTTGTCGCATAACCTGGAAAATATGAGTAAGCCTTCAATGAAAAGACGCAATTTCCTCACGGAGTTGGCAGTGTCCCTTGTAAAACCGTGGGCAAAACAGAGGCTCTCTCTTCATATCCCTCGGCCTTTGGCTGGGCTAATCTGCACAACTTTCAACCTGCAACAAGAAGAGCAGCAGCACCAAGACGGACAGAGAGATGGTGCTTTGCTGAAGAACTCAAAGTTCAATCCACTGCATCGCTGCAAGTCTTGTCCCAGGGGAGATAAGAGGAGTCGATACATCTGCAAGGGTTGTCGCCGCAGCATCTGTGGAGGTCACCTGTACACCTTCTGCTTTGAGTGTACCGACAAGACGTGAGTATATTATATTGTTACATGATATTATGTTACATTATATCATGTTATATTATAGTAACAGGATGTTATATTTTATTGTTCTATTTTACAACAGTGGACATCTCTTCCCTGGTGACCGAGAGTATAGCAGCGAGTTATCTTCATAGTGTTGTCCAAAGTGAAGGCCACAATGAACAAGTTAGTGCTGCCCTCAGGTCCACTCACTGTTAATATTATGCACAAATGTTTCTTTTCCATATATTGATAGCTTTAGCATTCATTCTTTACATCCCAAGACTGTCACGAAGTAAAGTACTAACATTTTTTTTCTTTTTCTTTTTCTGAAATTTCACCCTTCTTCCTCAGCATGTTACTCACCAACCATGGCTGAATAAGGGATGGGAGTCCTGGACCAGCTAGAGGGACACCTCAACGCAAAATACACCGCCAGGGACCAGCCTCTCTTCAATACAACCCTGGCAGCAGCTTCAAATGTTACTTTTTCTTTCTTTTTTTTGGAAATTTACCTTTTTTTTCAAAAATCTCAGTTTTTTTCGCCATTTAACATTATGGATCAAACTTACCCTCATTTATTGAAGAAAAGGCTGTATTTTCATTTCCTTTCATCCAAAATAAAATACGTTTAACGGTTTATGAATTTTAAGGTCCTAAAGTTTGTACAAAATCATTACCATCGGTGGGAGGATAAGTAAAATTTAAACAGTGGGGATCTAGGGGGCCTTAACAAAGTAACTAAGAGCTCATAGTTATTATATATTGGGAGCTGGTTAATATTAGACAGTGTAGTATTTAGTATATTATTGCTGGGAGGTGGTGTTGAAATTTTGTTAAATACACCCGCCTCTCCATCAGAAAGGGATGATATCTCATATGGAACTTATCGCACTGTGCTATCATGGGAGGGGGAGGCAGAAGTGTCAGCCTTGGTTTATGATCTTGCATCAGACACTGGAAAGTTAGAAGTTACTCTAGATGATGTGATAAAATCAGATATCACTCTATTGTAAGTTTTAGAGCGAGGATGAGAGGATGCTAGTTGTTTAACAACTCTTGCCTCAGTTGAGGAAGGGTCTTTGTTAGCCCCTAAGAATACTAAGAATACCACGAGGTCACCTGGGAAAGTGTCCTGAGCGCAACGCCAGGCACGTCCTGAGCGTTAAGAAAAGGAATTGAAAGGAGTTAGCCTAAGCCCAACCTCCCATCGCCTGCATCTCCTATGTGGAGTGCGTGCGAAGGAAGGCTAAGGAAGCAGTTAACCCCCCAAATTGAATGAGCATGGGGCCCTCTCGCTCCTTGCTACTCGGTACTTCGGGTTGATGGGAAATTGGTCGCCATCGATATTGACCCTGCGGACACGTCACGCCTACGACAGGATGTGAATGTTGTTTTGCGCCAGGTGACCTTAGAGAAAGGTAGCACAAATTATGTTTGTAAAGCCAAGCCTGTGGCTGTGGGTCCAGCTCCTCCTCCCAAGGTTACCCTTCAAACGGATATGGAAACACTTCCCATCCTACTGCAACATCCCCTCCTTCAACCAGCACTTGGGGTAGAGGTGGTACCGCATCACGGCCGCCTCGCCGTGACCTTCCCTTCAGGCGCAACCCTTCTGCACTCCCACGTGGGAGCAAGTGAGAGGTCGACCTCTTGAGAGTTCCCTTCAGGAACCGAGGTCGTCCTCGGGAATACCTCGAGTATATCTCTGTCTGGAGCCCCTATGCATGGGGATAGCTTTATTGCTATCACTCCTGCTCCTTTGAACAAACCTCAAAACCCCTCTTTGCTTCCACAGCTGGCAGTGTCGATTCTGGGATAAACTCCCCAATCCTGAGATTAGCTTCAGGGTGGGTGGTTCCCATAACAACCTGGCTAGAGCCTCTAGTGAGGCTCAGTCAGGAATAAGACGACTTATCCTATTTTACCAATTTTGGGAAGTTCCCTTTGGGAACAAAGTCGCCCTCAGCGGGTATACCTCGAGTAGTCACAACCTCGAGCTGATGTAAGAGGGGATACCTTTAATGCTATCACTCCTAGGGCCGGATGCACGAAAGACCTTAGCGGCCGTTAAGTTACCTTAGCCGCCATTTTTGCCCTTAACTCACTAAGGTGGTATGCACGAAACACCTTAGTGGCAATTGTGGCGGCCATCTTTAACCTTACGGCTAAGGATGGTCGAGAGCACCCTTTAGACGACCGTAGGGTTGAGTAGTGGAGCGTTGTGCTGCCGACCTGCCCAAATTATCGTACAGTAATGCCGAAATTATGGTACGCTGTGCACATCAATTATGGTAATATTGTACTGCTGTGCTAATCTTTACTAATAAGCAAATTTTTAATAACCCAGTTATACTATAAAAGACAGAAAACTCACATAGGTTGAAAATGCTTTTATTTGTTATTATTGTGGGGTTGATTGGAGTGAATGCGTCATGAGCTGAGCAAGCCTTAAGCCCATGACTGCTTCTGCCTCCTAACTGCTTGCATGCTACCTTCCAGTGGTCCCCCCTGTTATTACAGAATGCATGCAAGTGACCGAGTGGACTGACGGTATAATCAGACCTCCCTGCTGCCTTGTAGGGTGCGTCATCTAGGCAAAGGCTAGGAGAAGGAAAACTCTGAATCCAAACCACCTGCTGCCTTGTAGGGTATGCCTCATCAGGCAAAGGCTAGGAGAAGGAAAACTCTGAAATAAAACCAAACAAGACCCCAACGGCGGAGCTAACTAGCACCGGCAGAAGAGGGCAGTGCCTGGCGGGCAGGCGACAAGGCGGACCTTGGTAGAACAAGAACCCGGCAGCCCGATGCAACCAACATCATTGAGGCTGCCTGTCTCATCTCTTGAGCCGCGGTGGAAGCGATGTGGGCCAAGTGAGTGTGCATGGCCGTTGCGCAGCCACGACCACCAAAAACAATATACCCAGCGACTGGCTTTCTGTCGTTTGTTTTCTACACCTCCCTTCATCCTTCAAGTCCCGTGGCGACGGTACCGCGGGTGACGGGGGTAGGCATGGAACGCTGGAAACCCCACAGTCCGCGACTGCACACGGGCGGTGGGTTTGTGATGGTCGCTCTCTGATGACGTTGCCGTGACACCAGAGTTCGGCAGCTGGACCCGTGACTGGGCTGGCCTATTTAGGATTACTGCAGCCCACCCCACAAGGGGAGGCCACTAGAAAAGGTGGGGTAAACATCGGACACAGCAAGCTTGTCTGGTCAGCTTACCGCGGCTGGCGGACCTCTCATCACTGCGGTCGAAACAATAAAACTATAACAAAAAACCTCACCCTTGGTGCATCGAACATCCGCACCCTCCTAGACGTGGCAGATATCAACCGCCCCGAACGACGTACAGCCCTTGTTTGCAAGGAGCTTGCCCGCTTCAACATCGATGTGGCAGCCCTTAGCGAAACCAGACTACCAGAAGAGGGTAACATCAGGGAAGTTGGGACGGGATATACCATTTTCTGGAACGGAAAGGCCCCCGAGGAACCACGCATACATGGCGTTGGCTTTGCCATCCGTTCACAGCTCATACAACAGCACAATCTCGCTCCAACTGCCATCAATGAGCGCCTGATGACTGTCCGAATACCGCTTATCCAGGACAGACACCTCACCCTGATCTCTGTATACGCCCCTACACTCACATCAAATGAAGAAGACAAAGCTGCCTTTTACACCCAACTCGACCACACCATCCAGGCAGTGCTCGCCAATGACAAGCTCGTTGTGTTAGGGGACTTTAATGCCCGAGTAGGCAAGGATCATCGCCTGTGGGAGGGTATCATTGGCCACCACGGTATTGGGAACTGTAATGCCAATGGTCAACTCCTGCTGGGTCTCTGTGCCGAGCACGAGCTTATTGTTACAAACACCTTCTTCAGGCTACCGAACCAACGAAAAACTACATGGAAACATCCCCGGTCCAAGCACTGGCACATACTGGACTATGTCCTGACCAGAGCGAGAGACAAAAAAGATATCCGCATCACCCGATCTATGCCCGGGGCGGACGATTGTTGGACGGACCACAGACTCCTGATCTCCCGACTCAACTTCAAGACACGACGACCACCCAGGCGGACACCTGACAGCATACCACACCGCCGCTTTGACTGTGACAAGCTCGGCAATCCACAGCTGGCACAAAACTTCAGAGAAGCCTGTGAAAGATATCTCGTAGACCCTGTAGATCAGGCTTCAGTAGAAGACCACTGGACCACTCTTAGAGACGCCATGACCCGGGCAGCAGAGGAAACAATAGGCTTTGTCAGCAAGAAAAACAAGGACTGGTTCGATGAGAATGATGAAACCATCTCTCTTCTCATTGAAGCCAAACGTCAGACACGACTAATCCTGGAGAACCAACCTACAGCTGAAAACAAACGTACACACAAACAAGCTGTAGTAGACTGTCAAAGGGGGATCCGGGAGGTCCAAAACACTTGGTGGCAAAGAAAAGCTGCAGAAATCCAAAACTACGCTGACCAACGAGACCTGCGCCGATTCTATGTAGCTACCAAAGAGGTCTTCGGTCCTACAAGATCATCAGTGGGCGGCTTAAAGGACGTGGATGGAGCCACAACCATAACCGACAGCGAGGGCATTCTATCACGATGGAAGTCACATTTTGAGAACCTCCTCAATGATCAAGCCAACACCCCTAATGATCTCATACGCATGACCCCGCAGTATCCCGTCCACCACTGGATGTCTTTACCACCTTC
Organism: Petrolisthes cinctipes; assembly: GCA_033782935.1. Lineage (NCBI taxonomy): Eukaryota > Metazoa > Arthropoda > Malacostraca > Decapoda > Porcellanidae > Petrolisthes > Petrolisthes cinctipes. Next base: position 1,515,337 of record JAWQEG010000481.1, on the reverse strand, counting down.
CATCCAGGACTTCGACAAAGCCATAAAATGCATGAAACCCGGCAAAGCCCCAGGACCCGACAACATCCCACTGGAGCTCTTCACTCACGGTGGCCCTGAGCTGAGAAACCGTCTTATGCTCCTAATACTAAAAATATGGGAGATAAAGATTCTCCCTAGTGACTTCCGCGATGCAACCATCATCACCATCTTCAAAAAAGGAGACCGAGAGAGCTGTAACAACTACCGGGGAATCTCTCTACTAAGCATCGCAAGCAAGATCTTTGCCCGTATTCTCCTTGACCGCCTCCTTATCCTTGCAGAAGACGTTTTACCAGAGTCCCAATGAGGCTTTCGACCCTCCCGCGGGACAATGGATATGATCTTCTGCGCCCGACAACTCCAAGAGAAGAGCCTTGAACAACAACAACCAGTAATGTTCATCTTCTGGGACCTAAAAAAGGCCTTCGACAAAGTACCCCGTCCAGCAATGTGGGCAGTCCTTGCTAGGTTCGGATGCCCACCGGACTTTGTCACCTTAGTGCGTGACCTCCATGACGGAATGGTCGGCAGAGTATGTCACCAAAGCTCTCTCTCTGGCCCTATCTCCATCAACGGCGGCCTCAAACAGGGGTGTGTGCTGGCTCCAACCTGTTTCTCCCTATACACAGCAGCCATGCTAAATGAAATTCCACCAGACACACCCACAATTGACCTACAGTTCCGCATGGATGGAGGGGTTTTCAACCTCGCCCGACTGCGCGCAAAAACAAAGACCACCAAGACATTACTACGAGAAATGCAGTACGCTGACGACAATGCCACCCCAGGTCAGACTGCAGAGGACCTCCAAAGGACAGCCACCACCTACAACACCGTATATGAACGCTTTGGGATGCAAGTGAATACCGACAAGACCAAGGCGCTTATCCAACACCCACCTGGTCAGATACTCCCAAACATCAACACTACAATTAACGAACACACACTAGAAGAAGTGGATCAATTTTCCTACCTAGGGAGCATCCTGACATCTACTCCCACCTGTAAAAAGGATGTGGAAAATAGGATCAGGGCAGCCCACTCCGCCTATGGTCGACTCAGCTGCCGTGTGTTCAATAACCATGCATTGACTTTGGCCACAAAAATCATGGTCTTCCAAGCAATAGTCCTCTCCACACTCCTTTATGCATGTGAAACATGGACCCTCTACAGAAGCGACATCCAAAGCCTAGAGCGCTTCCAGCAATACAAGCTGAGGCAGATACTAAAAATCCCATGGGAGAGCCACACCACCAACGTTGCGGTCTTAAACCAAGCCTCAGTAACAAGCGTCGAAGCCACCATTATTCACCACCGTCTCCGATGGGCAGGCCACGTTCAAAGAATGGAATCATTACGGCTCCCCAAAATAATGCTCTATGGCGAACTTACCAATGGAACCAGACCACGAGGAGCCCCAAAGCTGCGCTATAAAGACCAACTCAAGCGCACCCTGGCCCTAACCAACATCGACCCCTCCTCGTGGGAGCAAACCGCCAGGGACCGTGCAACATGGAGGAGAGCTGTTCATCAAGGCACCACAGCTTTTGAGGAAAAAAGAAAAGAAAATGAAGAGGCAAAACAAAGGAGAAGAAGAGAAAGACAAGAGTAACCACGTCCTCCCCCTACCCTCCCTTGCGAACTGTGCCCGCGGCTCTTCCACCACAGACTGGGCCTCTCAAGTCACTTCAGACATAAACATCAACCACGAAGATAGGTTAACAGCGACGGAAACCAATACTTGGATACGAGCTGGTGCCGACTATACTATAATATAAAAGACAGAAAAATCACATCGGTTGAAAATGCTTTTATTTGTTATTATTTTTAAATTATATCCATGAATTGATGCTCTTTTCTCACCATAATTATTTATTTTATATGTTCCGACACTGTATTGGTCTACTACAACTACCACCATTGTCCTACCACAACAACAAACATTACACAGGGAATGGTAAGTTTGGAAAATCATCTAAAGGGGAATCATCACCACCACATTCACTACTACCACAACTACAACCTTCACATAAATAGAGAAGAAAAGTAGACAGTAAGAGAGGAATTAAGGTGGTCAGAAATCTCGGCAAACTCTGGTTGTAATAGCTAGGCCTCCCTGTTATGAAGTCGGCAAATTCAAAGTTTCTTAATCCGACAAACTATGCTAGGAAACAAATGACCCTATAGCCTACATATTAAATCAACGTGTATTCTGGTGTGATGTGGACGAATGGTAGCCACCAGAAAATGTGTTCTCTTTTTTTTCATTCAGTTATCATAATCATGAGTTCTTCATCAGCTGCAGTATAATTTGCACGTCTTGCGCGCTTAGTAGGAGGCTCTTCTACCATATTAAGTTATTAAATGCCAAAATAAATTCTATACTAAAGAAATCTCACACAATCTTCCCCTCCCACTCAGCCGGCACTCACGCAATGAAAATGAGTCATTTGTGTCTATGAAGCTGCCCTCTCATTGGCCCAGAGAATGTCAGCTGGTGGTCCATAGTCGGAAGGGAATGGAACGAAACAAACATGGCCGACTGCTAAGATCACCTAAGGGAACACTAAGGTTGATGATAAGGCCAATAGAGCATACAACCATAGCAGCAACCTTACCATCCCCTTAGCGAAACTGCCAAAGGTTACCTTAACGGTCACTCCGCTAAGGTCTTTCGTGCATCTGCCCCCTACTCCTTTGACGACCCTCAACCACATTTGGTTCCTCCGTCGTTGCAGGTCGAATATGGATCAACCTCCCCACCCCTAGGTTTACCTCGGAATGGATGGATCCCATAGCACCTCGTCTATAACCTAATGTTTAACTCAGTCAGGAATAGGACGGTTTCTCCTTGGGTGGAACCTTTTGTATTTCCATTCTATCATGCCCGTACAATCTGCTTCGAGTACGAAAGCGGGAAGTGGGTAGACCTCTACCCTTTTTGGGAGTACCTTTCAGGAACCTAGGTTGTCCTCAGCAAGGGGAATCATCGAGGGTGTCAGCCTTGATCCGCGGTGCTAAGGGATAGCCTGAAGCTATCACCACTGCTCCATTAAGCAACCCCCCCCACCCATATTTCGTTCTTCCCTCCCAGGTCAATTATGTTGGCCTTCGGCCCTTCAGGGACATTCCCTTTTTACACCCCAAGTTTATCTGGCCCGGGAATAAGTAACAAAGCCAGTTACCTGGGGCTCAGCTCCTCCTCCCAAGTAAAACTGTCTACGACTTTTTAAAAGTTATATGTCCTTTTCTTAATGCTCAGGAAGTGCCTGGCATTGCGCTCACGACACTGTCCCAGGCAACCTCGTGGTATTCTTAGTATTCTTAGGGGCTAACAAAGACCCTTCCTTAACTGTGGCAAGAGTTGTTAAACAACTACCATCCTCTCACCCTCACTCTAAAACTTACAATAGAGTAATATCCGATTTTGCCACCCCAAGGACAGCCTCTCGCTGCTGGGCAAGCAGGAGAGGCGAGACAGCAAGCAAGAAGGAACTTTGAAGATCTGACAGAGAGTGGCTGGGGCCGAATGGGCGCCAAAACCTTTAAAGTATTGCCCACTTCACTACAGGCACTACCCCTCTACGGGGGTGTCTATAGGAGATGTCAATGCTCGGCATACTGTCTTGTGTGATTTTTCTCGTTCTAATAATCGAAATGGTCTCTGTCTCCTTTCTTTCATCCGCAAGCATTATCTAATGCGCTGGCACATCGGCGGATCTAGATTACATCCTCACGTCTGGCCTGATAGCATCTCGGGACCAGTGCTGTTTGGTGCCAGCTTTATTTTCTGATCATGTCGCACTTCGACTCATTATTCTCTACCTGCTGGGCCTACTGCTCCTGCCACTCGTTTACGTATTCCATCTCAGTTATGGCTCATGTGTTCCCTAATCTTGACCAGTTATTCTCCAATTTTGTATCTGCCACTCATGACTTTTACAGGCTATATGTTTTCCGGTCACATCTCCAGCCTCATCGTACTACCACTGTCGGATGCTTGACGCACGTATACAGGGTGCAAAGGAGGCTGAAATTGATGTCATTTGTTTAATAAAGCAAACCTAACTCCTGACCTGCTCTATCGTTATCAGATATCCAGGGATGCCTCAGTCACCACTTATATAACATATTTTAAAATTAACGGATGGACTGAAACTATCTCTGGCAGATATATGAGCCAAATCCAAAACTTCGTGTGGAAACCTATCACTACCATATGATGACAAAGATATATCCAGTTCCCGTTCATTTACACAGCATGATAATCTTGCAGGAATGAGATGGGAACGTGGAGGTTGCACACCTGGAGTGGAAGTAACAGGCGCAGGAGGAAATATATCCGTGAAATCTTAGGAGCCAACATCTTTCAGAGAAGTAACTGCGTTTCGGAAGCACTGAAAAACCATAAGGTTTTCTCTGGCCCAATAAATAATGATTGATAGATTTGAAGTCAAGTGTGCTAACTCATCATCACACGATGTAACAAGGAAATGTTAACATTGAAGGTTCGTAAACATTGTAGTGTTTGATAGAATTATCAGAATACGATTGGATAAGGGAAAGAGTTCCATAACGAATATCATAGACAAGCCCTGATTAACACCACTGTTCTGGTTGACGAGCAATGATCATCAAGAACAACAGTTATAGAACGGCCAAAAAAGAAATTAGAAGCAAAGGTGTTAAGGGAATTATAGAAGCAAAAGGAATACAAAGGAAGTACAGGCAACAGGAGGCCCATAGTGGCCTTTTACGAGGTTACCTGTTTAACTTCGTGAATCTAGACTACGTGTTGTAGGAAAGGATAGATAAAGGACAAGGCTCCTCCCCACCCACCACTCCCATTGGGTATCCCGGTTGGAAAAACAGATAGAGAATAACACCTCGCTCGTTAATAAAGAACGCACAAGGAAATTTTATAGGAAAGTGGAAAAGTAGTGGAAGCCTAATTGTAACATCTACTTACCACCACTACTACTACTAAAAAAAATAAACATATTTAAAAACCTTTTTCTTGAAAATATTTATCGAGGTGATGTTTAAATGTTTCTACTGTATTCTCGGCTACTACAGACACCGATAGTTTATTCCAATAGTTTACAACTCTGATATTGAAAAAGTTCTTTCGCAGTAGTGTTAAAACGTTGTCTTTTAAGTCTATAACCGTTATTATTCGTTCCAGATTGGGGATATATCTGGAATGAATTTTAATAATTAGTTTTATCAAAGTTTTTAAGGATTTTATAAGTTTCGATAAGGTGTTCTACGATTATCAAGATAAAACATGTTGAGTTTTTTTATTCTTTTCTCATATGTCAATTTACGAATAATAGGGATAATTTTAGTTGTTCTTCTGTGTATGCTTTCCAACCTTTTATCTATTAGGGTCTAGTCACGATGGTACATTTTCTTGCTTACGGAACAATACATGCCTATTATATGTATATTACCCTAATATAATACTTTAACAGAGAAATAAGGCAATGTATTTGAATAAGGGAATATGTATAAATGGTAATATGTAGCTAAATATACACTTTTGATGGTATAATAAGAATGCGAGGACATGAAATACGAGAGGCACTACTTAGTTTAACAAGTGGGGGTGGAAAGAGAACTGAGGAGGAGAAATGCTCTTTCCTCTCTGCCTCATTCTGCTCACGGCTTTTGGTGGTGACAGGTAGGATCGAGCTAAGGCTCTTGTGTCTCTTATATATATCGGATATATTGGGAATATTGGGAATCGTGAATTGGTTAGTCCAGTGATTGAATTTAAATAACTGAAGGATATCGTGTGTTCACATAAGGACATAGTAACTAATGTATGTTTATTTGTGCTCATTCTGCTCCCGGCTTTTGGTGGTGACAACTGGGAGAAGCAGCCATTTATTAGCAAAACCCTTGAGCAACTTGACACTCATGTGGTGAATAATACTAATAATAATTGCTGGCAATTCACAATCCGAATAATATTATTACAATTAACAATTACAAATGTCAATTACCAATTCAAATAATAGAATTAGAATATTGATGATTAGGATGTTTTTTTTTTTTTTTTTTTAATATTGTGATAATTGTTTTTGTATGTTGATTTAAGTATGTTTAGATCTCTGTCAAAGTCAGCGAGATACTGAATACTTCATATCCTGGTTTTGACAGAACGGGGATTAGGAAATATTAACAAGGGAGGGGGGTAATATTGTAGTATTATATTAGTATTGTATTTACATTAATGTACTTTCGTACAATATAATTGTAAATAAACGGGTTTATAATTAATTGAGTATTTCCGTCACCGATATTAACAAATAAACTGTGATCCTATATAGATATTAGTTCTCAATTCACAACACTGATCATACCCCCATTATAATCGTAGTCTGGGTTGCTTACTCACGTGCCTAAATAAGCTAACGCTACACTACCCTTCCGGTGTGTGTTCACTTGATTCCTCTGACAACTTGGTTTGGTGGTGGCAGCGTATACCTAGTACTGAGGAGGGGCTGGACTTGTCCTTGTATTGGCAAGTCAAGTCCTGTTCCTCATCAGTCTCTTCTTATATTTTTCCAGACCAGGTTGATCCAGCTATAGGATAGAGTGGGAACATACACTGGTGTTTTTTTTTTTTTTTTTTTGGCAGTGGGTTTTTGAGTTTCTCCCAATATAGAGTAAATTGGCAATTAGAAAACTATAAGAAATTAATTAAAGGGAAATCTCCCGTTTACACTGATGAAAAAGGGGATAAAAAAAATCCTACTGTTACAGCTAGTGTAAAGCCCAGTTTACACTTGCGCGAATAAGCTCCCTACGTAATCCCGATTAACGGAAATTTTGGAAAAAAAGAAGTTTATTTGGGTAGTTCGGCGGCGATTCGTTTGGTTCGCCGGCAGTTCGGGTTGCTCCACGAAAAGTTGGCACCCCTCCCAACTTTTCGTGGAGCAACCCGATTAACAATAAGTCGCATGTGCACCATAGGTACACCCGCAACTTGCCCCCAACCTGCCCCTGACATTCTTGTTCACCGCCGGCAAGACAACTGTTGCGATACTTCTGCGACCTTGGGAAACACCGCGGATTCAACGCCAGTGAATCGCCGGTGTGTCCAGGATATACAAGCTATATAAACATTCATATACATTGTAAAAAATGTGCATACTTTTATGTCTGGGGTGAAATGGAGATAAGTCGCTGGTAAGTCGTAGAGGTGCCACCGGTTTACCTGCAGCAAAGTCGTGGAGCATCCCTGGGGATTTTGTGACACAGGGGACCTTCTTATGGCCTGCCGAGGGAGCAGCAGTGGCGCACCCCCAACTAATCTGATAGGTTGACTCTATGAGTCATACACCGCAGGTGTTATGCCGGTGTATCCCATGGACACCAGAGACCTTTCTACTGCCTGATGAGGGGTGCATCGCCGAGCATGCCCAGGTACACCCGCGGCCTCCTGCAGAAACGCCGCCGGCAAAAAAAAGGGTAAAATGACCGTAACAAATTAGTCAACAAAGAGCCAACGGTGAATCCCAGGGCTTCTCCCGATAATTCGTGTTATACCGCAGATTAACCACAAATGAACCAGCGATGCACCCGCGGTAAGTCGCAGCAATTGATATAAAATTTAAAATTGGGCTGCCAGGTCCTCGACTTTTGACATTTCGCTTATTCGTAAAAGCATCGGGAGCTTATTCGCTCATGTGTAAACTGGACTTAAGCAGATAATTATTCCTGTAAATAAATTTTAATGGCAGATATTAGCAGGTCGTAGCGGGAAAATGTTGGAGGTTTAGTGCCTTAGTACATGCTGAGACGACACAAATAATTGGTTTCCTTGGCCCAAAGCAATACTTACATCAGACAACGATGCAGTAGTAATCATCATGTCATTCTTAGTGGGATTGTAGATATAGTCTTTGTGGGCTGTATGGATGTCGATCCTGGACTGAGACTTCATTTGCAGACTGAGCTTTTCTTTCTTTGGTCCACCATTTTCATGGTTCCAGAGGTAGCTGGGCTGATGGAATAAGTAGGCGTGGAGGGAGGAAGCCGTCTGTCTCGAGTACTAAAATGTTTGACGATGATACTCTTTATTTTTATCAGTAGGCGGTGTTGGTTGCCTTTGTAAGGACGTCAAGTGCTCAGCCTACTTTCATTTGCTGGCCTGGTTGGGCGATAGGCAGCCAGGTGGGTGACGTGGTAGCAGAGGAGTTAAGCCACCAAGAGGGCATGCCTAGCAATATATCTTTTGGGGGTCCAATAGATGGAGACGGCGCGCTCGTTCAGTTGGTTCTGAGTAGAGTGAAGCCAGTCAGACGCCTTCATAGTACCCACAACATTTAGCCAGATTCTTCACGATGTTTATTCATTTTAATTTATGACATATTTTTTGTATTCTTTAGTAACATATAATTCACACATTTTTCAATATTTACAATAATATAAATGGAGAATTCTAATTACTGACCTATTACTGTATACCTTCCTGGCCACTGAAATGTATAAATTATCTGTCGAGTCTTTACTTTCACTTTGGATGCCAACTTCTCAGTAATTTGTTTGGCCTTATATGTATATTTTACTTGCAAATATGCTTCAGCACATGCCTTAATTAACAAATGCAAGTGATTTTCAGTAGGCTCTGAGTCGTACATGTGACCAGCTCAAGTAGGAAATATATTTTTGTGGGCATAATTTGTCAACACTGAAATTGGTTGTGCTGGACCCTATTTCCATGGACAGTTTTTCTGATGTAATACATATATCAATTACATCATCAGATGGATACACCAAGTTTTCTCTGTACTTAAGTTATACCAAGGAAAGATTATGTTTATCAGTCTTATCTGAGTTTAGGGCAACAATGCATGATTCACAGTACAAGGACTTCATTAATTTATATACAACATATTCTGCTATATATACAACTATCTCATTTGTACACTTTGAGAGGTAAGACTGACTTGGAATATAAACGTATTCCTCTGGCTCTTCATTAACAGGATCAGCTAATATCGTACTTTTCAGATCAGAGTCATTGATTACATGAAGAGAAACATTATTTTTAATATTTCTAACGCACTTGGTTGACACACTTAAAATTGGACCAGAATCCAATGGTATGCAGTTGCCTCGAACAATTGGCATGACCATGTAACCGATTATCCTAACTAGAGAAGCAAAACGAATAATGCAGTATTAAATGATGCATGTAATGCCAATTACAGTTACACTAGGAAGGAAGCCAACTCTTATACTGTAAATGTCATGACGTCAGAAAATACTTCCTGGGGAACAAACGTGAGCTTTGCATAACTGTTGATACAACAGACATTCCAGGAGATAAAATCAAGATTGGAATCAATAGCAAACCATGTGTTTGGAGGTGAAAGTTCGGGGAGTGGGAGCAGATGAGCGACATGGGAAAGGAAAAGGACAAAGACAATGGACTGACTCGCAAAGCCTCTCAAGACGAGAGGCAAAAGTATCCATCTTTTCAGTGAGGGTGATGACAGCTGATATGACGGTCATGCTGATCCTCAACCAAGGTGGAAAGTTTGGAGTCAGTAGCGGTCTGAGCTGCAAACAGTATATCAATCCTGGCTATATGGACAGAGAAGCGGTTCTCGAGGGTCGTACATCGTGGCATAGTCCTACGGGGACTTCTACCGCCATTGCCATTTCCCACTGTTCACCCAGTGCTTTGATGGATTTTACTTGGAGTGCGGGTCCCCAGAGTGGCTCCATGGCTTCTACCAGAAGTTCACACCTGCACTTGCATTTCAGACAAGAAGGAATCTCTTTCTCCTCCAGTTGCTCGCTTCCTCTTTTAAGAACATGCCTCTTCTCAAAAGGAGTCCCTCCCTGTGTACACTGATGGGTCAAAGTCTGATGCTGGAGTTAGTTTTGGGGCTGTCTTTCCTGATATTTGCGGTGGCAGCAGGTACCGTCCGTCATGTCCAGTTTTACTGCTGAGCTCTCGGCCATTTTATATGCCATCCAAGTGATTTTTACTCTCCCACAGTCTTCTTTTACTATTCTTAGCGATTACCTGTAGTGTCCTGCAGTCCTTGTGAAGTTTAAATTCTTCCCATCCCCTAGTGTTGGCCATCCTTGAGTGGCTTGTTCTCCTGGGATGCGTTGGCCGCAGAGTTACATTTTGTTGGGTCCCGGCCACAGAGCTAAAAATATAGAGCTCGCTACCCCCCCCCCCCCCCTAGCGTGTCGCCACCGGAAGTGGGTTGGCGGACATGATACCTACCTTTCCCCTCAACCCGCCAGCCTGTTAGATTATGCCAGGGTAAGATATTATTTAATTTATTCGGTCTTTTATTGATGATATGGTATATTAACTACATTATAGTGACTCACAATATATGAATAAGTATTTCTTTAACCGATATATCAGTGAATGGCTGATTAAATATAAATACATTTCGGTTAATAGGTGAAATGAGTTAGATAAACAAAACTATCGTTGGCTCTCATCCACAGTCACCTTATAATATATATATACAACTTACTTAATCTCTATTATGATCAGTATTTTATGTTCACATTGTTCAGTATGAATGTATGTATGTCACACTAAAGTAATATGTGTGTATATATGCATGTCACACTAGAATGTGTGTATGTATTTATGTCATACTAGAGTAATATGTATGCATGTATATGTCACACTAGAATAATATGTATGTATGTATGTCACACTATAGAGTAATATGTATGTATGAATGTACAGCCGTGGTCAAAAATAATCATCCATATAGGAGTAACTCACGTAAGATTTTGACAGCTTCCCTGGTATAGTACCATCGTTTAATTTAATACAAACAGCTACACACTACTTAAAACAATAAAATAGTATGTGAACATGAAAACATTACACAGTAAATTGTTAAAGTTACCTATATGTGGATGATTATTATTGACCACGACTGTATGTATGTATGTCACACTAGAATAATATATATGTATGTCACACTAGAGTAATATGTATGTATGTATGAATGTCACACTAGAGTAATTTGTATGTATGTATGTAAGGTAAGTGGAGGGAGAGGGAGACAGATTACAGTTATATATATTTGTCTTGTTTAATAAACCAGTTTAAGTTTAATTTCTTTGCATAATTTTCCCTATGGACATTATCAGAGCCTTGTTAATTGATTTAACAAAACCTTTATAATTAGATAACACGATACAATGCTTTACAAATCAGGGAAATGTCAATAACTGTGGAAAGAAACATACTATACAAGTACGTACGGGAGTTCAATGGGCAAGTATCTATACAATAGAGCGCTCGCCTGTTGTGACACGCCTCTCCTGTCTAGTAACACAGGGTTCAGCGCTCTATATTTTTAGCTCTGTGGTCCCGGCCCATGTGGATGTTGTAGTGCCCGAATATTTATTTTTCATATTGTAGCCCAAAAATTCGGAGTTTGGTTAGAAATTATGTAACTGTGGGTAATTTGAGTGAAGGAAGTCATGTCTGCACTGTTATTCTTTCATATCTTTACTATGTTTTCTTTCATTATTGGTTGTATGAGATTTCCTGAGACAATACATGTAAATGTGATACTGTATTGTAATTACTATTATTATTTTAGTATGTATTGTGGTTGTGTTCCTATTTTGGTGTGTGTGGATTAATTTGGGTAAGATTAATGTGGTAGTAGAAAGAGAAACCGTGCATAGAACTTGTGAACCCCGTGGGAAGGATTGCGTCCGGGTAAAGTTGCCGTACTGCTCTTGAATTGTATTATGGAAGAAATTATTCATCGTATAATGTGGTTGGCAAGATGAGAAGTAATAGATCGAGTAAATAAATTTAGAAGATGTGTTTGTAAAGGAAAGGGCATATTACTGAATTGTTCTGCAGGAAAAAATAAAATAGAATCAATTTATGTTAAGTGTAACTCGCGGAAAATGGTGGAGTGGGCCTGGAGGGAGAAGGCTAGAAAGCGTGGGTTCCCCTCGGAGAACGGAAATGTAGAAAGCGTGGGGGGTCTGCTTACCGGCTGTTATTTCCCCTAATTAACGTAAGTTAAGCAAAGATTATTGTTTGATAGTTTTGATAAAGCATTAGTGATTATATATTGCGTGCAGATACAATCAGTAAGGTGTCGTTTTCTGGTATTTAGGACGAAGAACTAAGAGGAGAGCCGGTGTATTATACAAAACACAGGACCATGCAGATTCCAGGACGAGAGAGAAAAAGCGATTATAGCGACACCTGTCGGTGCGCAAGTAAAACAGGAGTGTTCAATATTATTAAATATGCATTTTTAATACATTTCAGCTAATTAATTTAATTAATATAATTATTATTGATTTTCAGGAAAAAAACGGCTCTTTTATCAAATTAATTACTATAAATGACTAATATAAATAAAAAATAAAAAATTTAAAGTTAAATAGCATTATGTTTTGTAATTTAAAATAAATTTTAATTAATTAATTTAATTATTTTTAATATTTTATTAAATAATTCTTTAAAAACGGCATTTTTACCAAATTAATTAATATAAACGACTAATATAAATAAAAAATAAACATTTTAAAGTTAAATAGCATTATATTTTGCAATTAAAAATAAATTTTAATTAATGCATATTTAATAATATTGAACACTCCTGTTTTACTTGCGCACCGACAGGTGTCGCTATAATCGCTTTTTCTCTCTCGTCCTGGAATCTGCATGGTCCTGCGTTTTGCATAATACACCGGACCGGACCAAGGAACAGAGCATAACCACGAGAGGACCTTGGGGTGTTTGTGAGTGTGAAGGAAATCGAACTGGGAGTAGGAGTGAATGATCAAAGTGCCTAAATAGCCGTGAAGTACCATATATGTAATTTGACTAATTTCATTGCCTCTTTCAACAGTAAACAGTAGTGAACCTTTTGCCAAAGACATAATTTAATTGCAAGGGTGATTATTAACTATTATATTTTTGTGTAGGATTACCATGTCTCGATAAGCAAGAAGTACCATATACCGTATGTAATTTTGTGGCATTTTTCAGCAGTAAATGGTAAACAGTAGTGAACCTTTTGCCAAAGAAACTAAGGGGAAATAATTTAAGTGTAAGGGTTAATTTGCAACATGGTGTTTTATGTATGTTAAATGTGTCTAACATATTATATGTATTTTGTCTCCGATGTGGTGTTTTATTCCAAAAGTCCTTAAGGAAATTGGTGGAGGATATTGGCATATTCTAATTAATTTGTTGGTATTATCAGTATTTATTACTTTAATTTGACTAGTTGGGCTTGAGCTGGTCAGTCAGTGGGAGTGTCAAGGGAGGTGTCCATATAAAAATCGCCTCCAGATACCATCTAATGATTGAGTTCCCATAGGCCCGAAGCACTTTCTAGCCAAGTCTCACCCCTTTTAAATAAAAAGGGAGCTGGTCATTACAATGTCGATGGGAATGAGCGGTCTCATGCCCTGGCTAGGGCTGTGGCCTCCAGCCAGGTGTAATCCTGTACCTGCTTTAGACGTTCGACGCTACACAGATGTTGCCGTTCGATCCTGCTGGCAGGACAGGTGGGACGCCATCGGGGCTAACAAGGTCCGCGGCATCCGCCAGCGCCTGGGTTTGTGGACCTACAGTGGCCTGTCCCACCTGTGGGAGACGGCTCTTGCCCGTCTACACATTGGCCCAGGGTCCATAGAATACAGGGTCGGCTCACAGCCTGACTGAAATTTGTCATTTCCGCGCATGACGTAGTGAGAAGTGAGAGCGATGGGTTCATCCCAGGTATGGCCACCAGTCTACAACTGACAGCCAAGGTATTCAGAGCTCCCAAGATACCCGTTTTCTGCTGTCCTGGTGCCCATTTTGGTGGAGAGATACTTGATTTCTATTATGCCTTCGCATTGTGCTGTGCATGGGTGTAGAACTAACAGACATAAAGGAAGTGACATTAATTATCACCGATTTCCCTCTCTCTCTCTACTGTTTTATGGTTTGATTATCTTCACCTCTCTATCTCTCCTGTTTTTGTTTTTCATAATCTTCACCTGTCTCCTCTCTCTCTTATCTTATTCTCTATCTCTCTTCCTCTCTCTATCTCTCTTCCTCTCTTTATAACTATTTTTCCTGTGTATCTCCCTACCACAAATCTCTTTTCACACCTACACTCTAAGACGATAATAGGCGTGGTCAGGCCGCTTAATTATAATATCCGCTCTCACCTCTCTCTCTAGTTTTGTTTTATTATTATTTGTTTCATTATCTTCACCTCTGTCTCCTTCTCTCTCTCTCTCTCTATCTCTCTTCTTCTCTCTATCTCTCTTGAACTTTCATATATATATATATTATTAAGAGAGAGATAGAGGGCCTTAGTTTTACCTCACTTGACAGCTGTCTTAACTACCAGCAGCTACTACTACCACTACTATTATTGTTACACTAATTTTATTAGGAGTATTATACTGGTATTGTAGTAACAGTAAAAACAATAACAGTATTATACTACTATTGTAGTTACAATAATAATAATAATAATGAATATAATAACAATAATTATAATAATAATATTATTTTTATAATTATTATTATTATTAAAAAAAGTGTAGGAGGATGAAACAAAATATTTTCTTTATAATCGTGTATTTACTGGAACGTCTTGCTACTCAGTACACATTTGTGTACAGTGGGCTGTTTTAATTGTTTACCTTAGCCATGTATCGCTGTACCAGACAGTTTAAAAAAAAAAAAAAAAAAAAGAGAGAGAGAGAGAGAGAGAGAGAAAGTCAGCGCATAAGAGAGGGAGAGGAGGCAAGCAACATTAGAAGACCAGCTTGCTCATAATTCTGGAAAAGGTCTGATTGATGTGTGTGTGCTTATAAATCCCACCTGATGCTATGTTATTAAGGACCCTGTGATCGTGTATGAAAATTGGAGGCTTCCGATTCCTCCTGACTATGCCGGGAAACACTATAACATTTATTACAGCTTGATATGTTATACTTTCTTTTTCCTGATAAAAATGTGTATTGTTTACCATGTAGTGTTAGTTTCCCATTTTTCACGTTTTCTCTTTCTCTCACACACACACACACCTCAGTGACGTCAGGGGAAGTTGGTGGGAGTAGTGGGGGGTTAGACTAATCTGCGCGTGAGCTGACCCTGTATATTTAATGGACCCTGCATTGGCCAATCATGTTTGACTCTTGGATATTTTATGTAGAGGGTTCCCCCTCCCTACTGTGATAATTGTCTTTTTCCTCTGACAGTGCGTCATCTTCTTGTGGAGTGTCCTAGCCTTGTGGACCTTCGTCGTAGGCACCTCTCCGAGTACCGGGTGGGGGTCGGTTCTTACAATCTCTCCCAGGTGCTCGGGGAGGGGGATTGTAGTGTGGGACAGAGCAACCTCTCTTTTGTGGAGGAGGCTGGCCTCCTTCACAAATAATATGATATTAATTGGCTTCTTTTACAGATAGTTCAATGTTTTTTATTTTGATTCTTAAATTTATTTTACTTACGTTAATCAGGCTATTTTAGTAAGAATGTGATTTTTTGTTGATATGCCCTTTTAATCATGCTGCTTCTCTCTTTTGGAGTAATAAAGCCTGGCTAATGTGTATATATGTTTAGTTAGTGATATGAATGACCTTATTTTAATATCCTTAGAATTTAATATTATGTTGGGCGGTATATGACCATAGCTGTAGCGCCGCCAGATGCCTAGTGGTATCTATTAATCAATTAATCAATCTGTGATTGGCTGTAGTATCAAATGGCGCCTTTTGAGGATTTGGTGAAAAATTATTGAAAGGCACACCCTCTGACTCGCTCTGGGAGGGAAAGTGAAGATTAAAATATGTAGCAGGATATATTTGAAACATCTATACGACTTGGGATTTCTCTGAGCCATGTATTGAAAGAGAACCATCTAAATCACTTAAGTTCATTGGGAAGGATTTCCTGAATAGAAGTGGGCTGTTTTTTTATTTTTTATAGAAAATATGACGCCCTCTTGATCCCGATTCAATCTCTCCTCTCTTCCTTTTCTTCGTGCTTTCTGATCCTCTGTGTATTGCTTTCTCCTTTGTGCTACAATGTAATTTACGCTTTTAGCAGTCCTTCCTGTAATATCGTTCATTGGTGTAGAAGGCCTTTTCCCTTTGATGAATAAGGCGCTTAATCCTTAGGGGTGGTCCAAGGTTGGTCTGCAAGATGCTTTCTCATGATTAAGAGCGGGAAGAAGTGGTGGTATGCATCCGACACTCTTTGTTGGTAATTTTCCCATTTTGTTTCTACGTCCACTGGGGTGAGAACTTCTACCCAAGGGTATCTGACCAGCCATTGACCAAACAATCTCACTGCAGAGTCAGGGGTAGGTCTGTATGTCCTAACTGAGCTAGCGGTGTGGTGTGAAGAGGTGGGGGTGAGGACCACAGGACGGACAGATGTGTACTGCGTCCCACATAGACTGAGATGGTTGAGAATTTCACTAACATCCAGTTCATTAAAATCCCCACAAACAATCAACTTGCTGGATGGTAGGCTGGTCCTCGGATGGTCTGCTGTGGCGATGATGTGGTCAACCAGCAGTTTATATGCATAGATAACTGTCAATAATATTTGCATAAAATATGACTCCTTCCAATGCAACAATATATTATGGTAAAACTATCTGCAAGCTTCAGTACTATAGACACTAACTAATCTGCTACCAAACGTCACAGTGATAATAGTACAATTAGTGATAGTAATACTGGTCACATATTGTTCAGTAGCCAGCACTTACAATTGATGGTCTCAACATTGTCAGTCTTCCTTTTCGGTGGTCTACTAGTTAAAAGTGCTGGCAGGTTTACACCTGTAAGACAACACTGACTGATGATCGTGGAAGTGGAAAGAATACAAGCTGGGGTCGAGTGTGGTAGATAGAAAGAAATGCCAATACGTTGATATTTTTCGGATTTAGTGGATTAAAGCTACTAACCGCCATATTTGTTTACGTTTTGGAGATCAGGGGCCGGATACTCAAACGTGTCGTAACTTAGGGCAGCCACGCCGCCCTATCTGACTTAGGAAGTCCTAAGATAGGAACATGTTAGGACATCCTATTTCATGCCCTAAGTTGGTATACTCAAAAGTTTTTTAGGGCGTCCTATCCTGTTCCTAAGTAGTTAGGGAGTCCTAAATCTTCCCGGGTGCCCTATGTCGTTCAGCCAATCAGGGTGGCGCTTTCAAGTGACTCTGACTTACTCCAGCCAATCAAAAGCAAGCTCGATCAGC
The DNA here is from genome assembly GCA_033782935.1 of Petrolisthes cinctipes. Lineage (NCBI taxonomy): Eukaryota > Metazoa > Arthropoda > Malacostraca > Decapoda > Porcellanidae > Petrolisthes > Petrolisthes cinctipes. The sequence goes on along the minus strand of JAWQEG010000481.1, from coordinate 1,498,056 downwards.
TAACAAAAGTAAACACGAAACAAAACACAACATTATGCATATGAATGGTATAATGTGTGTCGAAACTGTGGAGAGGAAGAGAGTGGAGAGTAAGAGAGTAGTATCTACTGCGAAATAAGTGCCACCGCCATCATGATTCATGACAGACAACAGTATGACATTATTGAAAGTCATTAGCAATGTTAGAAATGACTATTTTATCATGTCTACTTGTGTCACATCCCATGATTCTCTGCTAAATGTAATAATTATTGAGGATTATGTAATATAAGATAGGAGATTACCAACAGGCAGGTAGATAGTGTACGGTAGGTTAGGTCTGTTTAAATATGCATATTTTTAGTCTCATTGGTGTTTTTAGTAGCATTTACCTTTTTGAGTAATAGTATCCCTAATGAAAATCTGGCAAAACGAAACTAAAATGTAAAAAATACAACATACAACACAGCAACAACATTACTGTAAAAATATTAGTTGGTATCAGTAAATGAACAATTTCCTACAAGTTATCATTAACCTTATTCCTCAATGGTGACTACAACACAAATAACCAAGCCCAATATTACCAATAAACTAGAGTTAAATTGAATCCCCTGAATCAAACCAAACAGAAGTTGGACAAAATGACAGATAATGTAAAATATTAGGGGTGTTTCTGAAGAAAAGTTCAACCTACTCCCAGATGTTGCATCAGTTCTAATAGGTTTGTTAAGTGGAGTAAGGTTAGGTTAGGTCAGGGTTCTTTCCTCATGTAATTAGGTAAGAAATTAATAGAACATCCAGAAATATGATATAAAATTAATATTATTATTTTGGGGGGAGAAATAACAAATCAAGACTGAGCTAGGCCAGAAAGAACTTAGAACTTGTAGTTTCAATCAAATAAGGAGACTGAGAGGAAGCAAGAAGGAGAGGAGGGACAGTTAAAGGATTAAAAGGGAGTGAGTTAGATTTGAAGGGGTGCCAGACCCCTTAAATGGCCGTTGGTTAGGTCTGAAGGGGTGCCAGAACCGTTTAAGTACTGTCCATATCACCACAGACAATACTTCTTCAGGGTCCAAATTGAAGAGCAATAATTTATTATGCTGTTAATTCTTGAACTGTTTAGTATTTCTCATGCAACACATAAGTCTCCTAATTAACTGTGCTTACACTATATACTCAATATTATCAAGTATGTGTTAGAATGGCACTAAATTTTATTGTGCAACGAGAGATATATTATGTCATGGTCCTATTTCTCGGATAAGTTTATTTTTTTCAATCTGAGGAAATCTAAACTATCTTCGTTGGTGATCATCACTGACATTGGAGTGGTTCCCTATACTATACACTCTTTCTCAGTAGTCTCTCGAACAACAACAAAGTGGTGCTCTTTGGTAATACAGCCAAAAAGTATGTAGTCCTTCTTTTTCTACTTGGTACAGCCGAGTTGATTTATCATGTTTTCTACGGTGTCATAACTCCTCTTAGGGCTGCCTGGGGGTTGTCCTAAATCCAAGCGCCCTAATTTAGGAAAGATGACTGCCAAATGTTTTGCGTATGCTGTCGTAAGTGTTTTGAATATACCGTCATAAGCTCACTGGGGAAGTTAGGACTCCCTAGCCGAGATAGGATGTCCTAAGTAGTTTTGAGTATCCGGCCCCAGACACATATTAATATCCCTGCGCTATAGGAGTTGAGGGACCCTGTGATGTACTCTGACAATTGTAGGTTAGTAAGTCATTTAAATATTGACACGAAACACCACCTACATTGAATAAGCTTGTTTCTTGGTATATTCAGGAGGAATCAAAACTCATAAAGTCTCATACATGATCAGGGTTCCTGTACAATACTTCAAAGAAAAAGATCGGTACGCAGAGGATTGATAGGTTTGAAGTTGTAAATTGTGGGTCACTTGTGTTGCTTCAGCAAGGACAAAGGGTTCATGAATCCCGCTAAAGTTTGTTAATATTGGTTTTGTAGAAGTACTTACTCAGTGTAAGTACTGGGAGGGAGAGAGTCACTGAGTGGCCAGAAGCCCAACCTCAAACGAGCAGAGACTACAGTGTGCCTCCGAACCAGAAGGGTAGGAATACTTATGACGGCAGACAGACACGTAGTGGGTGATGTAGACGTGGAATATATCTGCATCCCTACGCCGCCGTGCAGGGAGGAGCGAATTCATAGAGAGGTAGCAGGTCAGTCCTGCCAGCAGGAACGGATGGCAACATCTATGTAGGGTCGAAGGTCTACAGCAGGTATGGGATGATGCCTGGCACGAGGCCGAGCACTGGAGGCCACAGCCTTAGCCAGGGCGTCAGCTCGCTCATTCCCATCGACACCCACATGGGCCGGGACCCAACAAAATGTGACTCTGCGGCCACAACGTCGCAGGAAGACGAGCCACTTAAGATTGGCCAACACCTGGGGATGGGAAGAGGTATAATTGTCCAAGGCCTGTTAGGCACTACAGGAAAATCTGGAAGTCATCAATGCCCAACTCCTCCATAGCTCTCCCTACCCGGAACCCAAAGGGCCATGGCATGTGAGGATGTAAAAGGTAGTACTGAGACACAATATCTGATGACACCGCCAAGCAGGGAAGGGAGTCAGGAAGTCAATGTAAGCGATGCCAACAACGAATTATCAATGACTGGCGACAGAGATCAAGAGGTGGCTCATCAGCGTCCACCAGGAGTCTGGGGTTTAGGGACGACCTGAAGGCTCCGGTTGCCAGACGTACTCCAGCATGATGAACAGGGTCTAACACTCTGAGATGGGCATCTAAGAAGAGGAGTACACTTCACAACCATAGACGAGTTTCGATCTAATATAAGCACGATATAGGTGGAGGAGGATGGCCCGATAAGTCCCCCAGGACGTATGGCCCAGGACTCTCAACAGGTTGAGAGTCTCGAGGCAATAGACCTAAAGTAAACGTAAATGGGGAACCCAAGCTAAATGTCGGTAAAAAAAAAGAGACCAAAAATGCGAGTCTCCTGAACACAATGTATTCATGTCCATACATGAATAAGTTTAGATCGGGTTATGTGGCAGAAATGTATAGCAATTCTCTTGGCAGGAGAGAAGCGAAACCCATGAGAACAAGCCCAGTGTGACACTGAGGTCACTTCCCTGGGGGATTCCCTCCTCCTGTGCTATGGGTGAAGAGAGGGCTGTATAAACCCACACACCAATAACTGAGATAACTGAGAAACTCCTTAACCCTTAATTCGCGGGTGCAGTAAAATTTCGACATTAGCAACGAGTCTGAAGCACCGCAGGTGTAGCATTTATTTGACATCACAATTTTTAATATTGCATGGTCCCTACCAAGCTAGTTTCGAGACCAGTGAGGATGGAAGGACATATATTCATCACTACTCTTTTTCTCTAATTACCATATATGTAAGTAAAACGACGGTGACATTATATTTCATATTGTGTTGAAAATATTATTCTGATATGTTTTATAACAAAATTTAAGTGTGAAAATGTAAATAAAATGTAGAAGTGAATTTTGAGATGATGTCAGTCTAAGGTGGCTACCCATCCTACAGATGTCACTTTAGTCTTCAGAAGTACATCAAGAGACAGCTAAGGGTGTGTACTTCAATATCTTGTATCATTTATCTATGTAGCATAAGTGGTTTATAAGCTATTAGCCATCAAATGTGCTGCTTACATAGTGATCGTGAGTGCGTTATTGTGGTAGATAAGGCCCCTGGCCATCTTACAGACTCACCTGAACACTTGGGTGAGTGGAGTTTTAATATTAATTGTAGTCTCATAGGCCTTCCAAAATACATGTCGTGCCTCTTTTAAAGCTCATCTATCCCGAGCCCCCTCTAAAAGAATAGGGTCCCCACGATTGCGACGAAGGCGAGAGAAAGCATAGAGATTCTCTCACATAGAAGTGGTGCAGACTGGTGACCACGAAGGGACAGGACGTTTGGGAAAGTGTCCAGAAGTTTTATGGACAGAGTTGAGAGCAGGATAGTGGAGCATATTACTGAAAAAGTGTATAGCTCCAGGCTCATGAAACATCACGTCAAACTAGGATGGCAGAGCCACCATGGTGACCCTGCCCTTCAAAGAAATTGGAATAAAATGCAGAGTATGCTAGAGGACTGGCAGGAATGTAGTCCCCAAGCATAATCTCTTGGAGAGAAACACATGCAGGGGAGAAGCGAGAGACAACACGCAATTCTTCCCAAGAGTTACGCAAGCCACGGCAATTCCACTGAATCACCTTGAACAGTGTTACTTTAACACGGATTTTAGGGAAGCCTCACGGAGGGACTTCCCAATACCACCTTGACCAGAGGTTATACTCAAACGACAAGCTTTATCTAATCCTGGGCCACTAGAAGAATAGTGAACCCGAAGAGTAGTACTTGGGGCAGTAATTGGGACCTGTACACGAGTCCCTGAAGCACCAGATATATTTGAGGAAGGTGAAGGGAGATGATCAGGGATATTCTTTGAAACAACCACATTGGTATTGTCCTGTATGGTAATAGTATCACTGACACAGGCAGAGATCTCTACATCCATAATGCAAGTGGAAGAATCACTCCGCTGCTCGAGCGGAAGAGAAACTGTATCTTTTGAAGTCACAACAACCGAGGCATCCACATTCACTTCACGCCCTTCTGATGTTCCCAAAGGAAGCTTGCGAGGGGATACATCTGTTGAATCAAGCGACTCATCAGAGCCACGATAACGCTTCTGGGGGGATTAAGAGACGTTTGTATTGCAAGGAAGAACGTCCATGGAGTCAAGTGTCTCAAAGGAACCATGAAGACGCCTCTGTTGCAATTTAGTTGACTTAGGTTTCCTTTTTGGAGAGTGTGTGGCAGCGTGAACCTCTACCACATGGACAACTTTAGTTAAAGCCTGAGAATTGTTATCAGGGAAAGTTTCACAAGAACGAATATCTGATACAGTTTCCAAGACAGAGAAGCTATTATGTAGTGAAACCGGAGAAACGTTCTAACCAGAGTAAAAAAGCATCTGTTTCTTGGGACAGGTAAGAATCAGATGTTGTCGACTTGGAATGATGAGGGCGAAGGGAGGAGGCATATGTCCTCACACCACCATCCTTCTGTCGCCTAAAGTTGAGTTGCCGTCTGGCACTACCAATGCTGATAAACTGGGAGTTAGCCAAGTGGAGAGTATCCTGTTCGAGTAGGTACGTACGTCTTACACTGATAGCAGCAAGAACACTAAAGGACGCTCAACAATAGGCGTCACCTCTAAAGAGGGGGGGTTGATGTTAATGCGATCTGGGATATGCGAGCCATAGAAAGTGAGAATGATCATATTTTTTTCTGCCTTTCATCTTTGTTACTCATTGGACACTATCTGGGCACATAGCAGGAATGTCCTCTTCTGAAAATTCATATAGGTCCTCATTGTATATACGCCCCTTGGTATAATTAAATGTTCGATATGGTGTAGGATCGCGCTCGGTCCTTAGGGACATGCTCTACAGAGTCATCGAAGATGTTAGGGCAGTAGTCATTGTCACTGTCAAATACATTTATGGACCACATCATTTGAACCTTACAGTGAGTATCCCCCCCACAAAAAGATAATTTTTTGCCTCAAAAGCTGCCTTGACGGCAGCATTTGTAGTAAAAGTAATATAGCACTGATTAGATCTGCAGTCACTGTCATAAGTGATTCGGATACGAAGAACCACTCCAAAACACTTAAAAATTGAGTGGATAGCGCCATAGGAAAGGGATGCAAGTACATTATTCAACATTAACGTGTCCAAACTGCTAGCAGGGTTCGTCGATAAAACACCCGACCTGCTGGGTCTTCTCTTATTTGCAGAAATTACATGGGGAGATCGAGCCTTCTGCATACTACCACCATCAGGGCCTGGTCGACCACCACTCGAGGAATAGAATGAATCTTATCGTTATCCATATGACATATGTTATGGTTAAATGGCCCGAGGATCCATGAGCTACTACCTACCCGGCAGATAAGGGGCCGAGCGTTGGTCGCCGTGGGCGGGTTACCTCCTCCCCCACTAGGCCACTCGTTTTAAAAACAGCCCCAATGGCTCGAATGTTTGCCCACGACGGTGCTGAGACCCCCTTCCCCAACATCTCCCGGCACAGACAGCCAACCATCCACCACAGGACGGCCTCTAGAGGGCGGTCCCTCTGGAGGGCAGCTCTGTTGGCTCGTACTGGCAGCCTATTGCATGGGAACCATTTAGTCTGGTGTCTCACTGGCGACCTTTCTATCATGGGTCACGCAAGTCCCCCCACCACGACAATGTGGCTCCCTTTGGGGTGGCTTTCCCCACTGGTCATGAGTAAAATAACTATTTAAATATTAGCATTATTTATGAACAAACGGAAGATCGAATTTATTCCCCCCCACAGTCGCCTCTTTGCATAACGGAAGCACATTGTCATTACATATAATAATTATATGCCTGATTGTGGGTTTTTTTATCTCCCGGTGGTCACTGGCCCCAACTTTGGGGAGGCATTAGTGCTTTCGAGTGTACAAGCATTTCTATAGATACATGGTTCTCTAAAGATAATTTAGAAAATTGTGATGGAAAATTTGTCTTTATCCTCTTCTTTTTTGTAAAATAATTATTTAGGAGATCATTAGAAGAAGCCCATAACACCATTTGTTTCTGTATTGTAAATACCATCACGAAAGTCTTGTTGAAACATCATAAAACAGTTGCAGCCAAAGCATTCAGTGCAACGCCATTTGCAAGATTACGCTATAGTTGACAATTTGGCTAAAATCACATTGTTCTTTAATCACTGTATAATTTAATATATGTAATAATTGCACTTTGATGAATGGATGAAGATATGATTGTCTGGTGAAAATTTATCTTCACTGTAAACACTGCTTAATAATATTTTTCAAATTTGCGGCGCCTAATTATAATCAATCCTTACAAAATTATTAGTTCATTTTCTTCGCCACTGCATAACAGCAACATCTTGCAATGACAGGAACAACGGCTTGACACGCAGTAAATAAATTTGCTGTTACATATATATTTGTATTATGAAGACTGAAATTTGTGATTGTAATGTATATATATACTATATTATTCTTATTAATATTATTATTTTAAATATATATATATACACACAAAGATCTGCCAGGTCACAGAGTCTTGTTTTTAACTTAATTATGAAGAGAAGGGAGAAGACCAAAGAGAAGAACTTCATCTTGCTTTATTTAGAACGTTTCGGATATTTAAATCCATCATCAGCAGCTGTGAAAGGACAACACAATATAAGAAAACTTTACATGACATAAAAAAGGATTTAATTTTTTATGTGTGGGTGTACAGGAAGTGGACTGGGGAAAATAAAGAAGAAAACAAAACAAACTAAAGAAATAGTACTCAACACAAGTTTAGAGGAAAGGCACTGTTTCGATCGTTGAGTTCAGGTTTTTGTTTTAAAATTAAAAGTGACTCTAAAATACGAAGATGGGTTTGGTTTTTGCAATGGCCTAAAATGGAAAAAATAATTATCTAAGTTAATATTTACCAAACAAGGGTGGTCCCCGATGTTACTCTGCGTAGGAGCTGACAAGGGAAGACCAGTGCGAGAGCTCCTGCACCGATGTTCACCCACTCTGACAGATAACTTACGAATGGTGGAGCCAATGTAACAGAAAATGTTCTAAATATAGCAAGATGAAATTCTTCTCTTTGGACCTCTCCCTTCTCTTCATAAATATATATATATATATATATATATATATATATATATATATATATATATATATATATATATATATATATATATATATATATATATATATATATATATATATATATATATATATATATATATACAGGGTTATTCAAAACTACATTTACAAAATGACAGGGTAAAGTCCTGACATGATGTTAAACATATTTCCATATGTAATTTTCAAAAATTTAAAAAAGTTAATGACAGACATGAAAGCCAAATCCATTACCGTGGGCGAATGATCGAACACTTCTAAAATTAACTCCTCCCCCCCACAGCACCCCGTGTTCTCTCTCGGGTAGACGAGGGAACTTAATACAACGTATAAAGCAATAAACCCTTATCGATCACGGGTATTGTTTTGTGGTCGAGTTACACTTACCGAGTGATACGTGTAGATGCCAGGGCGGTACTACTAACTTATCCGACATTACAAGAAACACGAAGCCTTGGGATCGATTAAAAGCCAACGGATCTGTTTGAATCCCATGATCGATAAGGGTTTCATTGCTTCATACGTTTTAAAACTTGCCTCGTCCACTTAAGAGAGAGCAGGGGATGAGGTGGGGGTAGGTGTTATTTGAAAGCGTTCGATCGTTCGCCCACGGCAATGGATTTGGCTTTCATGTGTGTAATTAACTTTTTAAATTTTTGAAAATTACATATGGAAATATGTTTAACATCATGTCAGGACTTTACACTGTCATTTTGTAAATGTAGTTTTGAATAACCCTGTATATATATATATATATATATATATATATATATATATATATATATATATATATATATATATATATATATATATATATATATATATATATATATATATATATATATATATATATATATATATATATATATTTTTTTTTTTTTTTTTTTTTTTTTTTTCTGTCATCGAATTTCGTCTCATCAAATAAGTAGATCAACATTATGAATGTCAAGTGGTACAGAACAGATATCATTCTAGGTTTGTTTTCACATTCTGTAACGCACAGTTTAGAATCCGCGCTTTTGTTCGCTTGCCAGGTGGCTAAACGTGTACATACGTAACCAAGTGAGAGTAGAGGATGGAAGCTTGGGAGGATAGTCTTGATCAAATTACGTTATCTAATTCGTAAGAAACATGTTACGTTCTTATGTTTGGGTGGTATCCACCAATCTGTTGTTCTGTTGAAATACGTACAGTTGCGGACGGGAGTTTCTTTATCCCCCTGGGCTCCTCTATACCCTGCACGTTGGTGAAGTGAAGGCAGAGAGTTTAACATATAACGACGGGGATAATTGGTCGATAAGTTACCAGGAAAGTTTAATGTAACATTATATTCAGGCAAGAGAGCATTGTAGTGAACAAAATGAATGATGTTTATATGCCACTTATACAGTATATTATATTAGTACACATTGTTAATGAGGAATTGAATTATAATGCATACTGCGATATCTCGTTTTTTTTTTTTTTTTTTTTCTTCAATTCCAGTTGTGGTTGTCAGACATCAGCCAACTGATGGTGACGGGCGGGGATCTGACTGGCATTACTTCACGGCACGTGCTTTGATTCGTTTTAAGGCTTCAAATATTAATTTTTACCCTTAGTAACCGAAATTGGTAGTATATTTTTTATATATTCATAGACATATTATATATAAATTTAGATGTATAGATAGTGAAGTAGTTTTAGCGTTTATTGTTAATTTTTTTATTTGTATCCTTATTCATTTTCAGTACGAATTCTAAAAATGAATTTTAAAATAGTGATATGATAAACGTTGTTGCCTACAAGACTACAACACTTCCAACACATTAAACAAAGTTCAAAGTAGTGATAATCTTTGTCCATTTGTATTCCTCACTATTGTATCAGAGTGTGTTGTTACAGTGGTGGCACTGGCAAGAGACGGCTCAGGTGAAGCGTTCTTTGTAAGCGGAGTCGATGAAAGTTACGCAATATCTTCGAAAGATATGATGATTTTGATTGTAAAATAGTTGGTTTGACCTGATTAATGGAGAGGGCTTGTTAGGAGGTTTTCTATAATACTACAACAGATTTACATTTATATATAGATTTACAGATGTAATCTGACAAATCTTAAACCAATTTCCTGGTGGGTTCAGGCCGTGTAGTTGCCTGTGTATTGTGTTGCCATGATTCCTAAACCAGTGATTCATGAGTACTGTGATGTAATGTAAAAGACATCACAGATAATTAAACTCATATCAATACAATATCAACGTAAATATTTTAATATCTTAAATTAAATAAAACTTATTATGCATCAGGCCTTTACGCGGCAATAAAGAAACATGGCTTACATATGTTGTCATTTTTATTGGCTTATACCGCAGTTCTAGGTTTGGTAAGTAAAGTTATATTTATGTGCATAATATAATTAGAAGAAATATAAGTAAAAGGATACTATCTTCTAAATAAATATAAATACATTAAAAACATCACGAGCGGCCACATCCTCCACACCCTACAGTCAAAATTTTAATACGTGCAATGTAATGTAATGTTAATGTTGCAACCAGGATGTAACATATTATAACTTATATGAGCAAGAGTGATATAGATGGTCTGGGATCCACAATTAAGGGGTCGGTGGGGGACCGAATGGCCGCCAAAAACCTTTTAGTATTGTATGGCAACGCTGAACACCTAGCCAGACCCCACCAGAAACTTGGTTCAAGCTTTGTCACATAATATTAGATTTATACATGAATTGATACATAGTTTTATGGATACATTAATAGAAATACATTTATTAATTGATAGGTTTGTACATCTACTTTGATAGCCCTCGCATTATTATGCAATAGTCTTTGCACATTAATACTCATTATACATATGTTTGTTAATAGTAACTGTTTTTCCGTATACATCTAAACTCAATTAATTATTCATATTACTATTTGCACTAGGGATATCTAGAACTAAAATAGAAATGGGGTACAAAACTAGCACAATACTACATTGTGAACTTAAAACTACAGCCTACTGTGAGACTTTGGTGACGACGGTGGGAAACAAGTTTTAACCTTAAGGATAAACCTACTAAGGATTTCAGAGACATTGCAAGCTCGTTTTTTTTCAGAATAACTCTGTAACGAACACCCCTACCAGTACGAGCTTTCGCTAGAGTTTAGTCCACACAGTGTCCTAATTTATAAGAGTATCATGAATCACTAATTGTAAATTATAATGACACTTGTGCTTATACCAAGAAGCATAAACTGGATTTGCCAGACATGGAAATGAACACAAATAGTGACGTGTTGTCTGTGACGTATGAAAAGCTCCACCTACACTCTCCCTCCTCCACTTCCACCCCCCGCTTCTCTCCGTCTCCTTAATATCCTCACCTGCCATCCCCCCCCCCACGTCTCTCTTTCTTTTTTTTTCTCTCTCTCACACGTGTAGAAAGCTAGAGTCTGAATAAATGAGTGAGTTATGTATTACGGTGAGTGCAAGCTCGTATTCTGGAAATATCTTTGTAATGGGCACCTTCCCCGTCCGCCCTCCCTCCCCTCTCTACCATGTCTCTCCACCTCCTCCTCCACTTTACCCATTTGCAGTCCCTCCCCTCCCTCTCCTTGACTCTCGCCACGTAAAAGACAATATCTTATCGAGATAAATGTATAACTATTCGATAACGGCATGCATAATGTGTTAGTAGTAGCCTACTGCATTTGGTTATTATTGTGTTACATATCTTAATGTATTCACACATTATTTGATTATTATTGTGTTACATATCTTAATGTATCCACACATGAGAGTAGGGTGGAGTAGTAGAAGAATAACCACCATGATTGATGGCAAAACGACTGTTCAGTTGTTATACTTGTTTGGTTACTTTTCTCCTTCATCCTGATGTAGACTCAGGGCGTCAGTCGTATACTTGTAGCACGACCACCCTATACCATGGCTTTTATTACACTTCGCTGATAAAGGAACCCTATCACCACTATCAGTACCATGGAGATACTACCTCCATGATCAGTACATACCATAAGATATCGCCACAAAAAACATGCGCCACCATACCATTACGTTACCGACAGTATTGGTGGTTATTATTGACACAGTGTCCTACTCCAGCCTTTATTTAATGTGTGACTATCAGCAACAAAGTCATGAAACAAAGCCACGACCAATTATTAATGTATACCTTATTTTCATAGGTATGATGCATGCGTCACTCCCCGTAATTGAAGAGAGAGGGAGAGGGAGAGAGACGTTGGGGGGCTGGGGGAGGGCAGGTGAGGATATTAAGGAGACGGAGAGAAGATGGGGGTGGAAGTGGAGGAGGAGGGAGAGTGTAGGTGGAGCTTTTCATACGTCACAGACAACACGTCACTATTTGTGTTCGTTTTCATGTCTGGCAATTCCAGTTTATGCTTCTTGGTATAGACACAAGTGTCTTTATAATTTACAATTAGTGATTCATGATACTCTTATAAATTAGGACACTGTGTGTACTAAACTCTAGCGAACGCTCGTACTGATACGAGTGTTCGTTACAGAGTTATTCTGAAAAAACGAGCTTGCAATGTCTCTGAAATCCTTAGTAGATGTGGTGGTCCCAGGAAATATGTTGTATTATTGTAGAAAACCACCTAACAAACCCTCTCCATTCATCACCTAAAACCAACTACTCTACCATCAAAATCATCATATCTTTCTAAGATATTGCGTAACTTTTATCGACTCCTCTTACAAAGAACTCTTCGCCCGAGCCGTCTCTTGCCAGTGCCACCACTGTAACAACACTCTCTGATACAATAGTGGGGAATACAAATAAACAAAATTTATCACTACTTTGATCTTTGTTAAATGGGTTGGAAGTGTTGTAGTCTAATAGGCAACAACGTTTATAATATCACTATTTATAAATTAATTTTTAGAATTAGTACTGAAAATTAATATAACTAAAACTACCTCACTATCTATAAATCTAAATTTATTTATAAGTATGTCGATGAAAATATTTAAATTATATTACCAATTTCGGTTACTAAGGGTAAAAATGAATATTTGAAACCTTAAAACGAATCAAAGCACGTGCCGTGAAGTAATGCCAGTCAGATCCCCGCCCCTCACCATCAGTTGGCTGATGTCTGACAACCACAACTGGAATTGAAAAAAATAACATACGAGATATCCCAGTTAGCATTATAATTCAATTTCTTATTTTAACAATGTCTACTACAATGCTTCATATACTGTGTGTGTAGCATATATACATCATTCATTTTGTTCACTACAATGATCTCTTGCCTGAATATAATGTTACATTATCATTAACTTTCCTGGCAACTCATCGACCAATCATCTCCGTCGTTAAATGCTATCCTTTCTTCCTTCACTTCAGAAACATGTAGGGCAGGGTGTAGAGGAACCCCGGGGTAATAAAGAAACTCCCGTCCGCAACTGTACCGTAGGGTAATGTGAAGTAACTATAAAAGCTTGTGAAATACAGAAGTTATATATTTTGATGTATGAAGAGAAAAAGTATTTTCGTTGCGTGACGTAATCAAGCATGTGCGAGGATAAACCCTTAGTTTCTCTATTATTATTATTGGTTAATTCAAAAGACACATATTAAGTATTCACTTACCGCATCAGTTTCACTGTTCACATCGCTACTCATATCATCATTACCAAATTCTCCATCACTTGTATAATTATCGTCCTCATCAAGCATGTCTAGTTAAACACTTCCTCATCACTATGAGCCATATATGCTACCTTATTTCAGATAGCATTGTCATGTCTATAATACCTTTTACTTTCACCCCTGAAACTCTCGTTCCCCTGTATAGATATATAATTAACAGTTATTTCAACGATTGATCACCGAAATATGATAAAATTTGAGGGATACCGCGAGTGGACTCACATCCTGGAGATATGGCGTCGTCAGTGCCCTCCTTTTTTTCCAGGATCAGAAGCTGTTTTGTGATTAGTTCGCTATATCTGCTGAGGAAAATTATGAGCCAATGGTAGGGCTGGATAAATGGCGCGTGAACTGGACCACAACAATCATCATGCTTGATATTGACTAGGAAATTGTAATTGGGCCATATTTCTGGCTCTACAGAGTCTGATGCTTGGGTAATTTTTTGCAACATGGAGGATAAGGGTAAAACCTACTCCACTTTTTAGTTAAAACGACATACTTATCTAGAACAATTACTTTCCTGACGATCATTGATAGAAGAGTTTAATTCAGAATGAAAACAACATATAAATTTTAAAAGGTAATGGAGTATCGACAACAAAACAGGGATTGCACCAGCACCGACTCTCCACTCACTGGTTTGCAGATGTCGTAATTGAATATTTTTCAACCTCAAAACTAACATTTAAAATATTCATATAGGCTATATAGATTAGTTTTTGTTTCGAATTGCATAAACATGCAGATCTCAGAGTTTCAGTTCTGTAATACTGGTGAGATACCCTGTATATATATGATGTTTCGAAATTGTGGCAGCCAATTTTGAGGGACAGATGTATAATGGAAAAAAAATGAGATATTATTGAGATAGAGGATAATTCGGATTGTTGCGGCGTTTTGGTAATACTGTGGGAGTTGCCTTGTTGGACATTCTGATGTATTCATACTTACTAATCTTACTATGCATACTATGCTCTCATACCAGTCATATCAGGTTTCCAATTATCACCGGTTTCTGCTACATCTCTGACACGTAGTTAGCTAAGCACTGTTCTTCATAAAAAATTTCAAAATACTCCTAGACAATAATTGATGTGTTCTGTAGATTTCTGAGCATGTCTAGGACGGGGAGTGCATGGCTTCTGTACACAAGCTGTACTACGACTTATTATCTTCACTCATGTAAATATGGTCAATGAATTACTACAAATTATATTGATCGTCTATCATCTAAATAACAAATTTCCAGAATAACTTATATAGAGATGAAATTATTTCGATTCCACTACACAACTGACCCTCAAAATTTACTGGCACAATTTCGTAGCACCCTGTGTCTGTTTGTGTGTGTAAGTAGATTTGATAAATAGTCAAATGCAGTCTGGCTAGTTCTTTGCTTATGATCTAAAAGATGTATGATGTAAAAGATTATATCTTTTTTTTCAGGCTGTAATGTTCGTTTCCTTGGACCTATAAGGAAAAACACAAGATATATTATTATTATTGAAGTATAGTATGTGATTACGATAACTAGCCACTGCGATATACAGTAGATTGATTGATTGATTGATATTAGGCGCCGCAACAGCGAAGTCATATAGCGCCAGAAAAAGGTGATAGAGAGGTGAGACAGCAAGCAGGAAGAAAATAGAAAGAAAAGAGGGACAGTTCGAGAACGGTATACAATAGAGTGATGGGTAGTGATATGCACTCAATTGAGCTCTCTTTTAGATTTATTTCCCCTTTGCTCTTTGTACATTCACATTGCTGTGTAATAAACATAATGAGATATAACTAATAGATTTAGTCAATTAAAAAGAATAATGACTTTTTTCATCTTCCACGGTGCTACTTATTGGCTGGGAGTCAAAGTCTGTCTGAAAACGTGAAATATTGTATAATGCAGAAAAGTTAGATTGAATATATGGAAACTGTGCATGGACAATTGGGTTAACAAAGGGCATTTCAATTCCCAAGAAATTTGCAGAGGGTTGGTTGTTTTCCCAGTGGCTGCATATGGTCATCCCCCTTTGCCATCGACGTATACAACGGTAGACTGTAGAGAGGCTAGTCCCAGTCCTAAGAGATATATCTCTAGCTGACATGCCTCCAAGCCACATCCATACGATATTCGAACGATCACTGGTCATTGTCCTGCTCTCGAATACACGTCCTTCCATACTATTATCCGTACTCTCTGTTCAGTGGCATGAAACGTTATTCTGTATAATAATAAAAATAATAATAATAATAATAATAATAATAATAATAATAATATTAATAATAATAATAATAATAATTATTATTATTAATATTATTATTATTATTAACATTTCATTATTAATTTTATAATTAATATTATTTTCATTCTTCTTCTTCTTATTATTATTATCTTAATTTTAATTATTATTATTTTTATTATTATTTTTATTATTATTATTTTTATTATTATTATCATTAATATTATCATTATTATTATTGCTAATATCATCATTATCAAAACTGTCTCTATTATTATTATTAATATTATTATAATTATTAATTTATAATGATAATAATAATAATAATAATAATAATTATTATTATTATTATTATTACTATTATTATTATTATTATCCTAAGAAATCCTGCTTAAAATGCTATAAGATAGAGATACCAGGCAATAGATACAATTTAAATATAGTGTATGATAGGAAGAAGATAGGCTCGTCCTTGTATCCGAAGGCAGACAGTAGACTATCTTTTTGGCGAGATCCTAGGTATTGAACAAGGAGGTGGAGTGCAGCCATCAAAATAAGCTTATATTTTGCGGGATGCATATTTCCGTTCTGTATACGCGTTCGCCTCAATACAACTGCCCCCCTCTCAGCTCGGTTTGGTTAAGAAAGGGTTCCTTTAATTCGCATATGTAAATGAGTTGGGAAAGATATTGAGATTATTTTAAAGAATATTCTAATAATTGTCTTATCGCTATGACCCCACACGTCATTTTTCAACTTATTTTTGTCTTTGGCAGAGGCTGAGACGAGATGGTATACAAAACGAAAATATTCAAGCTGTATAATGTGACCTGCGCCTCTTGTGTTACTTATATTATTTATTTATTTATTTATTTTATTTGGCCAGAGAACGCAGGTAAAGAACTGTTTCATATATAACTAAATATCTATATATCCAACGAAATAATCAAATGTAATCCTTTCTATGATAATCTCTCACTAGGTCAAATTTTCATGGGTTTTTGAGGTTCTCAATATTTTTTCACAAACTACCGGTACTAGTATTACAATCATATCATACTGAAACTAACAACAAACACTACTACTACTACTACTACTACTACTACAATTAGGTAGTTGTAGTAGTAGTAGTAGTAGTGTAGTGTACCATAAAATAGGTCGATTTTCTTTGATTGAGTGTGTAACCATTCTCTAATTATCTACCAGCCCTGTATTGTGATTCATTTACCATTACATTCCTTCATGCAGATAGCCTATGCAATTTCTTTCACCATATTCTCTTTGCCATTTTGTGTAATATCATTGTCTGCATACTCTTGCAAAATTTCATGTATACAACATATGTATTATACATTTAATACCATAACCAAATACTCTTAGCTTTGTTAACGTCAGGTACGCAGAGAATTGTATATAGTGTTAACTTTTTTTGACATTAAATCATTGGGAACTATTCACCGCATCTCTCTCTTCCTTGAGCACTTCTTAAAGAGAGTTATAGACACTAACACTTCTTAAAGAGAGTTATAGACACTAGCTCCTGAGGCTGAGAAGTGTAGTGGAGAAACCCTGACAGTGGCCCTTACACAGGAGCCTTCTTTAGGTAGCAGCACAACTTATAGTTGGTGGCTACACCACCCACCAACAAGTGGTGACCCCGGCACCAACAAGTGGTGACCCCCGGAGAGTGCAGCTGTCACCAACAAGTGGTGACCCCCGGAGAGAGCAGCTGCAGCAATCACCAACAAGTGGTGACCCCCGGAGAGTGCAGCTGCCGCGATCGCCAACAAGAGTGGATCAAGCTGCAGTCTACAAGAACGCCTTTGCCCTGCAGTCACTATCAAGTAGTGACCTGGAGTGCTGCCGCTACCCTCCAATAGTCTACAAGAACGCCTTTGCCCTGCAGTCACCATCAAGAGGTGACTTGAGTTGCTACCTCTCCTGTGCAGCTGTTGCTCCCGCCACAGTGCCACTGTCCATCCTATCTACATTATCGCTGCGAACCCTGAGGTATCACCAGTCCACAGCAGCCATCTGTAAGCCTCCAACTACGCCGTTGCTGCCTGCCATCCAACACCTATACACCACTGGTACTCGCGGCAGTCTAGCTACCAGCAACAGTGCTTCGCCTTGGATTACAGTGCTTCACCCTGGATTACAGTGCTTCACCTTGGATTACAGTGCTTCACCTTGGATTACAGTGCTTCGCCTTGGATTACAGTGCTTCACCTTGGATTACAGTGCCTCACCCTGGATTACAGTGTTTCACTCTGGACAGTGTATTGTCCTTTATTATTAGTGCCTTGTGTGTGAATTACAGTGCCAGTGTATTCAGCAGCATACTGATATAACCTGACTAACGCAGCTGCCGTGATATCAGGTAACCCTTGTCAGCATTTACACCCTGAGTTCACTGACCAGTATGTCTACTGAGGATCTCTCAAACTCAGGCAACCACACTGCCACTGCAGTAGCCATGAGAGCCCCTGCTTTCTGCAACGAAGACCCCACCATATGGTTCTCAATACTGGAGTGTGGTTTTGCTGCTTCTAATATCACGAGAAGCCTCACTAAATTCTCACATGCTGCAAGTCTGCTACCACCTGAAGTTCTCACTCAAGTATCTGATGTCATTACTTCAGCCTCAACCTCTGCTACGCCCTATGAGGATCTTAATTAAGGCAGCAATTTTAAATCGCCTACAATCATCAGTGGCTGCTCTTCTCCGCGAGTTGCTATCAAGAGAAGAACTTGGTGGAGAGAAACCTACAGACTTACTACGTCGTATGAAAACACTGCTTGGTGACAAGTACCAGGCCTTTGATAAAGATCTTTTCAAACAACTGTTCTATCAACGCCTGCCACCTGACATTCAACGTGCTCTCATCAGTGTGAAAGGCAAGCTGCCGCCAGATGAGCTTGCCAATCTTGCAGATGACTACATGGCAACTCTTCCACCTGTACCAGCATCACCAATCTCCTCCATCACGACACAAGAAAATTCCCAAATTGCCCAGCTCGCCAATCTTATTTCCCAGCTTACAATGGAAGTCAGCAACCTGAAGAAACAAATCAACAACCACCCAAGTTCCCGACCCTCGACGCCAAACCGCCAACACCAGCAGTCACGTTCAAAGAGCACTTCAAACTTCTGCTACTACCATCGCAGGTTTAGGGATAAGGCTCTCAAGTTGTTGGCGTCAAACAACAACGGCGAACATTAACGCAGCATAATGTTTGCCATACTCAGTTTACGCTGCTCCACATCTTTGATCGCCGGTCCCATACCAAGTTCCTGGTAGACACCGGTGCCGACATAAGTGTCCTCCCTGCTACAGCCAGCCAGCGGTCGCTACCTCCTTCTCTGCATCTCTATGCTGCTAATGGTACCAAGATACCTGTATACTCGCGGCAAACAGTGCATCTGGATCTGAACCTTCGCCGCTCTTTTCAATGGACATTGTACGTAGGAGCAGTGTCACAAGCCATCCTTGGTGCTGATTTTCTCCGTCACTTCAACCTGATGGTAGACGTAAGAGGACAAAAATTGGTCAACCCACTCACAGATATCTTTACAAATGCACAGCCAGCACCTGGTGACAGCACACACCTGTCTGCTATCAACCATGACCACAAGTTTGCTGACCTCCTCAAGTCATTCCCTATGCTGACACAACCCTACTCATCCAGCATACCTGCCAAGCATCACGTGACTCATCATATAGAGACTACCGGACCCCCAGTGCATGCCTAGGCCCGACGCTTAGCCCCTGAGCGTTATAAGAAAGCCAAAGCCAGTTCGAATCTCTGATGAGTAAAGGCATTATACGGCCCAGCAGCAGCAACTGGTCGTCGGCTTCTTCACATTGTTCCTAAGAAGACCGGAGACATACGACCTTGTGGTGACTACCGTGCCCTCAATTCACGCACCGTGGAAGATAGATATCCTGTGCCCAACATTCAGGAGTTCACTTCCCAACTCTCAGGTTCCACTATCTTCTCTCGGATCGACCTCGTCAAAGCATTTCATCAGATTCCAGTCCATCCCACTGACATCCCGAAGACGGCCATTATCACACCTTTTGGCATGTTTGAATACGTCCGGATGCCCTTTGGATTGCGGAACGCGGCACAAACGTTTCAACGCTTCATAGATGAGGTCCTTCGAGGTCTACCCTACTGTTTTGCCTACATAGATGACCTTCTCATTGCTAGTCCTGATGAAGCCAGCCACAAACAACACTACCGCCAAGTCCTCCAGAGACTGCAAGATTATGGCATCCAAATCAACACAGACAAGTCCGAACTCGGTGTGACATCCCTTGAGTTCCTAGGTCACACAGTCTCTCCAGCAGGCGTTGCTCCACTTCCCTCAAAGTGCGAGTCCATCCAGCAGTTTCCCAGGCCATCTACCCAACGCCAGCTCAAGGAGTTCCTTGGGATGGTTAATTACTATAACCGCTTCATTCCACACTGCTCACTCCTGCTACGACCATTGTATGCCATGATTAAACCTTGCAAGAGAGGTCAATCTGTTACCCTCGTCTGGACTGAAAAAGCGGAAGCGGCCTTCCTCTCAACAAAACAGGCCCTCAGCGATGCTGCCACGCTCTCTTTCCCTGCACCAGATGCAGAAACTTCAATTGCTACAGACGCCTCAAACATTGGTGTTGGTGCCGTCCTACAACAGCGTGTCGGTACATACTGGAAGCCAATTGCCTTCTTTTCCAAGAAACTCACCTCGGCGGAGTCGAAGTATAGCGCCTATGACAGGGAGCTACTTGCCATCTTCAAAGCTGTCAAGCGTTTTCGCTACTTCATGGAGGGACGCAGTTTCCACATCTACACTGACCACAAGCCACTCACTACAGCATTCCTCAGAAATAAGGAATCTTACACCCCACGACAAATGCGCCACATGGACTACATTGCCCAGTTTACCACGGATATACGATACGTCAAAGGTGCCGACAATGCCCCAGCTGATGCCCTCTCTCGAAACATCAGTACTGTAAAATCTTCTCCCATCGACTATGCCACCATTGCTGCTGATCAAGTCGGTGACGCTGAGCTACAGCGAATGTTGGATAACCCTGCACTACAGATGAAGAAGATTACACTTCCAGACACCCAGGTCACACTGTACGCTGACACCTCCACCGACACTCTCCGTCCATACATACCAGAGAAACATCGACACCAGCTCTTCAAGAAGTTACATGACCTCTCACACCCTGGAATCTGTGCCTCGCACCAGATGATGTCTTCCCGCTTTATATGGGAGGGCATAAATAAAGACGTCAGACACTGGGCACGCACATGTATACGCTGTCAAGCTTCCAAGGTCACACGCCATACACACTCTCCTGCAGCCACCTTTACGCCAGTCACCGAGAGATTTGACCATGTCCACATAGACCTCGTTGGCCCACTTCCGTACTCCAATGGCTATCGATATTTACTCACCTGTGTGGACCGCTTCACACGCTGGCCTGAGGCAGTACCTCTCACCGACATCACCACGGATACTGTTGCACGTGCCTTCATCGCTACATGGGTGTCCAGGTTTGGTGTGCCTCTAAGCCTTACTTCTGACCGAGGTGGTCAGTTTGAGTCAGGCGTGTGGAATAAGGTCATGATACTCCTTGGCATCCGCCGATACAGGACCGCCAGCTATCACCCACAGGCCAACAGAACGGTCAAACGATTCCACCGCCAGCTGAAATCTTCCCTGGCAGCTTCAGCCCAGAGAGAAGATTGGTCAATAGCACTACCTCTTGTCCTCCTTGGCATCAGAACTTCACTCAACACGGATCTGCACAACTCCTCTGCTGAGCTTGTATATGGCTCTACGCTCAGGCTCCCAGGTGAGCTTCTCTCTGCCACACCAGACCCCGAGCCTTGCAGCGTTCAGGACTTTGCAACACACCTGAAAAATACCATGAAGTGCCTCCAGCCAGTGCAGCCTCGTACGTCCAACTCGAAGACCTTTGTTCACCAGGACCTGGAAGCCTGCACACACGTCTTTGATAGAGTCGATGCAGTCAAAAGGCCCCTTCAGCAGCCATATCAGGGCCCCTTCCAAGTAGTTCGCAGGACGAGGAAGAACTTCACCATCGACAAACATGGTTCTCAAGAAGTTGTGGCCGTAGACCGGGTCAAGCCTGCTTATATCCTGAATCCGGACCAGATGCTGCAAGCAGTGCAAGTGACTTTTCCTCCAACACATGCTGGAAACAACAAACTACGACACACAAGGGTATCGTTCCTCCTTCCTCGAAACTAGGGGGGGAGTATTGTAGTGTACCATAAAATACGTCGATTTTCTTTGATTGAGTGTGTAACCATTCTCTAATTATCTACCAGCCCTGTATTGTGATTCATTTACCATTACATTCCTTCATGCAGATAGCCTATGCAATTTCTTTCACCATATTCTCTTTGCCATTTTGTGTAATATCATTGTCTGCATACTCTTGCAAAATTTCATGTATACAACATATGTATTATACATTTAATACCATAACCAAATACTCTTAGCTTTGTTAACGTCAGGTACGCAGAGAATTGTATATAGTGTTAACTTTTTTTGACATTAAATCATTGGGAACTATTCACCGCATCTCTCTCTTCCTTGAGCACTTCTTAAAGAGAGTTATTGACACTAACACTTCTTAAAGAGAGTTATAGACACTAGCTCCTGAGGCTGAGAAGTGTAGTGGAGAAACTCTGACAGTGGCCCTTACACAGGAGCCTTCTTTAGGTAGCAGCACAACTTATAGTTGGTGGCTACACCACCCACCAACAGTAGTAACAACAAGAAATAATAATAATATTATTCAATAAAAAGTCGTTGACCACAAGTAAGTTGGCTAGACCATCTGAAAAAGATGAAAAAGATTTCTAATGGGAATAGACAATCATCACAGTATATTTTGCAGGAGTGATCGTGTGTCACTTCCCTTCCACAGAATTTTGTTTTCACATAAATTATATGAATACTTGTGGGTCTCGTAATTTTGTGTAATAACAATTATTGCGGAATCACATTTTGCACTGAATAAAGTCCATTAATTAAACAAGTTAAATTATATCGACACCCATCCCATCTGATGTCATTACAGGTCTGATATCGAACAACACTCACATATGAGAACACTTTTAAAAGTATGATGACAATGCTAAAAATCAGTACATAGCTTTGTCAATGTGAACTCCATTTCCTTCAGCCCCTTTGCCCAACGACACAAATTTATCCTTAAGATAAAGAAAGACCTACAGCCACGGTTATTGGTGCCTCTCCTCCCTTCCTTCCCTCTCTTGCCCTTTTTCCTTCCATATCCTCCCCACCTCCCTCTGTCTCTCCCCCATAATTCGTCAGGTAGAAGCGACCCCATGATGCTCACGTCTCTATCCCATCAGGTCGCGACTGTATACATCCAAGGCCTATACATGTCGTCACTGGTATTCCTAGCAGCATCATGACTTGTGAAATGGTTACAAGATAATTTAACACTATACATAATTATATTTTATTCACATAAAACCAACAGGTTTCGCAAGTATGATTTTTGACAATAATAGCGACTGCATAAAACATTTACTATCTCGACGGACGGACGGAGTAATGAGACGATGCTAGTGTAGAAGGAAAGTAAATTACTATGAGAAGAGAATGGATTAAAGTGATGAGAGAGAATGTGAAAATGGGTAGGACAAATAAAGCAAGAAAGAAAAGACAGAAGGTGAATGTGTGGAGACGGAAAGTGGAAATAGAGAAAGAAAAGGAGAAAGTGAAAGTAAAATTGAGAAGAAGAAAGACGGCAAGGATGAAAAGGAAAAATAACAAACATAATGAAAATACAGAAAATCTCATATATGGAAAAAAAATTCAAATTGATAATCCAATCAGCATTATCCCATTAATATATATTTTTTTCAATTAGCCACTTAAGTGATACTTAACGTGAACTTAAGTCAGTAACTGGAGTCATCACCCAGGCCTTGTTACCAATCCAAACACTGGCTCCTCATCCTTCTCCCTCTCCCCTCTTCCACATGTTATGTCCTTATACTGTCCATAGTTAGTGTTAAATAATAATTGTACTGTGCATAATGTTTACTGTGGCATGTGATAAATAATACATTGTATCTTTGAATAGTTTAGTTAGTAATGTCACAAACACAGATCCTGCAGATATGCTAACATTCCGTATTCCCCCTCATCTCCTACTATCAGCGTAGGAGGAGAGCGGCGAATGGACCCTAGAGAGGTAGCAGGTAAAAAAAAGAGGACGTCCATCACCTTGAGGACGGCAGGCTTCCTTCGAGAGTCTGTCAACTGTAGCATTGTAATGTAAACCGACATAGGATGGCACCCATAGAAACTTGACAGTCAAATAACGATGATGCAATAAGGCCAAAAACTGCCGAACAACTGCAGAATGTGTGGGCTGAACACTGGAAAGGAACTGAAGGGCAGGCTTGGAGTCACAAGTGATGGCAGCATTTACTCCCCGTTGACAAAGAAGACTAACAGCATTCAGAATGGCATACAGTTCACACAATATGGAGGTGGATTGGTCACGGAGACAACGGCCAACCCAGCCCCCTGGAGGTGACTTTTATTTCTTATTGAATCAGAAAGAAGGAAGGAAAAACAATATCAATGAAAACAAAGTCCATGTGCCTATTGGCATCCTTCGTTCATAAAATGTTTGTAACAGTTGCATTTCAATGACTGAGGATTAAAAACTGGTGGAAAGCAGTTTTGAGGAAGTGCATTCCATAACGATGTGGTTCTGGGAATAAATTAATTCTGAAATGCAGTAGTTTTACATTGGTCAGGAGAGATTGCAAAGTCATGGGCTCTAGCAGCAGACCTGGTATGTACTACGGGGAAAGATGCGATAAGGTGGCACGATTAGGTCAAGCTCATCCAAACATTTACCGTGATAATATCTATAAAATGAGGGAAGGGATGCAACATTTCTTCGGATGTGTAAAGGAGGGAATTCATTTGTGATTAGAGGGTTATTGATCATTCGTACAGCTTTATTTTGAATTTTATCTAATTGCCTAAGTGCCATCTCCCCACATCCACTCCAAAGTGGTGAGCAGTATTCCATCTGAGAACGAACATGACTCTTATATATTATAGCTAACTGCTCGTCAGTGAAAAATTCACCAACTCTGTAGAGAAGACTTAATTTTTGCGAGGCCTTTTTAGCAATTGAACGAACATAGAATGTCCAACTGCATGAGGTTAGCACTGAGGGACACACCAAGGATAATAATACTTGAGGATAAGGGAAAATTTATATTATTGAAAGTTATGAGTGATTCAGAAGGGATATGTTTATTGGAAAATTGAATGTATTGAGTTTCATTAGCATTAAAAGAGACCAAATATGTCTGTCTTTATTCGTTGATTATGTATAAGTCCTGATTTAAAGAGATTGCAGTTTTAATTTTGGAGTTTAGAAAATCAGTTTTTACGAATGATAGAATAGGTGTGAATGAACTATGAAGTGTTGAGTCATCTGCATAAGAGTAGATAGGATTGTGGGTGACATTGAAAAGATCATTGATGTGTATAGGAACAAAGTTGGGGCCAAGACTGATCCTTGAAGGACGCCAGCATTAATGGAATGGAATGTTAAGAAAATACCTTCTATCATAACACGGATTTTCCTGTTGTTGAGATATGAAGAAATAAATGGGACCAGTTATATAAGACCATAGTTAGGAAGCTTGAATACCAAGGATCGGTGCCATACTCTATCAAAGGCCTTGGAGATGTCTAGAGCTATTGTATGAGTTGCACCATGCTGATCTATTGACTGAAAACTTTTATGTGTAATATAGCTGAGTATGTCTGCAGTGGATCGTCTGTGCCTGAATCCATATTGTTTATCGTTAAACAGTTTATTGGTTTGGAGTTGTTTGGTTATGTGATTATTGATTACGATTTCCAATACTTTACCCAGAGGGGAAGTAATAGCTATTGGTCTGTAATTAGTTGGATCAGATGAGGTACGTCTTTTGGGCACTGGGTGGAAATTTGCTTCTTTCCGGGTTTTAGGGAAAGGGACAGTCCGAATACATTAACGGAATAGTTTGGAAAGAATAGGAGCCAGTTCAGAGGAGCATTCTTTTAGGACAACGGAAGGGATTTCATCTGGGCCAGGGGCTTTGTTAGGAATTATTATATCTATGACTCTTTTAATATGTTTGGTCTGGATCTTCAAAGTGGAAATTTTTGGGGAATCAATATTGAGTACAGGAACATTCTGTTCCCTATTTTCCATGGTTGAGTTAGTGGAAAATATAATAGCAAGGACATTGGCTTTTCCACGTGGGTCACTTACTAGTGTACCTATTGGAGATTTGAAAATTGGAATGGATGATGCTTTATTGAAATTGGAATTGAAAGAGTTAAGAGTTGACCAATTGTTTTTATTGTCATTGGGATTATTTAATAATTTCTTTGCCTGTTTATGAAGGGAGTTAGATTTGGCCAGACCTGTTACCACTTTAGCATGATTTCTAACAATTTTGAAATAATTTTATAATTATAATGTTCTTGATGTTGTGTATGCATTATAAGCTATTGCTTTTTGTGATATTGCTCGGGCGCAATTATGGTCAAATTATTTTGAGGAGTCAGATCTTTTGTTGTATTTCTGGGAAGGTTTGAGAAGTTCCATTCCGATTTTGATGAAATCAGTGATATGGTTTAGAGTGCAGTTTGAATCGTTTGAAAAAAAATTATCGCCAGGGAATGACGACTAGATAATTTCTGAATCCCTCCCAATCCGCCCTATCATAGTGCTACTTTTGTCACCGTGACGTGTTCGGAGTGGGTAGGAGTTTGGGATGTAGAGAAAGAGGCCTTTATGAGGCAGTGGTCAGAAGTACCGAGTGGTGATAATACTTCTGTAACATAGTCATCTGGGTTATTAGATAAAAATAAGTCTAGTAAGTATGGGTTATGATCAGGGTTGTCTGGTATACGAGTCGGTTGATGTATAGGTTGAATGAGATTAAATGAGTCAGTGAACAGCACACATTCAAGCCCAGAATCATCAGTTCTGGCCGAATGAATGAGCCATTCAACAATATGGACGTTGAAATCACCCAAAATGATCATTTCAGAGGCGTAGTTAATATCCACGTTAACGAGTCTGGAGTGGCATTTGGGGATCGGTAAACACAACAGATATAATTATTTGGTTTGATTTGCAGATTGTAGTTTGTAAATGGAATAATCAAAGTTAGGTGATGTAAAGTTGATTAGACTGTCGAGGGTGAGTTCAGTTTTAGTGAAGCAATAAATACCGCCCTTAGACCTAAAGTTATGGTGAAATTAGTAGCTGGGAAAGTTGAAAATGGAGGGATCAGTAATAGGTGAAGTTTGGGATTCTGTGAGAAAAAATAGGCTGGGGGATTGGGCTTCTAAAAACTGGTGAACAGAATCGAGATTTGAAAGAAGTCCACGAATGTTCACAAAGTAAATTGCGTCTCTACACTGACCAGCTGACACAGTTATTATTTACACTTAGTTGATATATAACTGTAGCTGTTTACTTACATTGTGGCTATATTCTATAATTAGTGTGATACACCCCTTCATTCAGTCAAACTATTTACTCTGATGTCACTTTTATGCATTAAAACGCGTGCCAGCTCTCTATTGCACTCGCGTTCACTATGTAAACAACACAATGGACTGCTAATAGCATGTAAACCACTCATGCTACATTATTAAATGATACAGGGTATTGAAGTAGAAACCTTTAGCTGTCTTCTGATGTACAGCTGCCTACGTATGAACCTGGTACAGCTGTGTTGGATAGCTGAGGTCGGGCAGTTGGTATACCCCTGACAGAAATGGCGGGTAGTTGTAAGATGAATAAATACCCGTAGGTTATCAGGTCATATTATAATGGTCAATATTGTCTGTGATTTGTGTATTGATATTAACCCCTTGATGCCGATGAAAAAAATGCTTTCGAGCCGATGAGCCACGATCGTGCACGGGCTATAAAAAACAGCATGGGCTATATATAGCCATTGCATTGGTACCACTGGAAAGGCCTGGTCTAGATCTATCAAATTCTAGGTAGTAATACTGTCTTTGGACTGTTTTGGCTAGTGGGTGGAGCCTAAACTCCCCCTCCGTCCCAAAACCCTTCTCTCAGGGTCCTGTGTGACTCACCCACCCATCCAATCCACTCTCCTTCCTTTGCGAAGTCCAAGTAGAGAGTTTTTGGAGTGCATGAGAACCTACGTTTAACCACGTGGGCTCCCGCACGTGCGTACATACGCACATGTACCCTCTTGTTTGCATGGGAATGTGTTTTGTGTTGTAATTCAGATTTTTTATATAATTTAGATAGATGTTTTGTTCATTCCTGATGAGTTCAGACATATTTAATTGCACTGAAATACGTATATTATGCCCTACAAACCACTAAATTGCCTACACAATCCTTTTTTGTGATGTGTTTGTGGGTAGCCATTTTTTTTTTTTTTTCCGGACTTTGACGCGCTGCCAAACGCAACCCAGTGAACTTAGGAGAGCGTGGTTTTCATATTCTGGTGTGTAAATTCAAGCTCTGAAATAACAAAATTCATGTATGCGATACTTCAAAATTCGGCCATCTATTGCAACTGGGGGCAAGAAATCGAGATCTCATATTTGCTGTCTTTAGGGGCTAAAGATAAATATTTTCCATAATTATCCAATGCAATTATTACCATTGATGGGATAAAATCGAACTACAACATCATACTTATGATTTTACAAAATATCTTAACACAGAGTAATCAATCTCTTCTTTCATGATTGATCACATAATGCCACGTTATGATTTGTAGTAGTAAATAGCTTCCATGTGCCACTGTATTGTTTGTATAGTGACACGAATAACCTATGCTTTAGTCATTTTCATTTCTCCGTCTCTCTTTCTCAATCCTTTCGGTGATTAGATCCGTTACTGACAGGAGCCGGATGTTCAATACTTTAGTCCCGGTCGTATCTCGCCAGCTAGGGACTAAGTCATCACAATGGCTGCCGCCAGCGATGTTCTAAACATTTGGGTGCCATGTTGTGACGTCAGAGGGACTAACTCTGGTCGTAAATCAGCCTTAATTTATACCCACTGCCGACCAGTCTTAACTATCTATCCATTTATCTATCTATCTATCTATTTATCTATCTATATCTATCTGTCTATTTACCCTATATTTGTCTATCTGTTTATCTGCCTATCTATCTATCTATCTATCTATCTATCTTTCTCTCTACCTGTCTGTCTATATACCCTATGTCTATCTATCTATCTATCTACCTGTCTGTCTATATACCCTATGTCTATCTATCGATCTATCTTTCTATCTACCTGTCTGTCTATATACCCTATGTCTATCTATCTATCTATCTATGCAAAAATGCATTGCAACAGTCTTTGGAGCCGAGAAATGAAAGCCGCGGGTGTCCGTCCACCTGGAAATCCTATTGTAATTTTTTTTTCAATTAATGACATACGATATGCAGAGAACGAGATGGATAAGTCATCTACATACATCGATCCACGGAATCCATCAGAGAGGACACTGATAACACTATTAATGACAACCGCAAACAGTGTCACACTAAGTATATTTCCTTGTGGCACACCTTCTTGAAGTTCACATACAGTCTCCACCACTGCCAAGTTCATCACTCCAGCGTTGTCAATGTTTGTACCCCACAAGGTGTGAACCGCCAGTTTCGACTCACATATCCGAAACACATGCCAGTGCTAGTGAGGGGAGGGTAATGGAGGGGTAAAGGCTTGGGAATAGTGTGGTGCATGTTTTACGGAGTGAAGTTAGCGTGGAGACTGTGAACAGTAATGCTGTACTAAATTATGCGTTAGCTATATCAATCTCTTACATAACAAACATGACATTGTTAAAACACAACATTGTAGTGCTTACGTTAGTCATTTGCTATTGTTTGTTATCAGACTACCATGCATTTGTCCCTAGATGAGATAAGACTGGAGGAGACGGTACCATAAATTTTTCTATTATCTTACGGATTCTCCTGAACACTTGGGTAAGCGGGGTTTTAGTAATAATCGAAGACACATAGGCTTTCCAAGATGTCGGTCGTGATTCTTTTAAACACTCGTCTAGCCAGAGCCTGCACCAATCGGAAGTTCTCTAAATGAATAGGGTCCCTATTATTGAGACGAAGGTGAGAGAAAGCAGCGCGCTTCTCCCGCACAGCATTGGTGCAGACTGGTGA
The DNA here is from genome assembly GCA_033782935.1 of Petrolisthes cinctipes. Lineage (NCBI taxonomy): Eukaryota > Metazoa > Arthropoda > Malacostraca > Decapoda > Porcellanidae > Petrolisthes > Petrolisthes cinctipes. The sequence goes on along the minus strand of JAWQEG010000481.1, from coordinate 1,468,085 downwards.
CCACGGAGTGACAGAACGTTTGGGAAAGTGGGCTAAAATTTTAGGGACAGAGCTGAGAGCAGCAGATTAAAGCATATCGGCGAAGTAGGTCACAGCCTCGTCAAAGCTACTATAATCTGCAACAAATAAACCAAAGAAGTAAGCTCTTTAAAAATCCCCGTCAGCTTTCTTTAATCTCCATCGAGGAAGATGAGAGTGTGGTTCATACCTGTTATTTTCTAGGAGTATAGAAAAATTTTCACTATCATACAAATCGGGCAACACATTCCAAGTAAAATGTAACAGTGCACTGGGTGAGCAGAGAAAATATCAATGGTTGTAAAGGTCCCAATAGGGCAATGAAAATGGGTCACATCTCTCGTATTTTAATCCCTTAATCCTTCATCTTCAATAAAAGAGGCCAATAAAACACGCCTGGAATTGACCGTACAGTCACCTCACAGAGGGTGAGAGCAATTAAAATCGCCCATTAAAATAAAGGGAGAGGGAAGGTCTCGTACGAGATGGTAGAGATCACCCCTCTCAAACCCCACTGTCCAACACTTGCTGCCCCGGGGCCTGCCGCTTGATGTAGTTCGTCGACACCTGCTGAACCATCAGGTTTTGGAGGAACTTTTGGTACGCCACCCTCGTTTTGGTGGATTTTAGTAGGTCATAATGTAAATATTTGTCTGAATTCTCGTGTTTCAATCTGTTATGTTTTCGTGATGTGAGTGTGTAGTCATTCGATTTTCATGGGTCCCGCCTACCCTTATGTGTTGTTGGCTGTCTTTTGATTGACGCCACGGCGCAATAAAAAAAAAAAAAAAAAAAAAAAAAAACTCTTAACTGTAACAGCCTGGAGAGGAGTTTCATGCTCCAGGGTTGTGGAGGGAACATCGCGCCGAACTAGGATGGAAGAGCTACCATGGTGACCCTGCCCTTTAAATGAATTGGAATAAAATGCAGATTATATAGAAGGACTGTGGAGAATGGAAACCCCAAGCATTGTCTCTTGGAAACAACCACACGCAGGAGAGAAGCGAGAGAGAAGAACAAACAGTTATTCCCAGGAGGCATGCAAGCCATGGCAATTTTACCTAAAAAAACTTTAACTGTGTTACTTTGAAACAGAGTTTAGGGCAGCCTCATGGAAGTGAGGGGAGAGATAGAGAAAGAGGTATTTAGTTACAAGGAATTCCAATGCGCATGTAATAACTTATAAACTGACATACAAATAAATTTTCAAATAATGTCTGGCAAACTTCTATAGGGAATACCAACAACATAACTGTAGGAGTGCCAGTTCTGTTTTCTACCCTGGCCTTTATCTTGGGCAGCTGCTTCATTCGTCACGACTCCCCCCTCCCCCTACAATAACAACCACACACCAGCATCTAACGAATTAACTCGAAGAACGGTACGTGTTTACTATGGAGGGAGAGAATTGCTTATCCGAAAAATTTTCGAGCATTTGTACACGAACCAATACACACACTGCTGCTACATTTACGGTATGACGCTAATAGGTGGCCCAGACGGAACTGTTACCGGTTGTACAGTACAAGTCGGATGTACTGTCGGCGGCAAATGTCGTGTCGCCTCACTCAGTACTTCTTCAAAGATAACATAAAGATTAATTATCGAATAAACACATTCACCAATCAGAAATACGATATCCAGTGGGTATATTAATATCCCTCTCTGGTTTTTCAGTTTACCAGCCTGTGAAGCTTATATTTCCATACTTACTTCATGACTTGGCAGATGTAGCGACAGGACATTTGCCGCCGACTGTACAGCTGAAAACTCCATCGAATATTCTATGGTTGACCCTTTGTTGTTACAAGTCGACTGTTTGTTACCATCGGTCAACTGCCGACATGCCGCTGTTCAAAATTACAACTTTATGACCATTAAATTTTGAATTTATCAAAACCTACTAGTAAGTCGTAAATTCGTCGAACATTGCCGAAAATGGGTTACTTTTAAAAGTCAACTTCTTTGCCTCCGTTACTCTAGCTCAATTAATTAAGGGTGATACGTTGTTCAAATGTTCGACTCAGGTGGGTCCACAAACTCTCTTCAGCTGTACTTTATAAAATGAAAACTGATATATATAAATTTAAATTTAAATATATATAGTATATTTAATTCAGTTCTTAAACAGGAAGTAAGTCCATCCCCCTATTGATGTTATTACAGTATTAAATCCGAAAAGTGCGTGTCAGTACACGGTACATGAAATTTTCTGAACCTCCCTGCTGTGGCAATATGGTACAGTCAGGATTATTAGTCCTTCAACTTCTTCGAATGAAATGGTTTCGAAAAATGGTGCGAAACTATAACTGTTGGAGTCTGTATTATTGCTTCATAAGAATCATTCTCACGGCTCAAATTCATTCGATTCATACAGGATTTTTGACCGTAACTGTACAGTGCCGTACTAATGATCTGTCGCGCAGCCAGCCTTCTGAACCATTTCAGGCTCGGACAACGAAGCTCCAGATAAAATTTCGGATTCCTTTATCATTCCGATGCCCATCTGTTGTTTATGGCCCAAACATTCATCTGGTGCTTCGTTGTCTGAGCCTGAAGTGGTTCAGAAGGCTGGTGCACTGTAGCTGCCTGCGTGACAGAACATTAGTCCGGCACTGTCCAATTCTCTTAAAAGGAATGTCTTTAATCCATGCAATGGCTGTAGAGTACATATGGCAATGTTGAACACGTTCGGATCACATCTGATACAGTAAAGGATGACTCAGCAGGGAGATTGTTCTCATTCGTGTCAACTATTGCTACTCTGCCACAAGGGGTAAAGAAGGACCTTGAGACATCTGTACAGCGGAACCGACCGTTAGAAATGTGACACGGTTATGGTATATCAGTTATTTAGTCTAATAACCAAGTTGAAGTAAACATGAGACTGCAAATAGAAATGTGTATATTGTCGGATCAAACTCCACTTATCTTGAAATGCATTTCATTACTATTACAAAAGACCAATGTCTGTAAATACCGTATTTTGATATTGTACTATACTATATACATAATGAAACTTTTTGAAGTACAGTAATACGTACCAGATTCCAATTTCACTTCTGTGTAAGGTTTCTTTACCTCTGCCTTGGAACCTCTAGTCAGAGCAAGTGCTGCTTCGCTTACTAAGCTGTTTCTCATGAACTGTCCTCTTTTATGTCGGCGAGAAATGCCAAGCGTAGGTTATGCACCGACGCAGTCCGATCACTCTGACGTCAGTCCAAAGCAGAGATTAGACAACTGACTGTCGATTGGACGTAATTTATTGCTACAGCGTCACTACTCTATTGGACTTTCTCTTACTTATGTTTCCATCACAAACAAAGCAACTTACATTTTTAATTGTTTTAAACACCCTGCGAATTTCAGTGATCTTTAATCCGTGCCTGAAACACTCGATCAGTAACATATTTGTTTAATTAAAATAGTTTATTAATACAGTTTATTAATAGTGATATATGGCAATAACTCTATTTCGCCTTATTCATACCTCCTTAACGAGCCCCTCTCCTCCTCACCACCAGCTCCTACTGGAGCTCTGATTTTCCCAGTATTCAGGACTTTTGGAAATCCTGCGAGGTAGTCAGAAAATTGGAGGATAGTGAGTCCTTCAAATAATGTTACGTCTACCAATATTGAATGAGCTTGTTTTCGTGGCATAGTCAGACGTCCAACTTGACGCTAATACTATCCCTTGCATCGACAAAGACCAAGTGTTGGGCTAATTATCAACTCTAGTCTGACCTGGCAGGACCATATCGTCACCCTGGCGTCAAAGAGACTGTTCATGCTGTTTTGAGCGAGATCTTTTGGTGCAACGGAGGAGCAGCTGGTGCAGCTAAACTGCCAGCACATCCGACCCGTGTTTGAGTATGCCCGTCCGGTGTGGCATCCCTCTCGCACAAATGCACAACGAACCACCCTGGAACGTGTGCAGAATCGGCTATGTCGCATCATCCTCGGTGGCCACTACAACAGCTAGCCTGCAACCCTTACCAAGTTTGGGCTGCTTTCGCTGGAAAACAGGAGAAGCCAACTTACCATCAGTTTCGGGGAAAAACTAAAGAAAAAAGACCACCTGAACCTCCTCTCAAGACAGGCACCAACCCGATACCAGACCAGACATAGCGAAAAATTACCGCCTGTTAGAAACCGGACGAACCGCTACAATAAGTCCACCATCCCACACGTAGCTCGCCTATTCAATCAGTAAACATCATTATCACAACACGTTCCCTGCGCATGTTGAATATAAAGTGTTTTAGTATCATATGAAATTTTGAAAACTATTATTAGCCATGATATTTTTGAAATTTGTAGATGAAGACATATGCAGTAACTGTAATTTTATTTTACTTTCATTTACTTTTATTAATTTTAGATTCTTAATCATGACATTTTTTGAAACATGTAAATCAAGACCTTCTCAGTAATTGTATGTTATTGTACTGTGCACTGCCTCTTGATGAATAAACCCTTAATTATTATTATTATTATTATTATTATTATTACACCACACGATAGACTCCTTGATAATATCATTTTCTTGAACACACACACACACACACACACACACATATACGTGCATACGTGCGTTTCGGTGGTCGTTACCTGCCATGGTATTTGGAAGTGTTGGGTGAGGCCCGGTATGTTCCAGCATATCACAATGACTTTATAATAACATCCATTAACATAGCTTATTATGACAGCTTTACTTATCTTATTAGGTTATTGATTATAATCAGCTTTTATGTCTGCCCTATTAATTTCGTTAAGCAACGACCGTATTAATAGTAATGAGTATATTATGATATAAATTATATGGTAGCTTATAAAGTCATGATAGGATATTGACCATAGAAAAGAAATGAAAAGGCACACACCTGCTCATGGAAACACATTCATTCACATCTTCATTATATGCAATACATTGTAGGCAAAGGACTACAGTGAATTATCCATAAAGCCTTGTCTCAACAATGCTCCTGTTTCCCTTTTCCTTTCTTCTATCTCCCACCTAACTGTGTCATTTGTTGAACCATACTGTACCTGAAACTGATCCAGATGCTTCACCGACTCTGTATCAGAGCTCTAGGATTAGCATACCGCAAGGCATTGGTTTTGTCGGGGATTGTACACTTTCGCCCTAGGGCATATTAGCTCCGGTATCCAACCTCGAACCTTTAGATTTATTTGTATCTGATTAGTACTAAAACAATTCCAAGAATCTGAAGCAGGCAGTGCAGGAACGGTCAGCTGGCGGTGTTAGATAGTGGAACGTACTGTTTTGAATCTAGTTTTTTTCCAATACATTTCAAATTATTTGTTGTCCAGAACTGAGCGGTGATAATATCTAAATTTAGCAATTGCTATGTATACTCGTATATTTTGTGCAGTGTTCTTCTAAATCCAAAGTGAATGCACACTTCAATGACATCCCGATGAATAAATATTAGTAAAGCATTAGGGTTTTGGTCAATATGCCCATTGTTCTTAAATGCTGATGCAACTATAAAATCACAGAACCGATGCACTCAAATTTCAGTACAATTTATGGCGGTTTGGTTTTAGAACACATCACTAATTCAAAATATCGCCAGACTCATGATGAAGGGATGTAATTCAGTCTCGCCCCAACCATGGTGGTGTATAGACGTGTTTCTGTCGTTCTGCCCTTCTTTGTTGTCTTTGCGCTGTTGTTTGTGTGTTGTTGTATGTGTAGTGTTGTTTGTATGGTGTTGTTTGTGTTCTTCTGTTTTCTTATACTTTTGAGGTTCTTTTTTTTTGTGGTTCCGTATGTGTGTGTGTATGTTATCCAGTCTGACAGTTTCAGAGGTGGTCACTACTTGCTCAGTTGGTTGCTGCTTCGGCTTGAGGTCGGATGAAGCTTTCTGTTTGGAGGATGACTTAGCCATGTCCTAGGAAGACGAATCCATTGTAGAAGACCACTGGCAGCCGTCCATCTCTTCCATCTGTACCAAGCGACCTGTAGACCTTTTTTCTGACTCAGAAGCCTCTAATAATGTGGACTGTGTGCCTTCGGCTGCCAAGATTACGAAGTGTGCTTCAGTCAGCCGTGCACGACATACATTCACTGCCTCTCTCTGGTGTTTATCCGCCTGCCCACTCCCGGCTCTTGTCTGACCTTCATGCTTTTGCTGCAAGAAAAGCGTATGTCAAGCTCTCCTTCTTTGGCAATCCATTCATAGACTCAAAGCTGCGGTGGCTGTCTGCTGTCAATAGGGCCATTCAACTGCGGAGTGGTGAAGTCAAGATGGCTCCTGTCACCTTCCGGCTTCTCTACATCTCCAGAAAGCGCCAGGACATCATCGACTGATTCACGGCTGTTGAATTTTTGTCTCTGCCTCTCATTCCTCAGGCCTCGTTATTTCCCCACTACATCTTTACCCGGTTCCTGTTGATGTTGACTTGGGTCTTGCCAAGAAACACCCTGGTGAGTACACTGCCCTTTCTCCAGGATGGTTTACCCATTAACCGTATTGATTTTGTATGGAGTCTTCTCGACCCACCTCCACTTGAGATCCCCCCCAACGGGAACCGCCTTGACGTGGTGGGGGGGCTTGCGTGTCTCTAAGACCTGGCGAGCTAGACTAGAGGGGGCTCTAACCCCTGCTCTGCTTCGATTTCGAAGAGAGAGGGCTTCCCATGCTAGTAATGTCGCCAGTGAGAGACCAGACTAAATGGTTCCCATGCATTAGGCTGCCAGTACGGGCCAACAGCGCAGCCCTCCGGAGGGACTGCCCTCTAGGGGCCGCCCTATGTTGGATGGTTGGGTGTCTGGGCCGGGAGATGTTGGGGAAGGGGGTCTCAGCACCGTCGTGGGCAAACTTTCGAGCCATTGGGGCTGGTTTTTAAAACGAGTGGCCCCGTGGGGGAAGAGGTACCCCGCCCACGGCGACCAGCGCTCGGTCCCCTCATCTGCCCGGTAGGTAGTAGCTCTTGGCTCATGGGGCCAAAAACACTAAACCAATGATATATGGTTACAGAAAAGCCCCAATCTCTTCCTCGAGTGGTGGTCGACCAGGCCCTCGAGACGTCACTCTCTGGTCGTGGTAAGATGCAGAAAGCTGCAAATAAGAGTAGACCTAGCAGGTCGGGTGTTGTGTCGAAGAACCCTGTTAGCGATTTGGACACGTTAATGTTAACGAATGTACTCGCATCCTTTACCTATGGTGCTATCCACTCCATTTTTAAGTGTTTTGGAGTAGTCCTCCGAATCCGAATCACATATGACAGTGATTGTAGGTCTAATCGGTGCTATATTACTTTCAATACAAATGCTGCTGCCAAAGTAGCATTTGAGGCAAAAGATTCTCTGACGGTGGGGTATACTCATTGTAAAGTTCAGATGATGCGGTCCATCAATGTAGTTAACAGTGACAATGACTACTGCCCTAATATATTTGATGGCTCTGCAGAGCATGTCCCAAAGGAACGTCGGGTTCCTACACCCTTTTGGTTTGTGGCTTACTACAGGGAGGGACGTGGTAACCTTATCCATGCTTCCCGGTATCTGGAGAAAGAAATTGGATTATTACCAATGGGCCACATAAAGAAATATGGTAAGGGCATTTTAATCAGAGCCAAAGATCTTACACAGGCCATGATGCTCCTCAATCTCCCCTGTCCATCTGATAGCATGTTTGAATCTATTAAACCACATCGAACATTTAATTATAGCAAGGGGCGTATATATAATGAGGACCTGTATGAATTCTCAGAAGAGGACATTCTCGCTATGTGCCCAGACAGTGTCCAACGAGTAACGAAGATGAAAGGCAGTAAAAATATGATCATCCTCACTTTCTATGGCTCGCATATCCCAGATCGCATTAACATTAACCCCACCTCATTTGAGGTGAAGCCTTTTGTTGAGCGTCCCCTACAGTGTTTCTGTTGTTATGAGTTTGGTCATGGGAAGAGGAACTGCAACAACCAATCCTGGTGTGGTAATTGTTCTGCTCTTGACTCACATCTTACTTCTGAGTGTCGGTCAGAGAGTTACTGCTTTTACTGCAGAGATGCTCACCCCTTGCGTTCTCGCCAATGTAAGATGTACATACTTGAGCAGGATATCCTCCACTTGGCAAATACTCAATTCATTAGCATAGGTAGTGCCAGACGGCAACTCAACTTCAGGCAACAGAAGGATGGTGGTGTGAAGACATACGCCCCCTCCCTTCGCCCTAAATTGGTTGCAGCACCCTCTCAACCCTCTCAAGAGGCAGCTGCTTTTTGCTCTAGTGAGAACGTCTCTAAGGTTACTCTACATAATAGTTTCTCTGTCTTGGAAACTTTATCAGACACTCATTCTGGTGACCCTTCAACTGATGACAATTCTCAGACTTTAGCTAAAGGTGTCCATGTGGTAGAGGTTCACACTGCCACACACTCTCCCAAAAGGAAACTTAAGTCACCTAAACTGCTACACAGACGCCTTCGTGGTTCCTCTGAGGCACTTGACTCTATAGATGTTCCACCTTGTGAGGCAACCATCTCTGTGGACTCATCCATAGTTTCCTCTCAATTTCACCAGAAGCGTTCTCGTGGCTCTGATGAATCTCTTGATTCAACAGAAGTTCCTCCTTGCAAGCTTCCTTCGGGATCATCAGAGGGGCGTGAAGTTAATGTGGATGCCACGGATGTTGTGACTTCAAAAGATTCACTTTCTCTTCCGCTTGAGCAGCGGAGTGATTCTACCACCTGTATTATGGATGTTGATGTATCTGCCTGAGTCAGTGATATCACTGCTGTACAGGACAGTATCAATGTAATTGTTTCAAAGAATATCCCATCTCATATACCTTCATATTCTGCTAACATATCAGATGCTTCAGGGACTCGTCTATGTGTTCCAATTACTGCCCCAAGTACTACTCCTCGGGTTCGCTCTTCTTCTAGTGGCCCAGGATTAGACAAATCTTATTGTTTGAGTAAACCCTCAGGTCGAGGTGGTAGTGGGAAGTACCTCCGTGAGGCTTCCCAAAAATCAGTACTAAAGTAACACCGTTCAAGGTCCTTCAGTGGAATTGCCGTGGCTTGCGTGCTTCTTGGGAGGAACTGCGCGTTCTTCTCTCTAGCTTCTCTCCTGCATGTGTTTCTCTCCAAGAGACAATGCTTGGGGACTACATTCCTGCCAGTCCTCCAGCATACTCTGCATTTTATTCCAATTCATTTGAAGGGCAGGGTCATCATGGTGGCTCTGCCATCCTAGTTCGCCGAGATATTCCATGCACGAGCCAGGAGCTTGACACTCCGCTCCAGGCTGTTGCAGTTAAGGTTTTTATGGACCGCCCGTACACTGTGTGCAATCTATACCTTCCTCCCAGTGTTACAGTTGAGAGGGGTGATCTCAACCATCTTGTACGGGACCTTCCATCTCCCTTTATTTTATTGGGTGATTTTAATGGTCGTCATCCTCTGTGGGGTGACAGTTCGGTCAACCCCAGGGGTGTTTTAGTGGCTTCTTTTATTGAGGATGAAGGAATAGGTGTTAAATACGGGAGATGTGACACATTTTAATAGCCCTACTGGGACTTTTACCGCCATTGACATTTCCCTTTGCTCACCCAGTGCTCTGTTAGATTTTACTTGGAGAGTGTTGCCTGAATTATATGGCAGTGATCATTTCCCTATACTTTTAGAAGGTAACAGGTACGAACCACAGTCTCGTCTTCCTAGGTGGAAATTAGAGAAGGCTGACTGGCAGTTTTTTAGAGAGCTAACTTCATCGGTCTCTTCTGTAGTTGATTTCGGTAGCTCTGACAAGGCTGTAACATATTTCACTGATATGCTCCACTCTGCTGCTCTCAACTCTATCCCTAGAACTTCTGTCTACTTTCCCAAACGTCCAGTCCCTTGGTGGTCACCAGTCTGCACCACTGCTGTGCGGGAGAAGCGCGCTGCTTTCTCTCGCCTTCGTCGCAATCGTGGGGACCCAACTCTTTTAGAGGACTTCCGACGGGCAAGGGCTCGGGCTAGACGAGTTTTAAAAGAGGCCCGACGTGCATCTTGGAAGGCCTATGTGTCTTCAATTAATATTAAAACTCCACTCACCCAAGTGTTCAGGAGAGTCCGTAAGATGGCGGGGAAGTTTTCTCCTAGTTCTCCACCTGTACTTAAGGTCAATGGAATTAAGATCATGGATGGTTTGACAGTGGCCAATACCATGGCGGAGGCATTTGCAAAGGTCTCCAGCCATGACTCTCGACCTCTGGCTGTCAGGCATGAGTTAAGAGCCAAGGAGCGTACTGTACTGGATTTCTCAGGGAACGAGAATGAAAGTTATAACCATATATTTACCCTGAGAGACCTGCATTCTGCTCTCTCTCTCTGCGGCGACACTTCTCCTGGGCCAGACAACATCCCATATGCAATGTTACGACACTTAGGTGAGGAGGCGATCTTATTTCTTTTAGCTTTATATAACAGAATCTGGCTGGAGGGTGTCTTCCCTTCTGGGTGGAGGGTTGCTACCATCCTTCCTTTTCTCAAGCTGGGTAAGGACTCTGGTGTTGCCCTCAATTATCGACAAATTGCCTTGACCTCCTGTCTCTGTAAACTATTTGAAAAGATGGTGAATGTCAGACTGGTATACTTCTTGGAACGGGGTGATTTTCTGTCTCCGTCCCAGTCTGGCTTTCGTAAATACCGTTCCACTACAGATGCTCTGGTCAGGTGGGAAGCTGCTGCATGTGAGGCCTTTGCACGACATCAACACCTTGTCTGTATATTCTTCGATTTAGAGAAAGCCTATGACACTACATGGCAATATGGCATCCTGCAGCAACTCCATTTATAATGCCTGCGGGGTCGCCTTCCACGCTTTCTTAAGCAGTTTATCAGTGGTCGCAGTTTTTCTGTGAGGGTTGGTACAACCCACTCAGCATCTGTTGCACAGGAGGAGGGCGTCCCCCAGGGAAGCGTCCTCAGTGTTACATTGTTTGCAGTAGCAATTAATGCCATTGCCTCATCCCTTCCAGACGGTATAGCTAACTCGATGTACGTTGATGACCTAGCAGTCTGGTTTGCTGCTTCCCGTATGTCAGTGGCAGAGCGGCGCATGCAGCTTGCCCTTGACAGAGTGTCATGTTGGACTGGTTCTCATGGGTTTCGATTTTCTCCTTCCAAGACTGTTGCTATGCACTTCTGCCGCATCCGAGGCGTCCACCCGGATCCGGACTTATTCATGTATGGTCATCGGATACGATGTGTCGAGGAGACTCGCTTTTTGGGTCTCCTTTTTGACAAACGTTCGACTTGTGTTCCCCACTTACATACACTTAAGGTCTCTTGCCTCAAGGCTCTTAACCTGTTGAGGGTCCTGAGCCATACATCCTGGGGGGCTGATCGGGCCACCCTCCTCCGCCTATACCATGTTCTTATTAGGTAAAAACTCGACTATGGGTGTGAGGTGTACTCTTCTGCCACCGATGTCCGTCTCAGAGTTTTAGACACTGTTCATCATGCTGGAGTACGTCTGGCGACCGGAGCCTTCAGGTCGTCCCCAATCCCCAGTCTCCTGGTGGACGCTAATGAGCCACCTCTTGATCTCCGTCGCCAGTCCTTGATGGTTCGTTGTTGGCATCGATTACATCGACTTCCTGACTCCCTACCTTGCTTGGCGGTGTCATCTGATATCATGTTTCAGTAGCCCCTGGCTAGTACAGTGGTAACACGCCTGCCTCGCATCCGTGTGGTCGGCAGATCGAGCCTCGCCCAGGCCCGAGAGATTAAAACTGTTTACTGGGGGGTTGCTGCCATGGCTGGGCACCATGGTGGGGAGTTGGGCTTGCCTGGCTGACGTTCAGGAGAGTATCTCATCAGAGATAGATACCAGAACTAAAACCCTGCAACTTTAACTAAAACTCTGCAACTTTAACTACCTTTTACATTCTCGTGCACCATGGCCCTTTGGCTTCCGGATCAGGAAGGCTATGGAGGAGATGGGCATGGATGACTTCCAGATTTGTCCTGTGAGGGTTCCCAGGGTGGCTCCATGGCTTTTTCCAGAAGTTTTCCCCTGCACCTGCTTTACAGACAAGAAGGAATCTCTTCCTCCTCCAGTGGCTCATTCCCTCTTTTTAGAACATGCCTTCACTCACAGGGAGTCCCTCCCTGTGTACACTGATGGGTCAAAGTCTGATGCTGGAGTTGTCTTTCCTGACTTTTGTCGTGGAGGCAGGCTCCCTTCTGTCATGTCCATTTTTACTGCTGAGCTCTCGGCCATTTTATATGCCCTCCAAGTGATTTTTACTCTCCCTCAGCCTTCGTTTACTATTTTTAGCGATTCCTGTAGTGCCTTGCAGGTCTTGTGCAATTTTAACTCTTCCCATCCCCTGGTGTTGGCCATTCTTGAGTGGCTTGTCCTCTTGGGTCGTCGTGGCCGCAAAGTCACTTTTTGTTGGGTCCCGGCCCATGTGGGTGTTGATGGGAATGAGCGGGCTGACGCCCTGGCTAAGGCTGTGGTCTCCAATTCCCGGCATCCTGCCAGGCGTCATCCTGTTCCTGCAGTGGACCTTCGACCCTACGTAGATGCTACCGTTCGTTCCTGCTGGCAGGACAGATGGGACGCCGTCGGGGCTAACAAGCTCCGCGACATCCGCCAGCGCCTTAGTTTGTGGAGCTACAGTGGCCTGTCCCGCCGGTGGGAGACGGCTCTTGTCCGTCTCCGCATTGGCCACACATTATTGACTCATGGCTTTTTAATGGAGAGGGCTCACCCTCCCTACTGTGATGATAGTCTTGTCCCTTTGACAGTACAGCATCTTATTGTCGAGTGTCCCAGCCTTGGGGACCTTCGTCGTAGGCACCTCTCCGAGTACCGGAGGGGTGACGGTTCTTACAGTCTCTCCCAGGTGCTCGGGGAGGAGGCTTGTAGTGTGGGAGGGAACACCCTCTCCTATGTGGAGGAGGCTGGCCTCCTCCAAAAGTTGTGAATTTTATTATATTTATGGCTTTTTAGATAGTTCAACGTTTTCTTATCTTTTATATATTTTACTTGAATTAGTCAGGGTTTTTTTTTAGTATAAATGTGCCTTTTAGTTTGTATGTTCTTTTATTCATGCTGCCTATCCCTTTCGGGGTGGAGAAGTCTGTTTAGTTTGTGTAAATATTTTATTAATGATGTAGATGACTACTTTGTGTTGGGCGGTATATGACCATAGCTGTTGCACCGCCAAATGCCTCATGGCATTTCTAAATCAATCAATCCACTTGAGATTTCTTTTGATTTCCTTCCGTCTTCCACCTAGTGAGGTGCAGAAATATTATAATAAACAGCCTTGGTGCTACAGGTGTTGGGGAATTGGGCACATCCCCCGGTAGCATATTCTTGAACTGTATATGTGGTCGTCTTAATACCCAAGCCAGCCAATCAGCAGCCAGGAGTTGCAGCCAATCACGTGGCATCCAGCGCGGGGTAATGACGTCCACAGAGCTATACACATAGAGCGATCGACCCAGTGTTATTAGATAGGGGAGGAGTGTCGCCAGCCAGCCTGCTCGGCGGCCATCTTGGAATGCCCTTTGGCTCGCGCTTTCAACTCCCGTACGTACTTGTATAGTATGTTTCTATCCACAGTTATTAACATTTCCCTGATTTGTAAAGCATTGTATCTTATTATCTAAGTATGCAGGTTTTGTTAAATCAATTAACAAGGCTAAGATAATGTCCATAAGGAAAATTATGCAAAGAAATTAAACTTAAACTGGTTTATTAAACAAGACGAATATATATAACTGTAATCTGTCTCCCTCTCCCTCCACTTACCTTACATACATACATACATATTACTCTAGTGTGACATACATACATACATACATATTACTCTAGTGTGACATACATACATACATACATATTATTCTAGTGTGACATACATACATACATACATATTACTCTAGTGTGACATTAATACACATTACTCTAGTGTGACATACATACATCCATACATACATATTACTCTAGTGTGACATACATACATATTATTCTAATGTGACATAAATACATACATACATACTACTCTAGTGTGACATACATACATAAATACTACTCTAGTGTGACATACATACATACATACATACTACTCTAGTGTGACATACATACATACATATTACTCTAGTGTGACATACATGCATACTACTATAGTGTGACATACATATATATTATTCTAGTGTGACATATATACATATTACTCTAGTGTGACATACATACATACACACATATTCTAGTGTGACATGCATATATACGCACATGTTACTATAGTGCGACATACATACATTCATACTGAACAATGTGAACATAAAATACTGATCATAATAGAGATTAAGTACGTTGTATATATATATTATAAGAAGGTGACTGTGGATGAGTGCCAACGATAGTTTTGTTTATCTAACTCATTTCACCTTTTAACCGAAATGTATTTATATTTATTCAGCCATTCATTGATATATCGGTTAAAGAAATACTTATTCATATATTGTGAGTCACTATAATGTAGTTAATATACCATATCATCAATGAAAGACCGAATAAATGAAATATTATCTTCGCGCTCTATGTGTATAGCTCTGTGAATGACGTCATGAAAGGAGTTTCCATTAAACACAATAAATGCATATGAAATACTTTATTACTCGCGTAATACCGGGTGTTTGATAAAGAAGGCGAGAGCACTTCTCAGTTGGTATTGCCAAACTCTGTTCGTTTAGCGGTAATGGAGGTTGCCTACGAAGGATTATTGGGTGTTCATTTTGGTATAAACAAAACTGTGAACAAGAGTAAGGGAAATTTCGCTTGGCCTGGGATGGTTAGTGAAATTCGTAGGTTTTGCCAATCATGCGCCGTTGTCAACGAGTGGTGTCGAGAGGTAAAGTTACCAAAGTACCCCTGGGAGAAGAACCGCTGATAGACACTCCTTTCTAAAGGATAACAGTGGATACCATTGGGCCTATTGAGCCCAGTACCAAACAAGGTACTAAGTACATTTTTATTTGTGTGGATTACGCTACTAGATACTCCGAGGCAATACCCCTATCCGCCATTGACACTCAAAGGGTAGCAGCTGCACCCATTAATATGTTATCAATAGTTGGTGTGCCTGAAGAGTTGGTGTCAGATCGTGGGACACAGCTTACATCTGGGATGATGGACGAGGTAAGGCGACTTTTGTCCATTCAACACAAACCCCACGACCCCATATCATGCCATGGGCAATGGGTTGGTGGAACGGTACAATGGGACTCTGAAGTGCATGCTCAGGAAAATGTGTTCCGAGCAACCCAGGGAGTGGGATCGGTATTTGCCGGAGTTACTGTTTGCTTACCGGGAGACTCCTCAGTCCAGCATGGGTTATTCCCTATTTGAACTTTTATATGGTAGATCAGTTAAGGGCTCATTGACTATATTACGAGAGATATGGGATAAAGAGGTTTCGGAATAGCAGGAAGTAATGTCTACCTATGAGTATGTGTTTAAGCTCCGGGAAAAACTAGAGCAAACGTGTAGACTCGCACAACAAACTCTGAAACAGGCAAAAGTAAA
Source organism: Petrolisthes cinctipes (assembly GCA_033782935.1). NCBI lineage: Eukaryota > Metazoa > Arthropoda > Malacostraca > Decapoda > Porcellanidae > Petrolisthes > Petrolisthes cinctipes. The sequence continues at coordinate 1,452,502 of JAWQEG010000481.1, read as the reverse complement.
ATATAAAAATGCTTATGATCGGAAGGCATGCGACCAACAGTTTAAAGTTGGTGATAAAGTGTTACTTCTCCTTCCTACCAGTCATAATAAATTACTACTGCAGTGGAAAGGGCCGTATGGAGTGGTGGACAAGCGGAACAGGATGGACTACGTCATCAATCAAGACGGGCACGGAAGGACCTATCATGCCAATGTACTACAGCTCTACCGAGAACGGGAGGTGACCTGGGAGGATGAGGCGTTGGTGGCAGTGGTAGAGGAAGAGGTCCATGATGATGAGCTGCCCCAGGTGGTGTTGCCTCAGCTACATCAGCGGGAGGACGTTACGGATGTAGTAGTCAACCAAACCCTGTCTACGGACCAAAAAGGTGATGTGAAGAGTGTCTTATTGCAGTACAAAGATGTATTAATTGATGTACCTGGAAGAACCTCATTTAGGCCCACCATTAGGTCAGAATTAGATTTAATGAAAAAGCTAGACATCATAAGAACCTCAAATTCCCCATATTCTACCCCTATGGTCGTGGTGAAAAAGAAGGATGGATCCCCAAGAATTGGCCTTAATTTTAGGAAACTGAACTCTTTAACAGTATTCGACAGTGAACCCATGGATATCTGACACGGAACATATTTTTGTTAATCTCCATGACGGCAAATATTTCTGTAAAATCGACTTATCCAAGGGTTATTGGCAGATCCCCTTAAGTGAACGCTGTCGGCAGTTTACTGCTTTTCCCACTGAGGAAGTCTGTACGAGTTCCAAGTACTTCCCTTTGGTCTAGTTAATGCTCCAGCAACCTTTAATAGACTAATGAGGACCGTGTTGAGGGGAATAAAAGGAGTACAGTTTTTCTTAGATGATGTTGGCCCTGACTATTTTAGGAAAATGTCGGTCGTCAATCGAAGATTAAAGGCGCTATGTATGCAGGATAATGCAGAGTTTTTAGATATCTGGCACCACTTTTGTAGGGATAGAACATTGTATAGTCGAGATTGGCTTACATCTCAACAGTGTTGGTAAAGCGAGATTAGGAAGAGTGATAGGCGAATGTATAGATGAGATCCCAGCCTCTCAAGACGATGAGAGAAATGCCAACACTGAGGAAGGAGATGGACAGGAAGATAACGACAGGAAGATAACGACAGGCAGGTAGAAACAGATAGGCAGACAGAAACAGAAACGGATACGGTGCCAGATCCAGAGGACAACTCCGAGCAGGATTTTCACTGAACACATCGCGTTCGGCTCCACTGATAAGACACGGGCGTAACAAATTAAACCTTATGTATACAAACGCAAGGAGCATTATTGGAAATAGAGACGAACTGCTTGCATACGTAAATGCCGAAAATCCCGATATAATTAGTATAACAGAAACATGGTTAAATTTTAACGATAAACATTATTTGGCAGAAGTAGCTATCCCAGGTTATCAAGTTTTTGCTAACTGTAGGACACATAAAAAAGGGGGTGGAGTTCTTTTATTCATTAGAGATAACCTGGGTAAAATCGAAATAAATAAAGACAAACACGATGCATATGATTCTATATACGTCAAATTCAAAGTAAATGGAAAACATTTAATCATCGGTACATTATATCTTCCCCCCAAAACTACTACAGAACATGACAATTTGCTATACGAAGAGATAAAATCAGTAAAATAAAATAAAAATGCCATTATATGCGGTGATTTTAACCTTCCAAGAATAAACTGGAAACTTCAGTCAGGCGACAACGAAGGAAAACGTCTGTTGAAAATCATTCGTAAACTCTATTTAAATCAATTGGTAGAAGAACCAACTCTAGATAATAATATCCTCGACCTTGTTTTAACAACAGACCTTGATTTAATCAGTTCATGCGAAGTCGGTGAGCCCCTTGCAAACAGCGATCACAGAATAATAAGATGTAACATAATCTATAACACTAAAATCTGCGAAAATAATCAGTTAGTACCTAACTATAAAAGAGTAAACTTTGACAATACTAGAAAAGAACTAAACAAAATAATCTGGACAGATTTGCTAAATAATGAAGACGTCGATACGATGTGTAATATATTTACAGAAAAACTCCTGTCAATTGAAAAGAAACATGTACCGAGAATAAAGAAACGAACTAATAACCGCAAATCAGTTTGGATGACAAATGAAATTCAGCGAACTATTTATAATAAGAGAAAGGCATATAAAGTATTTAAACGTACTGATTCACGCATAGACTACAATAAATATGTAGATACAAAATGTATGAGTGAAAGACAAACCAGACTTGCCAAGCGTAACTATGAGAAAAATATTGCCCTCGAGTCCAAGACAAATCCCAAGAAATTTTATCAGTATATCAGAAATAATAAAAACGTGAAAGCAAGCATAGGGCCAGTACTAAACAAAAACAATGCCTTAGTTAATGAGAATAAAAATATTGCAACCGTACTAAATGAACATTTTAACTCAGTTTTTACAAAGGAAAATGAAATTAATTTGCCAGAACCTCCAAACTTTTCACAGGTAGCAGATGGTAATAAACTAGAAATTAATGAATTAACAGACGAAGAACTCTTACAATATCTAAAAACACAAGATCCTTTTAAAAGTGTAGGATGTTAGTCCCCCTGACTATTACGTGAATGTCATAGAGAAGTTGTACAACCTTTAAAAATAATATTTAATAAGTCACTAAGCAAATGTAAAGTGCCAGCCCTTTGGAAAAAAGCCAATGTAACTCCTATATTTAAAAAAGGTAATAAAAGTCATGCCGGAAACTACTGCCCAATAAGCTTAACATCTGTTATAATAAAAATATTTGAAAAACTTTTGAGAGATAAAATAGTATCACATCTAGATGAGCAGAACTTAATTCTGGACTCTCAACACGGTTTCTGTGTAACAACAGATCTTGTTTAACAAATTTACTCGAGTTTTTTAACTATATAAGCTGTAATGCAGACGAAAAAGTGCCAACTGATATTATATATTTAGACTTTCAGAAAGCGTTTGACACTGTACAACACAAGCGACTACTATTAAAGTTAAAAGCACATGGCTTGGGGGAACAGTTGTGAACATGGATTGGAGATTGGCTATCAAACCGCCGGCAACGAGTCGTAATTAATGGGGAAGCATCAGACTGGCTGGATGTTGTAAGTGGGGTGCCACAGGTATCAGTGTTAGGGCCAACACTATTTTTAATATATATAAACGACTTAGAATGCGGACTTATCTCGAAAATATCCAAATTTGCCGATGATACAAAAATTGGGGTTACTGCAAAAAGCGTCGAAGACTGTGAAGCCATTCAGAGCGACCTAAACACACTGTCAGAATGGAGCGATAAATAATGCGGATAAATGCAAGGTGATGCATGTTGGTAATAACAACCTGAGACATAATTATAGATTACAAGGCAGAAATCTTGCAAAAGTAAAGGATGAAAAGGATTTAGGTGTCATATTTAGTAGCGATCTAAAGATGAGTGTGCAGTGTTTGGCAGCAAGTAAAAAAGCAAATGTAGTTTTAGGCTTTATTGCTCGGAATTTTAAATATGTCACCAGAAGTAATATCACGCTTATATACATCTCTTGTTAGACCACACTTAGAATACTCAGTTCAACTATGGTCCGCTTGTTATATTAAAGATGCTAAAAGGTTGGAAAGCGTACAAAGAAGAGCAACTAAAATGATCCCTGGCATTCGTAATTTGACATACGAGGAAAGATTAATAAAGCTCAACATGTTTTCTCTTGAAAAACGTAGAACACGTGGGAACCTCATCGAAACTTTTAAAATCCTTAAAAACTTTGATAAAATTAATTATGAAAATTTATTCCAGCTCTGTCCCCAGTCCAGTACGAGAAATAACGGTTATAAATTAAGAGGACAACGTTTTAACACAGAACAGCGAAAGAACTTTTTCAATATCAGAGTCGTAAACTATTTGAATAAACTCCCGGCATCTGTAGTTGCAGCGAATACAATAGAAACATTTAAAAATCGCCTCGATAAATATTTTCAAGAAAATGGGTTTTAATATGCTTTATTGTATTTTTTTTTTTTTTCATATAGTAGTGAGTACTGTAGATGTTAGAATCAGACTTCAACCACTTTCCCTACATGCCTATAAATTTTCCTTGTGCGTTCTTTATAACAAGCAAGGTGTTATTTTCTATCTGTTTTTCCAACTGGTATATCCGGTGGGAGTGGTGGGTGGGGAGTAGCCTTGTCCTTTGCTATCCTTTCCTTCAACACGTAGTCTAGATTAGCATAGTTAAACAGGTAACCTAGTAAAAGGTCACTATGGACCTCCTGTTGCTTGTACTTCCTTTGTATTCCTTTGTATATCCTGGTATACAGTGGTAGTTGGGAGATCACATTTAGAGTTTAGGGGTGGTTTTATCTCGCTTGCAAGGGGCTAGGCTTACAGCTAGTCCATCAAAGTGTACTATTGGGATGACAAAGATGGAGTACCTAGGACATATTATTAGGCCAGATGGCCTCTCGCCAATGCAGACTAAAGTCACCAAGATCAGAGAGACGGCAGGACCCTGCACCAAAAGGCAGCTAAACTCATTCTTGGGATTAGCAGGGTATTATAGGAAATTCATACCGCACTTTGCCACACAGGCTTGCCCCCTCACTGATTTGACTAAAAAGAGACAACCGAACCAGTTAGAATGGGAAGAGGAGCAGGAACGGGCATTCAACAATTTGAAGAGGCCCTTATCTACTTCTCCTGTATTACTGTTACCTGATGTTAAGACCACTTTTACTCTTCGAACAGACGCTTCTAACATTGGATTGGAAACGGTGTTGCTGCAAGAGGCAGATGGAGTAAAACGTCTGGTGGCAATTGCAAGCCGGAAGTTGATGCCGAGGGAGAAGAACTACTCTACCATCTAGAAAGAAGCGTTGGGAGATGTATGGGGTGTGCAGCATTTCCAAGCATACTTGTACAGACAATATTTTGTGTTGGAATAGGATCACAAGCCTCTACATTACATTAAGAGTGCCAAGGACCTTAACCCCTAAATAATGAGGTGGTCTTTGTTATTGCAGCCATATACGTTCAGTGCCAACTATATAAAGGGTGGAGAGAATGTTGGAGCTGATTATATTAGCAGAATAGAGGAGAGCAGGGAAGTATACACATAGCATGTTTACTTGAGAAGGGACGTATTGTCAAGAAAATTGACAATGTAGTTCGGATGGGGAGGGGTTAGTCATATCAGCGGAGGGTCAGTGTTTCGATATAGTGTCCGTGCTTGTAATGAAATAATGTTTCAAGGAGTGTGAGTGAACCTTTCTAGTAATGCGAGTCAATGTATGTGGAGCAAGCGAGAGCGAGGACAGAGTCGGTCTGCATCAGTCATTCAGCAGTCTCGGTCAAGCCTTTGTACTAGCAAGACCTCGTCCTCTCAGTGAATAGCGGCAACAAATACCACGTACTGTCCGTGGAGTTACCCTGGTATACCGGGGCCTCTTACCAGCAGTGCTCTGTTGTCTCTTTTCCTTAGTAAAGTATAAAGTAAAGCAAATTTGCAGCGTTTTGCTGCACTGCTCTGGTACACCTTCAGTGTTTTGGTTTTGTTGGAGGACAACCAGTAGTGTAGTAAAGTAGTTAGTTGCTCCCCACACCAGACCCACAGCACTCGCTGCACTTTTTTTACAGTACGCTAAGTATACGTAGATCAACAGTTATACATAATCAGCAACCAAGAAAAGTTTTTAAATGTTGAAGTATAGATATTAATCAATAGTAATATGCTTACTTCATGTAAAGTGTTATTGTTAAAAAGTTTCCCTATTGATTTTATTGTTTTCGAATACTTACTATTACTGAATACATATTACTACTCAATACTGACATCCCCCCCCCCCACACACAGTTTTCATGGTGCAGTGCTAGATACTACTGTACTGGAATGGGAACCATACTGGAAAATTACAAATGAAGATAATGTCACAAGATACAGCGGCATGGACGTCGAACTTCTGGTGACTATGGGAGAGGTCCTAAACTTTACTTTTCGTATCCTTCCATCAGCAACCTGGGACGACGTAAGGATTCACTTTGCATGGCGTTTCAAATTTTTATCAAGATTTTTGTAAAATAGTGTTTTTTTGTTTTTTGTTTTTTTTTCTATACCTCAACCTCGGGGCTGTAGGCTATCAGTAGCCCGTGACTCTTGCGAGGCCCCGAGATTACTGGGTGTCGCACTAGCTGAGACAGTGGAGCTTCGTGGTGATGTTGGTACCGTAGCTTCTCTTCTGCCCCACTAGATGACGACACCTTATTTATACACGTCACTATCAGGTGAGAGCAGTTACACCGTCACTCACAGCATCTTGGAATATGTTGTGAGTTGAAGACGATGTAGGGGGTATTTTCTTAACGTGTCGGCGTAGCCGACATTCATTGTGGAATAGGATTCAGAACAGTTAAAAGATTTTCACCTAAGCAGGGTGGTAACAATCAACCTCAGGGATTTTGTTAAGTAACATTTGCTGCTTTTCAGGTACTATTGCGGACAAAAGTTTCTTTCTACTCCGGGTGATAAGTCCACACGACTGCTGCCCCCTTTCTGGCCGGCAGGTTGAAGTTGGCTCGAGAACTACACCACCGCGTAAACCAACAACCGAACAGTTGACTGACTCGGATTCAGATAGGAAGTAATTTACCTCCCCCCCCCCTCTCTCTCTCATGTATAGCATATAAATACATTCATTAGTTGATAGGTAATATTAGGTGTAAAGAAGTGATAACTGCACAAGAAGAGAACCCCAGTACTACTATTGAACATCTTGGAACACTGACTGTATATATATAAATATACCATTTTCCTTTTACACATAGCCAGGGTCTGTATTCACTAGGCATATCAGAGTTTTCACTTGCTCATATGCTTGCATTACTGATCTCCCATAGTGTTTCAGGCTTATTTCGAAGCAGTGAATGGATTTGCTATTCTATTAGTATGAGTTTATATTATGATTTCGGAGCAGTGCTGGGTCCTTGTTCTTGCCATGAATGATCGCTTACGAAGAAAATATTATCTTAATTAAAAGTGAACTTTGCTTTTGTGAATAAGGGCCCAAATGTCCTATGGACTGTCATGGACACAAACACACTTTTGTTTCTTTTAACTAGTGGAAACATGACATTATTCTCTACCTGTTGGGTCAAGTGCTTCAGCCACTCGTTTGCGTATTGCTGTGCCCCCTAAATATTGCCCGACTTACATCTTTTTCATGGCACATGTATTCCCTACATTTGACATATCATCAGCTGAACAGTTGTACTCTGATCTTGTATCTGCTACTCATGACTTTTATAGGCTATACGTCTCCCGGCCACACCTCCAGCATCGCCATACTGCCCACTTCTGAACGCTGGATGCACATATACAGGAGGCAAAGGAGGAGGATGAACATGATGGCCTACTGTTTCAAGCCAACCCAACCCCTGACCTACTCCATCGTTACCAGATGTCTAGGGACGCTTTAGTTGCCCTGCAGGAGTGTGCTCACACTGAGTCTTGGCAGCGGTTCACGGACAGCATCAACCAGCAAACAAGTGTGGCTTCTATGGGGCACCTCATCCGTCAGGTTGTTAAAAAGACACCGACCACTGCTCGTCATCACACTCCTGCCGACTATGCCCAACAACTTGTCGATGCTTGGTCAGAACAATCTAGCTCAGCCAGTCTACCCATCCACATACAAGATGCACTCACTTCCCGTGCTGCTGTTCATCGGCTACGTCTAATGTCTGCTCTGTTGCAAGATGATGACGATGATGCAGAGGAGATAACTGAGGAGGAGTTGCGACGTGCTCTCTCTCGGGGTAGAGCTTCTTCCCCTTGTGATGATGGTATTACTTATGCTGTGCTGCGCCTACTTCAACAAGTTCCTGGGAACCCTCTACTTCGACTGTACAATCTTTGTCTTCGTGATGGTTGTGTACCACGAGCCTAGACCAGCAGCACAATAATACCCATCCCTAAGCCCTGCACTGCGAAGTTCAGGCCTATTTCCCTAACTTCCTGTTTTTGTAAGGTTATGGAGAGAATCTTACTCAATCATCTCATGTACAGACTGCAGGATCGCCTTTCTCCATGGCTGTTTGGTTTCCTTCCCCAGTGGAGCACACACCACTGCCTTGTCGACTTGTACTCTCGCCTTAACAGGGACAGTGTGGTGGCCTTCATTGACCTTCGAAGTGCCTTCGATGTTGCTAATAGAGACGTCATTTTGGATCAACTGGTTGACTTTGGGATAAAGGGTAATCTATTACGGTGGATTCGGGGCTACCTGAGTAACAAGACCTCCCGTGTGTTTTTCAGTGGTGCACTCAGTCCTTTGCGCAGTTTTCTTCTTGGTACGCCCCAAGGGAGTGTTCTCAGCCCATTGTTATTTAATATTCTGATGCATCGGCTGCTCACTTCTCTCCCTGATATACCTGGAACTACAATTACGTGCTATGCTGATGATATCTGTGTTCATTCTACCTCACCAAGGGATCTCCAGCGGTTTCTTGACTCCTTCTCTGTGTCCTCCTCTCACTGTGGCATTATTGTCTCCCCAGATAAGAGCAGAATATTCACCTGCCACCTTCCTCAAGCTCGGCCAGTGTTCACCATTGGAGGGACTGTCATTCCCATGTGTTCCCAGTATCGCTATCTGGGCGCGCCAGTCAATATTTGGCCGATTATCCCTGCCACACCTCAAGACCATCCCTTTGTCCAGGACTTATTGGGTCGTCTCCAGCGCCGACTTACACCACTTCAATGGCTCACTATCAACTCCTCGGGCATCTCCATCCCAGTAGCCAGGACTATCTATATTGCTTTTATCCTTTCATTTGTTGATTACCTCTCCCCTGCTCTGATTCAACTTCCTAGGGCTACTCTTGAAACTTTAGAAAAATTTCAGAATAGAGCAATGAGAATAATTCTCGGGTGTCCAATGTCGACCAGGATAGTGAACATGCAGCTTGAGTTGCGTCTTCCCCCATTAGTGGAGAGAATTTATTCTAGTTTTACTTGCTTCACTGCGAAGTGCCTCCATTTCCCACATCTTTCACCCCATTACTCTCAGTTAGTCAGGACTTCTCTTAGACCAAAAAGGTCTGTTTCCTCTATGCTCCGTAGTCTTAATATAGATATAATGGTGCACAGGCGACACTGTACAATCCCACCCATGAAGGCGACTTACTATTACAGACTGATAGGAAACTCTTACATGAAAATTTCATTGACATCATTAACACCCACTCACTTACCCAAACAGTACTCGAACCAACACGCACACAAGTCAGTGTAGAAAGACATAATCCTAACATAAGACACGGGGTCACATCCAACATACTAGACTTATTTCTCACAAACAACATTTCCTTAATTACACGGACACGAGTACTATCTGGTCTTAGTGACCATGAGATGGTACTCATTGACGCAAACATCAAGCCAACAACACAAAAACAATTACCCAGGACAATTTACATGTACAACAGAGCTGACATGGATGGCATTACCCAAGACTTAGTTGAATTTTGTGACTCGTTCATTGACTCAGACCCAATGGCCAGCTCTGTGGAAACAAACTGGACCAGACTTCGTGACTTTATACGTGACACAATGGACAAGCACATACCCACGAAAACCATCACACATAACCGGTCATTACCATGGTACAATAGACAATTAAAGAGACTACACAGAAACAAGGTAAAGGCATACAACAGAGCAAAACGATACAACGATACAGAACACTGGTTAGAATACAAAAACATACAGAAAACACTACAGAAAGAAACTAAACAAGCAGAAACTAAATACACATCCACTTTCCTCGCAGACAACACACAAAACCACAAAAAATTCTTCAGCTTTTTTAAAGCACGCAAACAAGACTCGACCGGTATTACAACATTACTACACAACAATTCCTTGGTTACACACCCACAAGACAAAGCCAACGCCCTTAACACACAATTCCAGTCCGTTTTTACCCATGAACATGAACACTTACCAGACATGCCAACACCATCACACCCACCTATCCCTCCCATTCATATAAACACCCAAGGAATTGAGAAACTCTTATCTGAGGTAGACATACACAAAGCGACTGGACCAGACAATATACCCTGCAGGATATTGAGGACTAACGCTAGCATTCTTGCCCCTGTCCTGCAGGTTATATTCTCACAGACTTTACAGACCGGTGAACTCCCTCAAGACTGGCTTTTGGCAAATGTGACCCCAATCTTTAAATCCGGAGACAGAACCCTTCCCATTAATTATAGACTTATTTCACTTACCTCAGTCCCCTGCAAAATTTTAGAACACATTATTCATAGACACATAATGGACCACTTTGATAGGCAAAATATACTGACTGACAATCAACACGGTTTTCGGCCTAAACGCTCGTGTGAGACGCAGCTACTGGTAACTACTCATGACATCTTGCAGTCCCTCAATGACACAAAAATCAGACAGGTTGACGCCATAGTATTAGACTTTGCCAAAGCCTTCGACAAAGTCCCTCACCAAAGACTACTACACAAATTAGAATTCTATGGCATACAGGGACAACTTCTTCACTGGATTAGAACGTTCTTGACTACCAGAAAGCAACGTGTAGTTCTTGACGGTAGTCAGTCTCCATCTGTTCCTGTGACCTCTGGGGTACCCCAGGGCACTGTCCTGGGTCCCATTCTCTTCCTTTCATACATTAATGACCTCCCACTTTCTCTTTCCTCTACCACTAGACTCTTTGCAGACGATAGCTTAGTTTACAGACCAATTAAAGATAGGAATGACTGCCTTCGACTACAGGACGACCTAACTGCACTTGAAGACTGGGAAGTCAAGTGGCAGATGACATTTAGACCAGACAAATGCCATCACATCCGTTTTACCCGTGCCCATAATGTCATTCCATATACATACCAATTACACAACACCAACCTCAACACAATCACTTCCCACAAATACTTGGGCGTCCACATCTCAGCGGACATGAGGTGGAACACACACATAGGTAGCATCAGGGCTAAAGCTAGTAGGGTCCTGGGGTTCTTGCGCAGGAACCTCAGCAGGTGTAACACAGACACCAAAATTATTGCATACAACACTTTCGTTCGGCCACATTTAGATTATTGCGACACCGTCTGGGACCCACACACTTACAATAATATCAATAAATTAGAGTCCATACAAAACAAGACTGCAAGATGGGCCAGACGTGATTGCAGACACACTACATCAGTCACTTTGCTTAAACAAGACACAAAACTAGACCCATTAGTAACACGAAGACAGATACACAGACAACAGATGATATACAAAATCACAAACAAGTTAGTTGACATAGACAAAGACACATATCTACACCCTACAAGTATACGATCCACTAGAGGCAGCCACAACTTAAAATACCATACATACCAGACAAGCACTGATATATTTAGGCACTCATTCTTTCCCCGCAGCATCCAAGAGTGGAATCATCTCCCATCTCACGTAGTTAATAGCCCCACTCTTGTCACGTTTAGAAATAGGATCACCAATCATTACCTCCCCAATCCTAATCCTCAACCCACAGTCCCTGACCCAATCCACCCTTATCCTAACCCTCTTCCTAATCCTGCCCTGGATCCCTAAATCCACCGCACAACCCCCGCATATTATGCCGCCCATGAGCGGCCCTCTGCGGGACCCTAAAACTTGAACTTGAACTTGAAGACGTCCCCCCAGGGCCCCCTCCGTGGATGCTACCAACACCTGATGTGAGCTTCACACCTACTTCCAAGTCGGAACTACCTTCTCTACAGCGGCAGTTGGCTCTGGAACACATAGAAACAGTGACGTCCTCCATCACAGATCAATACTACCTCTACACTGATGGCTCATTGCAAGTGGATGGTACAGCAGGTTGTGCCGTCTTCTCACCTGACATGGAGTCACCTCCAGGGGGCTGGGTTGGCCGTCGTCTCTGTAACTACTCTAGCTCAACATTGTGTGAACTGTATGCCATTCTGGATGTTGTTAGTGTTGTTTGTCAACGTGGAGTGAATGCTGCCATTTTTTGTGACTCCAAACCTGCCCTTCATTTCCTCTCTAGTGTTCAGCCCACACACTCTACTGTTGTTCAGCAGATTTTATCGTTTTTGTCCTTATTGCGTCATCGTAACTTGACTGTCAAATTTTTATGGGTGCCATCCCATGTAGGTTTACGTCACAATGGTGTACCAGTCCTCTAAGGCTTTAACTCGTTCAGGATCTGATACAATACCTTAGTCCGGAGTTGTAGTCGTAGTAGTTGTTGTTGTTGTTGTGGTTGTTGTGGTATTAGGTAGCGAGCTTGGCGTTGTGGTGTTCTTAGGTAAGTGACTGCACAAGTTTCTTTAGGCTTAATTTATTTATACATACTTATCTCTATACAGGAGTTATATTTAATGCCTTGTCTTATATGCCTGTGTCTCTCTCTTATGGAGACAGGTTATAGCCCTGGGAGTCAGTTTAGGAAATCCTGCATATTAGTTAACCTTCACTGCTTATATACATTCTCTATTGGGAGAATGAAAGGGGGTGGAGTTGTATTTAAGCTCCACCCAATTCTCCTCTCTCTCTTTCTCTTGCTTTCTCTCCCTTTCTCTCTCTTTCCTACTTTCTCACCCTCTCTCTCTCTCTCTTTGTTTGTAATGAGATGACAGGTAAATAGATGAGCTCAGAGGGGAGAAGGAGACCCTCCTTGTGGTTTGGAGAGGGGAGTTGTTTATGTTGTTTCAAGTGGGGCAGCTGTGGTGTTACCCTCCTCTACAGTACTGTACATCGCTCTATCACGCTACCTGCCTGGCCCTCCAGGCATTAAAGCTTTATTTAATAGAAGGCCAGTTCACAATGTTGGTAGGGTTCATAATAAGGAAGATATTAACAATGAAGACATGTATAGTAACCTAAAATAGACATTAAGACATAGGCACATCTTGTACATAAATGAACATAGATAGTATCATTAATACATGAATATTAATACATTGTCACATAAAAATCATCTTAAAATTAATGTGTTTAGCTAGGTGCTTGTTATTGTGTGTATATAAGCTACCCTATGCTAAAGGTTCACACATTAATAAGGGGCCGTGTTGCTAGGCTGTGAAATAACAGTCCTATTCTTTTCAATACAACATAATTCAGTATACCTCGATAGTTCGTTCTTATACAATACATAAATATGATAGTACATGGCAGAAAGATAAGACAGTGGATAATAAACATTGGTACTCAGTTTTATTTTTTTTTCAATATATGGAGGAATCAAATTATATAATAAGGATGATTGAAGCCTATTCTCCTTAAATAACATAATAGTTGCACTTTTTCCGCAACAACTGATAATGAGGAGATGTTAAACAAGTCGACTTTAAATGAAATATGTTGAAAGGTGGAAAAGATTATGTCATGTTGTCAAGCACGTTTATGTTTATTAGGCAAGGTAACGATCCCCTTGGATCGTATTTCCTATGAGTCCGTTTCTTTATAGTAGCCTGTAACCATACCATGTGTAGGGTGATTAGGGTAAATTAATGTTAATTGTGTATCAGCAGGTAAGTATAGATAGTGGAAATTAAAATTGATGATGAAAAGAGATATTGATTAGTAATAGATATGAATGTACATGCATATAGGGCTTGATTAGTATTACTTTGATTCCAAGCAAGTGGAGATTTTGCATCCTTAGGAGATTTATATGCAACTTAAATGCAAAGAAATATGCAAGACAAACATATATGAAGATATGCAACATGGCACTTGAAGTGTTGTGTGTCACTGATGACATCCTCACTAAGTATAATACTTATTGGATGAAAATCGAATGTGAAAGGATTACTTCCATTTTCATAGGGAATTGGTGAAGTACGTAGCTTGGGAAAAACATTTTATCTTTTATGTGAATAATAATGGGATTATGATCTTGTAGTAATATACTACGCATGAATGTATAATAATATACCAAGTAGGTGTATGAAGATAATAAGTAAGATGGTATTTCATCATTGATTATACCATTATATTTCGTAGCTGTTGGAGTGGTAATAATTGTGAGTTAATCTTACCTTAATCGCAGTAAATATTCTCTTAAGAAATAAATGGTTGTCATTTCTCTCTGTTCCTCACCTGCAATTCATTTCCTGCTAATTCACAGAAATAAATAGAAGCCTAAAACATGATATATTATTCCATATATGTAGTTCTTTTCATTCGTTGATCATGTAAAGTTATATAAATCGTATTTAATTTCTGTGCAATGATTTACTCTCTAATACAGTATATACCTGTTACTTTATCTTATCTTGATTTGCAACGGCTTGTCCCGCAACCTTTTTATTTATGGGCTAATGCTTGTATATTACTATCTAAGCCTTACCAAATAGTGTTGATGAAATTCCGCTTAAAATATCCCAATCACGCTTTGGGCTGTGATGATGGTTCTAAGCCATTATTTTTTTTGTATAATAAGCGAGCAATATTATTTGAGTCGCTGAATTCCTTCCTAGGGCGCCCAATGGTGACAGGACACCTTAGAATATAATACATGTAAATTGGGAACTTCATTTGTGTGATACCTGTCAAACAAAACTAGTGTATCATTAAATACCTTATCTGTACACACTGCTCAATGGCAGAAAATTTATGTAATAAGTCAGATACCTTATAAAAATTAATGATAATATCGTTCTTCCCCAATATTTTATTATTTCCTTTTTCTTTTCAACTGTTTGATAAAATTGTAAACGAGAGCTCTCAGAATGTAGACGTCATCTTTATCCGCTTGATGCACTTCTTCGGAGCTTATAGCCGCGAGTATAAACACGAAAACCGTTATATAGGTTGATGTGGGCCACATCCGTAAGAAAAATTATTATATATCATTGGAAACCGATCGGAGTTTTTGTTTATAATTGTTTATATTATTATCATCAATAGTAGGGATAAAATTACTAGGAAGAGGAATTGTTAATGTTCAAGAGATATTGATTGGTTTCATTGTGGATGTTGGGTTTTGCGCGCTTTTACCAATTTCTTTATTCTCTTTACATAAACAATATCAACCGCCTGGTAAAATTATGCATTATTATAGGTTTATTACCTACTAAAGAAGTGTGAAGATTCGATCGGGTACCCGTTATCACTTGGAGTGAACATATTGAGTTATTTGTTTTATTATGTCGGCGATTACGCAATATTTCCATGCAAGCTCATAATTTGTTTTGTTATGTTGGCAATCACGCATTATTTTCATGCAATCTCATAATTTGTTTTGTTATATTGGCTATCATGCATTATTTTCATGCAAGCTCATAATTTGTTATGTTATATTGGCAATCACGCATTATTTTCATGCAAGCTCATAATTTGTTTTGTTATATTGGCTATCATGCATTATTTTCATGCAAGCTCATAATTTGTTTTGTTATGTCCTGATGAAATTGTTGAAATGCAACTCACTGTCGTTCAGTGTAGTTGTCCACGTTGTAACATGGATTCCGTGTGGCAATTTTATATCATATGAAAGACGTATCCATACGCCATATAGTATTTCATGTGGAGTTTTTCCCTTTATTTCCGTATTTTGTAGTGTTTATTGACCGACATATCGATGCAGTCTTCCCATGTGGAGGGATTTTCCTTGTTTCTTTTGCCACGAAGTACTTCTAGTATTTGTACGGTGCTGCCGTTTTGTTAACCCATTAAATGCTGGGAGATATGGTAATATAAACGTTTGCTTAATGTCGTAGACATCAGATACCTTTTATAATATCGAGACATGTATATGGTCATATGAAGTTGGTTTTTATATATATGTGCACTTACCTTTGCGGTTTTTATCATAGTGTTGCTGCCACCAAATATCTAGAAAATGGTTAACCATTGGTAATACTTTATTTGTGTCCTGATTCGGAATTGTTAAGGAAAGTAGATCTATTCCTACTACGTTCCATGATTCGTCCAGGATTAGTGATTCCCGTCATGGAACAGGTCCAAATGTATGGCCTTTATTTGCATTGTCTGCTTCGCACTGAGCGATATATGTGTTTCATCATCTACCCTTAGTTTATGCTAATGGTGTATTGTATGGAGAGTGGTCAGGTACCTATCTCTCCCAGGATGTCTTGCTGCTGTATTATGATATAAGGGTAATTAATACTGAGGGAATCATTATTTGTTGTATCACTATTTGATTGTTTTTTCGTCACGTTTCCTAAGTTTTCTGTAAATAATATCATCATGAAGGGAAAATATGTTTAAGTGACTGGGTAATTTTGGGCCATTATTTTCATCCTCAGTTTTTAATGAATATTTTATTACATTCATCATAGAATTGTTTGCTAATGTTTACGAACCGCATTAAGGTCAAAGTCCATGGGTGTCCTCGGAACTAAAAGGACAAGATGACTGTTTAAGGGATCTACTACTTTATTAATCGTCCTAAAAGATAGTTAATATCAATATGCGGGAGAAATTCCTGAATTGTTAGACATTATCTGGCTAATTTTCCCGTTAGGGTTTGAGGTTATAGTAAGCCACGGATCGTTTGATAATTTGCGAAAACATGTAAAGGATAGCCTAATATGATTTCTCTAAAAGTACGAAGTGCCCATAATATTGCTTTAAGTTTCCTGTTTTGTTACAGAGTAACGAGTAATCTGCGTACTTAATATTCTCTAAGCATAAGTACATACCTGACATAGACCCATTGCTACCTCTTACATAAGTACAGCGCCGTAGCCTACTGAGGAAGCATCTGTACACTCCATAAAAGACAATGAATATTTGGGAACGTAAGAATTGAAGCTTACATTAATTAACCTTTAATGATTCAAAGCTTAGCTGTTTTTCTGGCATCCATACAAAATTTGTATCTTTCTCGAGGGGATTATTTAGGTGTTTAGTTACTTGGGAAAATACTTTACAAAGATTCTATATAAGAACATAAGACCAAGAATGATTTTATGTTAGTAACATTTATTTAGAATAGTGAATACTCTCATTGCTCGTATTTTATCAGATTGTGTATGGAGCACAGGGGCGGTTAAATGGATAACCTAAAATGATAGTTCCTGGTCAGAAACTGAGACATAGACACTTTAAGTTTGAGTCCTACCTAATGTAATCTCTGTATAACCTTCTTTATAGTTACTTAGTATGAAAATAATCAAATCGTTGAGATTAGCGATGACTACGTTATTAATAAAACCAATACGAAAATTGATCATATGCTGAAATGTGGATTAAGCATTACATAAACCAAATGGTCTACGAATGTATTCATAATAACCATGGGAAGTATTAAATGTTGTAATGGGTTGAATTTTATCATCTAATGTTACTTGCCAGTTTCCACTGACCAAGTCTAATGTGGAGAATATCATAGGTTTTGTTTCACCAATGTTAGACAAAACATCTTAAAGGAGGGAGGGAATATTTATCTTTAAGTGTAGCATTATTTAATTTTTTTTTGCAATCAATGACTGGCCTAAAATCACCATTATTTGTTTCTTGAAACCAAAAACATTGGGCTGTTAAAATGGGAGTTAGAATTCTTAATAATGCCTTCATCCATCATTTCATTTAATATTTCGTTTACCACTTTCTGTGTACTATGCGGTAAGGTAGTCTATATGCTCGAGTAAATGGGTTAAGGAGATGTTAGAGTAATGGTATATATTTTTTTTCTAATAATTCACCAGGTAGGGCAATCGCATTTTAATATGTGGCTAGTATAGTGATGAGATTATCACGATAAAGTGGAAAATCGCGTCCACTGACCAAATTTCTAAGTTGCTCCCTTACGACTATCTATTTATCCTTCGGTAAGAACCGATACAATATTTCCTTGTGGTATTGGTCTAACTTCCATCTGTACAGATCACATAGATATGTTCCTTTCTTTACATGAATATTGGTAAATGGTTTATGAATATCAGTGACATTTTCACTGTTTACATTAGTTAAGTAAATTAATCCATGGTTATATATTATTTTACTAGTTCTATTAAGGATAGAACGGTAGTTTGTGGCTGTACATGAGATGGAAGATGTACCTTCAATTTATGGACGAAATTTGGAGTTAATATATTTTTATATGCAGCAATGGCCTTTATGATAATGGGGTTATTTCCCTCATTTTCAATACGTATAGGGTTAACATTACCTGGACTTATATAGTTTGGCCTGGACAATCCTGTATTGGAATACATTAATTCCTAAAATGTATATTTATGTTTAGGGTTTATTATTATAGTTTGTTTAATAAGGTATGATAAACCTAGTTTATAATTTCGTATTATATAAAATTCATTATGAATATGGTTAGTTCCCTTGGCTAACCGTACAGGAAGGGTTAGTTTCCCTAAGACCTGTAATTTATTGCCTGTCATGGTTGACCATTCTATGTCACCTGTTCAATCTTGGTTTATAAATGCTGCTGGGGGCCTAATTTGCTCAATTTGTTAAAGGAATTATCCGATAACAAGGAAACTGCGGCGCCTGTGTCTATCATTAAGGGGGTGTTAGTATGTGATACTAGGACAGGGAATTATAGTATATTATTGGTAAATGCGACGACAGGGCCTACAGTTATATTTTCGGTACGTTTTAATATTGTGGCGGTCTCGTTTCATGCATCATGTTTCGATTGTGCCAGTCCCGTTTCATTTTGTTAAGGATCATGCATTCATCTAAGGAATGCGACTTTGACTCATGTAAATGACTGTATTTATGATTACTTTCGTTACAGTGTTTGCAACGTTTTCCCTGTGATTCCCCTTGAGTAGGTGTGGCATCAAAATTAAAAATCTTCGTACCCTTGGATTGAGTAATCTGTAATTCACGAAGTATGATACGAGATTCCTTCGAATTTAAAGCTAGAGACCCTGATAGTGCAAGTGCTTTTGCTGGTTCACTTGTATTTATTTTGTCCGCCTTAGTTTTAATTATTCTCTGAACCCATGATAATGAATGATGTAGTTTACCATCCCCAAAAACATCAATAAGTGACTGTCTGAATGTAGCATATGACGTTAAATTCTGTGGATTATCTCCCGTATAGTACTTTGAATAATTGTGGGTGGGTAAAATTCTCATTGCTTGCATAGTAGAGTTAATTAGAAGAGCAGAGACAGTCGGAGATTGTGGAGGAGTAGCCATTGTTGGAGAAAATACAGGTTAATATAGTATACCAGATAGAGGCTTTAATGGGGGTAAGGTTTGGAGAAAGAAAGGAATGTACTCGAATGTGTTGGAACCACAAACGAAACTTAGGGAGGTAGAGGAATCTAGCTTGGAGGCTAGTGAATCATTATCAGGGATATTCGAAGTTAGTTATGATACCTTTGGATTAATGGGGGATTATATCTTTACTTTTGTTTTAATTTGGCACTTGTTTTCTGTTGTCTGGGCTGTTATTGAGGAACCTATTTTCTAACATGTTCGTGGACAAGTGAAAAATAATGTAATGTAACATGTAATGTGTACCTACTTTAGTTGACTGTAGTTGCAACGACGATGGGGCGTTGCCTGACGAGGCGATGATGTGGTGAAGGGGCGACGACCGTGAAGTGACGAAGCGATGATTAGTTAGCTCGCACACTAACACACTAACAGTCGTAATTGGAGTGAAGATGATGAACGTTGACTTGTCTTATACGAGAGAATTTACGTATAAGGAGGCGGCGTCAGCGTGGAGGTGATGGAGTGATGGCGTTGTCCTTACGAAAGAATTTACGTAACAGGATCGCCGTAGTGATGAAGTGATGATTGTTTGTTGTGAAGTAGATGAGGTTCTCTGTAGGTCAGTTGCAATTATGTTAAAGCAGGTGTTTCTTGTAGGTGAAGAATTTGTGGTTTATCTCCCTCGTTAGAGGTCGTAAGATTACCCACTGAAGAAATTACTTGAGAGAATTTACAAGCAGATTCCTTCAACTTGTCCTTGAACTATGTTAGTCACTGTACTCCCGTGAAGTCTTTACCTTGCAACTTGCTTTGTTGCAAAACACCGCTGCCATCAAAATGTACCAGTCCTCTAAGGCTTTAACTCGTTCAGGATCTGATACAATACCTTAGTCCGGAGTTGTAGTCGTAGTAGTTGTTGTTGTTGTTGTGGTTGTTGTGGTATTAGGTAGCGAGCTTGGCGTTGTGGTGTTCTTAGGTAAGTGACTGCACAAGTTTCTTTAGGCTTAATTTATTTATACATACTTATCTCTATACAGGAGTTATATTTAATGCCTTGTCTTATATGCCTGTGTCTCTCTCTTATGGAGACAGGTTATAGCCCTGGGAGTCAGTTTAGGAAATCCTGCATATTAGTTAACCTTCACTGCTTATATACATTCTCTATTGGGAGAATGAAAGGGGGTGGAGTTGTATTTAAGCTCCACCCAATTCTCCTCTCTCTCTTTCTCTTGCTTTCTCTCCCTTTCTCTCTCTTTCCTACTTTCTCACCCTCTCTCTCTCTCTCTTTGTTTGTAATGAGATGACAGGTAAATAGATGAGCTCAGAGGGGAGAAGGAGACCCTCCTTGTGGTTTGGAGAGGGGAGTTGTTTATGTTGTTTCAAGTGGGGCAGCTGTGGTGTTACCCTCCTCTACAGTACTGTACAATGGTACAGTTGACAGACTCGCAAAGGAAGCCTGCCATCTGCCTCCTCGTTATGTTGGACGTCCTCTCTCCCTGACATGTTACCTCTCTAGAGTTCGCTCCGCCGCTCTCCTCCCTGTACGGCGACACAGGGATGCAGCATCTCCATCACTCATTACGAGTCTGTCTGCCGTCACAAATATTCCTACCGTCGTCGAGGCCTCATGGTTCGGAGGCACAATGTAGTCTCTGCTCGTTTGAAGCTTGGCTACCGGCCACCGTGGCAGGTTGCTGGGATGGAGGGTGAGCCTTCCTTCACTGAGTGTCGCTTGTGTCAAGCGCCTCGTGCTAACACTATAGAGCGCTATTGCCTGGCCTGCCCCACTGTCCGACACTTGCTGCCCCGGGGCCTGCCACTTATTGTGGTTTGTCGACATCTGCTGAACCATCAGGTTCTGGAGGAACTTCTGGTGCGCCACCCTCGTTTTGGTGGATATAAATACGTCATAATGTAAATATTTGACTGTATGCTTGTGCTCCATTCTGTTATGTTTGCGTGATGTGTGTGTGTGTGTGTGTGTGTGTGTGTGTGTGTGTGTGTGTGTGTGTATGTGTGGTTGTAGTCATTGTATTCTCATGGGTCCCGCCTACCCGTATGTATTGTTGCCTGCCTGTTGATTGACGCTACGGCGCAATTAATAAAAAAATATATATAAAAAAAAACATCCTCCTTCCACCAACCAAGCCGTCTGTCTCCCCCCCCCCTCTCACATTCTCTGACCCGAATACGGAAGATGAAGTTTTACTGATTCGAAATGTTGTCTTGTATATGCACAGGAGCTCACACAAGCGAAGCGCTGTTGCCACGTTGGCCAAGCCAAGTGAGGGGGTGGTCCAGGTGGAAATCTTGTAGAGTGTACAGTCATGGTCAAAAGTTCTGCAATCTGGTGAATAAAAGCTAGCCATTTGATTGAATCTTATGAACCAATATTGCAGAGACCAACAGCTAGAGTTTTGGATAATTTTTCGAAGCCATCTCTATTGGAAGGTGTTACAGGACTATTGACCATGACTGTACCTCAAAGAACAAATACCTCACTCATTACTGCATAAATGAACAGTAAAAATAGAATTCCCAGCTAACTACGAGCCAGGGGGCCACGCAAAATTTCCAGTACACACAGCTCACCTCAAGGAGAGCAGACGTCTGTCTCACCAGCTCAAGCAGAAGCAATAACTATTTATTTATTTATGTATGGATTTGTGTCAAGCTTGTATTTAATTAAATTGATCACATATTAGTAAAAGATGATAGTGAGTGAAATAGTGCAACAAAAAAGCAACAAAAGTGTATATACAGAAGGAAGAAAGGACGATATGCCAAGAAGGGAGCGAAAGAAAAAGAAAAAAGGAGGAGGAAGAGATTCCTTCTTGTCTATAAAGCAGGTGCAGGGGAAAACTTCTGGAAAAAGCCATGGAGCCACCCTGGGGACCCTCACAGGACAAATCTGGAAGTCATCAATGTCCATCTCCTCCATAGCCTTCCTGACCCGGAAACGAAAGGGCCATGGTGTACGAGAATGTAAAAGGTAGTACTGAGACATGATATCAGATGACACCGCCAAGCAGGGAAGGGAGTCAGGAAGTCGGTGTAATCGATGCCAACAACGAACCATCAAGGACTGGCGACGGAGATCAAGAGGTGGCTCATTAGCGTCCACCAGGAGACTGGGGATTGGGGACGACCTGAAGGCTCCGGTCGCCAGACGTACTCCAGCATTATGAACATGGTCTAAAACTCTGAGACAGAAGAGTACACCTCACACACATAGTCGAGTTTTTACCTAATAAGAACATGGTATAGGCGGAGGAGGGTGGCCCGATCAGCCCCCCAGGATGTATGGCTCAGGACCCTCAACAGGTTAAGAGCCTTGAGGCAAGAGACCTTAAGTGTACATAAGTGGGGAACCCAAGTCAAACGTTTGTCAAAAAGGAGACCCAAAAAGCGAGTCTCCTCGACACAATGCATCCGATGACCATACATGAATAAGTCCGGATCGCGGTGGATGCCTCGGATGCGGCAGAAGTGCATAGCAACTGTCTTGGAAGGAGAAAATCGAAACCCACGAGAACCAGTCCAACATGACACTCTGTCAAGGGCAAGCTGCATGCGCCGCTCCGCCACTGACATACGGAAAGCAGCAAACCAGACTGCTAGGTCGTCAACGTACATCGAGTTAGCTATACCGTCTGGAAGGGATGAGGCAATGGCATTAATTGCAACTGCAAACAATGTGACACTGAGGACGCTTCCCTGGGGGACGCCCTCCTCCTGTGCAACAGATGCTGAGTGGGTTGTACCAACCCTCACAGAAAAACTGCAACCACTGAGAAACTCCTTAAGAAAGCGTGGAAGGTGCCCCCTCAGGCCATATAAATGGAGTTGCTGCAGGATGCCATATTGCCATGTAGTGTCCTAGGCTTTCTCTAAATCAAAGAATACACAGACAAGGTGCTGATGTCGTGCAAAGGCCTAACATGCAGCAGCTTCCAACCTGACCAGAGCATCGGTAGTGGAACGGTGTTTACAAAAGCCAGACTGGGACGGAGACAGAAAATCACCCCATTCCAAGAAGTATACCAGTCTGACATTCACCATCTTTTCAAATAGTTTACAGAGACAGGAGGTCAAGGCAATTGGTCGATAATTGAGGGCAATACCAGAGTCCTTACCCGGCTTGAGGAAAGGAAGGATGGTAGCAACCATCCACCCAGAAGGGAAGACACCCTCCAGCCAGATTCTGTTATATAAAGCTAAAAGAAATGAGATCGCCTCCTCACCCAAGTGTCGTAACATTGCATATGGGATGTTGTCTGGCCCAGGAGAAGTGTCGCCGCAGAGAGAGAGAGAGAGCAGAATGCAGGTCTCTCAGGGTGAATATATGGTTATAACTTTCATTCTCGTTCCCTGAGAAATCCTGGACAGTACGCTCCTTGGCTCTTAACTCATGCCTGGCAGCCAGAGGTCGAGAGTCACGGCTGGAGACTTTTGCAAAAGCCTCCGCCATGGTATTGGCCACTGTCAAACCATCCATGATCTTAATTCCATTGACCGTAAGTACAGGTGGAGTACTAGGAGAAAACTTCCCCGTTATCTTACTGAGTTTTAGTATTAATTGAAGACACATAGGCCTTCCAAGATGCACGTCGGGCCTCTTTTAAGACTCGTCTTGCCCGGGCCCTTGCCCGTCGGAAGTCCTCTAAAAGAGTTGGGTCCCTACGATTGCGACGAATGCGAGAGAAAGCAGCGCGCTTCTCCCGCACATCAGTGGTGCAGACTAGTGACCACCAAGGGACAGGACGTTTGGGAAAGTAGCCAGAAGTTCTAGGGATAGAGTTGAGAGCAGCAGAGTGGAGCATATCAGTGAAATATGTTACAGCCTCGTAAGAGCTACCAAAATCAGCTACAGAAGTAACCGAAGAAGTTAGCTCTCTAAAAAACTGCCAGTCAGCCTTCTCTAATTTCCACCTAGGAAGACGAGACTATGGTTCATACCTGCTACCTTCTAAAAGTATAGGGAAATGGTCACTGCCATAGAAATCAGGCAACACTCTCCAAGTAAAATCCAACAAAGCACTGGGTGAGCAAAGGGAAATGTCAATAGCGGTAAAAGTCCCAGTAGGGCTAATAAAATGTGTCACATCTCCCTTATTTAAAACCCCTAATCCCTCATCCTCAATAAAAGAAGCCAATAAAACACCCCTGGGGTTGACCGAACTGTCACCCCACAGAGGATGACGACCATTAAAATCACCCAATAAAATAAAGGGAGAGGGAAGGTCCCGTACAAGACGGTTGAGATCACCACTCTCAACTGTAACACTGCGAGGAAGGTATAGACTGCACACAGTGTACGGGCGGTCCATAAAAACCTTAACTGCAACAGCCTGGAGCGGAGTGTCAAGCTCCAGGCTCGTGCATGGAATATCTCGGCGAACTAGGATGGCAGAGCCACCATGGTGACCCTGCCCTTCAAATGAATTGGAATAAAATGCAGAGTATGATGGAGGACTGGCAGGAATGTAGTCCCCAAGCATTGTCTCTTGGAGAGAAACACATGCAGGAGAGAAGCTAGAGAGAAGAATGCGCAGTTCCTCCCAAGAAGCACGCAAGCCACGGCAATTCCATTGAAGGACCTTGAACAGTGTTACTTTAGTACTGATTTTTGGGAAGCCAAAAACAGTACTCAAAAAATAAGATTTGTCTAATCCTGGGCCATTAGAAGAAGAGCGAACCCGAGGAGTAGTACGTAGACGAGTCCCTGAAGCATCTGATATGTTAGAAGAAGATGAAGGTATATGAGCTGGGATATTCTTTGAAACAATTACATTGGTATTGTCCTGTACAGCAGTGGTATCACTGACACAGGCAGATACATCAACATCCATAATACAGGTGGTAGAATCACTCCGCTGCTCAAGCGGAAGAGAAACTGAATCTTTTGGAGTCACAACATCCGTGGCATCCACATTAACTTCACGCCCCTCTGATGATCCCGAAGGAAGCTTGCGAGGAGGAACTTCTGTTGAATCAAGAGATTCATCAGAGCCACGAGAACGCTTCTGGTGAAATTGAGAGGAAACTATGGATGAGTCCACAGAGATGGTTGCCTTACAAGGTGGAACATCTATAGAGTCAAGTGCCTCAGAGGAACCACGAACTCGTCTCTGTGGCAGTTTAGGTGACTTAAGTTTCCTTTTCGGAGAGCGTGTGACAACGTGAACCTCTACCACATGGACACCTTTAGCTTAAGTCTGAGAATTGTCATCAGTTGAAGGGTCACCAGAATGAGTGTCTGATAAAGTTTCCAAGACAGAGAAACTATTATGTAGTGTAACCTTAGAAACACTCTCACTAAAGCAAAAAGCAGCTGCCTCTTGAGAGGGTTGAGAGGGTGCTGCAACCAATTTAGGGCGAAGGGAGGAGGCGGATGTCATCAAACCACCATCCTTCTGTCGCCTGAAGTTGAGTGGCCGTCTGGCACTGCCTATGCTAATGAATTGGGTATTAGCCAAGTGGAGGATACCCTGCTCAAGGAGGTACATCTTACATTGGCGAAAACGCAAGGGGTGAGCATCTCTACAGTAAAAGCAGTAACTCTCTGACCGACACTCAAAAGTAAGATGTGAGTCAAGAGCAGAACAATTACCACACCGGGAACGGTTGTTGCAGTTCCTCCTCCCATGACCAAACTCATAACAGAAACACTGTAGGGGACGCTCAACAAAAGGCTTTACCTCAAATGAGGTGGGGTTAATGTTAATGCGATCTGGGATATGCGAGCCATAGAAAGTGAGGATGATCATATTTTTACTGCCTTTCATCTTCGTTACTCGTTGGACACTGTCTGGGCACATAGCGAGAATGTCCTCATTATATATACGCCCTTTGCTATAATTAAATGTTCGATGTGGTTTAATAGATTCAAACATGCTATCAGATGGACAGGGGAGATTGAGGAGCATCATAGCCTGTGTAAGATATTTGGCTCTGATTAAAATGCCCTTACCATATTTCTTTATGTGGCCCATTGGTAATAATCCAATTTTTTTCTCCAGATACCGGGAAGCATGGATAAGGTTACCACATCCCTCCCTGTAGTAAGCCACAAACCAAAAGGGTGTAGGAACCCGACGTTCCTTTGGGACATGCTCTACAGAGTCATCAAATATATTAGGGCATTAGTCATTGTCACTGTCAACTACATTGATGGACCCCATCATCTGAACTTTACAATGAGTATCCCCCACCGTCAGAGAATCTTTTGCCTCAAATGCTGCTTTGGCAGCAGCATTTATATTGAAAGTAATATAGCACCGATTAGACCTACAATCACTGTCATATGTGATTCGGATTCGAAGAACTACTCCAAAACACTTAAAAATGGAGTGGATAGCGCCATAGGAAAGGGATGCAAGTACATTTGTTAACATTAACGTGTCCAAATCGCTAACAGGGTTCTTCGACACAACACCCGACCTGCTAGGTCTAGTCTTATTTGCAGCTTTCTGCATACTACCACAACCAGAGAGTGACGTCTCGAGGGCCTGGTCGACCACCGCTAGAGGAAGAGATTGGGGCTTTTCTATATCCATATATCATTGATTTGTTGTTTTTGGCCCCAGGAGCCAAGAACTACTACCTACCGGGCAGATGAGGGGACCGAGCGCGAGGGGGGTGGGGGGAGGGTGGATGGACCAAGTGAGGAGGGAGTGCTGGAACAGGGAGAACTGGAGACTCTTCTGCCGTGGCCACCCCCTTGGTGGGAGTTCCCCGAGGGAGCGAGGCGTCGGAGCTATAGATAGATAGATAGATATGTTACAGTAAAATCTTCAAAACAGTAAATTTGTAAATTTCCTTGATTTTCCAGAAAATTTACAAAGTGACTGTTTCAATCAGTAAATTTACAAAATTACTAAAATTTGTAGGAAATTTACAAATATACTAATTTCAGGAGCCAGTAATTTTACAAAATTACTGATTCATCGATTATGATTTTTTATTATGATTTTTTACACAAACGAGCAGAAGCACACATCATCTAAAGTCAAATGATCCAAATTAATTCACAAAACAGGATTAAAAAGAACATAATGATCTAATTTATTCATAAAACAGGATTAAAAAGAACATAGAGGGTGTGTGTGTGTGGGGGGGGGGGGTGGCTTGCACTATGGTAGTGTCAACAAACTAGGCTACTTATTTGGACATGTCAGACTGGAGTGACATTTGGAGTTACACTTGAGGTCGTTTCTGAAACAAGAACATTTATTTGTTCCGCATCTCTTTGCCCCACGCACACAGTTACATTTTGTGAAACCTTGCCTGCCCACCTGATGCTGATTGATTCTGCTATGACGGCGGAATGCAAAGAAATTACTTTGTCAAGACAGATATCCTCACTCATTGTTCAACAGTCTTTGAGGGCATAACACAAACTGATTTTGGGAAAAGCCCCCTTTTAGCACACCAGCTTTCACCCCAATAGTGATTCATCGATAACGATCAGTAAATTTGTAAATTTCCTACAAATCTTAGTAATTTTGTAAATTTACTGATTGAAACAGTCACTTTGTAAATTTACTGAAAATTCTAGGAAATTTACAAATTTACTGTTTTGAAGATTTTACTGTAACAGATATACCTAGTGGGGGTGGCAATATGTATGAGAGTATGTGTTGGCCCTACCCAGTAGAAGGACTAGCAGAAGGTACAGGTGAGGTCAGGTCAGGTCAGGTGAGTTCAGATCACACCACACCTTACAGGGTCACACAATTTTAATTATTTTTCTATCTTTAAATAATATATTTAACAAAACTTTATCAATTTGATACAGTCCATCATTTAAGTTCATAGGGTTATTTGATCTTATTAATACCGTCTCAGCAATTAACCTCTCGACATTGGAATTTGATTTATATACATTTTTTGCTTCATTCCAGTTAATACAATTATTATAATTTTCTACATGTTTTAAAATACCACTAGATTCCTGTCCTGTTCTAACAGAACATTTGTGTTGTTTAACTCTCTCTTCTAAAAGTTTTCCTGTTTGGTCAATATACACATCATTACATGACTTACACGGTATTAGGTATACACTACCAGCATCAACTGAAGGACTATTTTTTATCAGTGAAGATTTCATAGTTTGTTCATACCGAAAGACTTCTTGAATATTTAGGTTACGTAGTATACGAGTTAAAGGAGTTAGATTTTGGTGGAATGGTAAAGCAAGTATGTTTTTCTTTTTAAAAGGCTCTCTATGACAACTACCATAATATGTGTTTTTAGCCTCATTTAGACATATATCTGAATTCTTTGGGGTAGCATAATTTCTTGGTTAAATGATAAATGTAGTTAAATTCATTATCGAGAAATTTAGGGTCACAAATTCTTAGGGATCTCAAAAACATACCAGCAAATGTTGACTCTTAAACTTTTGCGTGGTGATTTGAATAAATATGAATGTATGAATCACCCATTGTGGGTTTCCTATATGCTTTGATTTTAAAACCATTGTCGTTGTTTATAATCAGTGTGTCCAAAAAGGGTAATTTACCTTCACTTTCTTCTTCAATTTTGAATGAAGTGGAAGATACTAGATTATTGAGATGCCTTAAAAATTGTGATGGGTTTTGGCTGAAGGCCAATAACACAAAATATCATCAACATATCTGAACCAAGGTAATCTAAAATTACAAATTTTTGGCATAAAATGAGTTTCAAAATATTCCATGTACAAATTGGATAAAACAGGAGATAGAGGGTTCCCCATAGCAAAGCCGAAAGTCTGTCTGTAAAATTTCCCTTGCACAGTAAAGACACTGTTAAGTACACATAACTCAATTAATTTTATAAAGATATCCTTGCTGATTGGTAAGTCTATTTTATCTAAATCCTCACAGAGATAAGAGAGGACATCTTGAACAGGTACTTTTGTAAATAAGGAATTTACATCAAAACTTATTAATTTACATGGTTCTTGATAATTTATGAATTTCTGTATTAAGTCAGTAATACAGAAATTCATAAAAGTTTTGTGAGCCACTTGGATAATTTGTAACTTCCACACCCTACAGAACTTATGATGGGGCGAAGAGGCTTGTCTTGTTTACAAAAGATTTAAGGAGTATCGGGTTGTCTTTTAGTAAGGTTTTCAATTTCGTGGTGAATCTTGTTTTTACTAGTGGTAGGATCTTTTCGTAGTTTTTCATATGTTTCTTGGTCAGCCAATAGGTCATTGAGCTTATTGGTACATGTAAGGCTATCAAGTATGACAATAACACTTGACTTATCTGATTTCGTAGTATGTATGCCTTTGTTGTCCTTTAAGTTTTTTATGGCAGCCTTAAAACACTTTGGTATATTTACCTGGAGTGAACCATGATAGAAACTATAGACACAACCTCTTGCAAGCTGTAAATAATTTATTACATGATTTTCGCATGTTTTTTCCAGATTAACTAATCCTTTTTTCACTGACACCATTTTCACTTTATTGTCCGCAAAAGTAAAGTTTATACCAAATCCAAGTACCAGTTGTTCATTTTTAGCAAGGGGATGGGACGAAACAACATTAATGGTTTTAATTTCAAAGTATATAGGAAACCCACAATGGTTGATTCATACATTCATAATTATTCAAATCACCATGAAAAAGTTAAGGAGTCAACATTTGCTGGTATGTTCTTAACAGCCCTATGAATTTGTGTCTCTGAATTTCTCGATAATGTAAATATATTTATAGTTTAACCAAGAAATTATGCTACCCCAAGGAATCCACAGATGTATGTCTAAATAAGGCTAAAAACACATATTTTTGGTAGTTGTAACAGAGAGCCTTTTAAAAAGAAAAACATACTTGCTTTACCATTCCACCAAAACCTAACTCCTTTAACTCTTTTAACCACTAGACTCTTTGCAGACGATAGCTTAGTTTACAGACCAATTAATGATAGGAATGACTGCCTTCGATTACAGGACGACCTAACTGCACTTGAAGACTGGGAAGTCAAGTGGCAGATGACATCACATCCGTTTAACCCGTGCTCATAATGTAAATCCATATACATACCAACTACACAACACCAACCTCAACACAGTCACTTCCCACAAATACTTAGGCGTCCACATCTCAGCGGACATGAGGTGGAACACACACATAGGTAGCGTCAGTGCCAAAGCTAGTAGGGTCCTGGGGTCCTTGCGTAGGAACCTCAGCAGGTGTAACACAGACATCAATATTATTGCATACAACACTTTCGTTCGGCCACATTTAGAGTATTGCGACACCGTCTGGGACCCACACACTTACAATAATAATAATAAATTAGAGTCCATACAAAACAAGACTGCAAGATGGGTCAGGCGTGATTACAGACACACTACATCAGTCACTTTGCTTAATTAAACAAGACACAAAACTAGACCCATTGGTAACACGAAGACAGATACGCACACAACAGATGATATACAAAATCACAAACTAGGTAGTTGACATAGACACAGACACATATCTACACCCTACAAGTATACGATCCACTAGAGGTAGCCACAACTTAAAATACCATACATACCAGACAAGCACTGATATATTTAGGCACTCATTCTTTCCCCGCAGCATCCAAGAGTGGAATCATCTCCCATCTCATGTAGTTAATAGCCCCACTCTTGACACGTTTAGAAATAGGATCACCAATCATTACCTCCCCAATCCTAATCCTCAACCTACAGTCCCTAATTAATTAAAATAAGAGGAGATAAAAATGTATAGAAATATAGCTTTCCAAATGGAATAATAGATCAATGGAATGCATTACCGGAAGAAGTGGTGTGTGCCCAAAACAGACATAGCTTTAAATAAATATATGATAATTGGGTTATTTAAACGGGACATTACCACTTTTACTCAATCCTTGAAAGATACAAATAGGTAAGAACAAATAGGTAGGAACACACTTTTAGTCCGGTAAGTGTTCATTCAAAGTGTCCACCCTCAACACACACACACACACACACACTGTTACTCTGGTAATTGTTCAAAGTGCCCTCCCTCATCATTGACATATTGCACATACGAACTTCAACAATAAGTAAATAAGCAAAAACATATGACTGTTAACCTACTTTTACACTACTTTGTATTATAACTTAGCCTGGATGAAAAAAAGGGGAAAATTGCATATCGGTGTTTGGAAAGACATCCGACCAGCAAAATTATAGCCAGAACTGAAGTGGTACGGTAAATCCTCGATATAGAGTGAATAAATACTTGTGTCCACCACTACTTCATTTTATACTCAGTCCCGCATTAAAGACGACCAAAATATTTTTCCCAGGTTGTGTTATATACAGACAAAGTGATTTTACAAGCTTGTGTTAAAAGGGTACAGATAAATTTACATATCATTATCAAGGGACTTCTGTGAGTCAAAACCAAATAGCTTCAGTGGACTGTATGGAGAATATTCACATATAAATTCTTACCTTTGGTTGACACGTGAATAGAGTGGGTGTCGGTGTTGGAAGGCGAGGGCTAATGGCATGGACTTAAAGCCTTCCCTAGCCATGTAGTAATTACACTCACCCGTCATACTGAAGTCCTCTGACATCACCTGAAGTAACAAATGAATCAAAATAGAGCAATCACAAACAATCAAGAGGAAATAAACACGAACATCGAGTTATCACAAACATTTAAAAAACAAAAACAAAAACAATCATAAACAAATTAAGTAGAACTGAAATTATCACAAACAAATAACAGAAAACAAAAGTAAACAAACAAACACTAACCTCACGCAACAATCATTCAAAAACAATGAAGAGACAAATAAATTATTCACAAATAAATACATTAGTGAAAAAATTTCAGCCTGGAAATACCACAAACTAATAAATAAGAAAAAACAAACACTAACCTAAAACAAGTGAATCACATGAAACTAGAACAAACAAACAAACATCTGTATAAATCAGTCACAAACAAAAACAAAAAACAAACATAAACACTAACCTGATGTAACAAGCAACCACAAACAAATAAGAACAAACACACACTAACCTGATGCAAACAATCATTGATAATCAAGTAAGTGAAAAGAAACACCAACCTGGATTTGGAATCATCATCATCATCATCATTATCATAAAAACATTATTATTATTATTATTACAATAATACGTTTCTCCCATGCATATTTGTATGTCCCCTATGGTGATGGTAATATGGTCCTTCGTATGTTTTCATTACCGACCTCGCCACCAATGTGTTTCAAGATCATTTCGAAGTAGTGGACAAATTTCTACCTCTTGAAGTAGGCCTACAGTAACGAGCCATAATAAGTATCCAGGTCTGCTTTGAATAGCCTGATGGAGTATTAAACCATCTCCAGCATGTATATAGAGACAGGAAAAACGTTATAAATTGATTACCGGTACTTCACATAATTGAAATTTCAACATGATTTGGATCTTTATTATGGCTCGTGACTGTACTATATAAAAGTCTATGATATATGGTTTGAAAGTAGTGGCGGGTTCTATTGGGTCCTTGCCTTATCAACAACATTTTAGTTAAAAGGAGTGAACTGTAATAAATACGGTTCACACACACAACACACTCTCACACATTTCAAACCAGTGGGGGGTTTTGTAGGGCGAATGAACTCTTACCACTGCTTTTAAATCACGATAATGACTCGTACTTTAAGAAGGAAAAATGGTCCATTGCTTCGAAATGAGCCTGAAACACTTAGGGGGCGAGATCAGAAATGCAAACGTACGAACAAGCGCAAACTCTGATATTATTTTTTTATTCATTGCTCAATGGCTTCTAACAATTATTGATTGGCTACGAAATATAAGGTTGGGCAAGATCCTTGAAGATCTAACAAACACACACACACACATACACACACACACATACACAAAAATATTACACAACATGAGAATACAGAAAAAGAATGACCTTATAAACTACTTAAATCCATCAAAACGAGGGTGGCGCATGAGAAGTCCCTCCAAAACGTGGTGGTTCAGCAGGTGTCGACAAAGTACATCAAGCGGCAGGCCCTAACGAGCCGAGACTACATTGTGCCTCCGAATCATGAGGCCATAGCGACGGAAGGGATACATGTGTCAGTATCACTCGGCAGACAGACTCGTAGTGGGTGATGGAGACTCTGAAGGGCTTCTCTGCATCCCTACGTCTCCGTACAGGGAGGATGCAGTGGAGCGGACTCTATAGAGGTAGCAGGTCAGGGAGAGTAGGACGTTCATCACCACAAGGAGGCTGACGTCATGCTTCCTTCGCGAGTCTGTCAACTGTAGCATTGTGATGTAAACCGACATGGGATGGAACCCATAGAAATTTGACAGTCAAGTTACGATTACACAACAAGGCCAAAAACGATAAAATCAGCTGAACAATGGCAGAGTGTGTGGGCTGAACACTGGATCTAGATAGACAGAAAGGCAGGCTTGGAGTCACAAATGATGGCAGCATTCACTCCCTGTTGACACAGGTAACCAACAGTATCCAGAATGACATACAATTATAATGTGGAGCTGGAATAGTCCTAGAGACGAAGGCCAACCCAGCCCCCTGGAGGTATCTTTAAGTCAGGTGAGAAAACAGCACCACCTGCTGCACCATCCGCTTGAAATGAGCCGGCAGTGTGAAGCTGTAATGGAGGACGTCACTGTTTCCACATGTTCTAGAGCCAATTGCAGCTATAAAGAAGGCAGTTCCGACTTGGAAGTAGGTGTGTAGCTCACATCAAGCATAGGTAGCATCCACGAAGCATCCCTGAGGGGACATCTGCAACCTTTATATCTAAATTAAAGCTTTTGAGCACAGAGGAAACAGACCTAATAAGAGCACGTCCAGCGTACAGTATGGGAGGGATACTGGAGTTTGGTCCAAGAGAAGTCCTGACTGACTTTGAAAAGTAGGGTGAAGTATGTGGGAAATGGAGGCACTTGTAAACACTTGGGACAGTGTTATACACGGTAACAATTTATTGGTAAGTACAGAGGTTGTGTAGTAGCAAGCACCTTGTAGCTGGGTTACCCGCCTGCCGTAGTAGTGTTGTGTGTGAGAGAGGTAGCTGCTGCAGAGGACACGTGGTGAACTTGGTGTGGACAGGTAGTGGCTGGAGGTACGGTAGGGCAAGGGAGAGAGGTGTTCCCAGGTGCGGAGCTCGCGGCCAAGTGAACGAATAGTGGCGGTAGGGCCGCTCAGGCCAGCCAGGGTTGGCTGCGCGCGCCGCACAGGTAGGACAGGTGAAGCTGAAGATGCGTGGCAAGGACAGGTGAGATGGAAGATGCGTGAAGGTGCTTGATGTCGTTACACACTTGACAGCGTAGCATGTAACATTAGAATAAATTCTCTCGACTAAAAGAGGAAGACGCAACTCACGCTGCATATTCACTATCCTGGTTGACATGGGACAGCTAAGAATCATTTTCATCGCTCTATTCTGAAAATATTTTAATGTCTCCAGAGTAACCCTAGAAAATTGAATCAAAGAAGAAGAGAGGTAATCAACAATGGAACGAATTTAAACAACATAGATGGTCCTGGCCACAGGAATAGAGATGCCCAAAGAGTTGTTAGTGAGCCGTTGCAGTGGTTTAAGTCAGCACTGGAGGAGACCCAACAAGTCCTGGACTATAGGATGGTGCTGGTTCCTCGCAGAGATAACAGCAGAAATATTGATCGGTGAGCCAAGGTAGTGGTACTGGGAACACAGGGGAATGACAGTCCCTCCAAAGGGAAAGACTGGCAGAGTTTAAGGAAGGTGGCAGGTGAATATTCTGCTCTTATCTGGGAAACAATAATGCCTAAGTGAATGAGTAAAAAAATTGTTGGAGATTCCTTGGTGAGACAGAATGAACATCAGCATAGCATGTAATTGTAGTTCCAGGAATATCAGGGAGAGAAGTGAGCAACAGATGCATCAGAATATTAAACAAAAATTGGATGAGAACACCCCCTTGAGGCGTACCAAGCTGAAAACTGCACAGAGGACTGAACACACCACTGAAAAACTCACGGAAGGTATTGTTACTGAGGTAGCACCGAATCCACAGCAAAATATTACCCTTTATCCCAAAGTCAACTAGGTGATCCGAAATGATGTCTCTATTAGCAGATGTCTCTATCGAAGGTCAATGAAGGCCACCACACTGACCCAGGAGAGGTAAGAGTACAAAT
Organism: Petrolisthes cinctipes; assembly: GCA_033782935.1. Lineage (NCBI taxonomy): Eukaryota > Metazoa > Arthropoda > Malacostraca > Decapoda > Porcellanidae > Petrolisthes > Petrolisthes cinctipes. The sequence continues at coordinate 1,417,066 of JAWQEG010000481.1, read as the reverse complement.
TGACGAGGCAATGATGTGTGCTCCGCTGGGGAAGGAAACCAAACAGCCATAGAGAAAGGCAATCCTGCAGTCAGTACATGAGACGGTTGAGTAAGATCCTCTCCATAACCTTATAATAACAGGAGGTAAGAAAAATAGGCCTGAACTTTGCTGTGCCAATCATAGGGATGGGTATTATTGTGCTCATGGTACCAAATCCGTGACCAAGACAAAAATTGTACTGTCGTAGTAGAAGATTCCCTGGAACTTGGCATATTAGGTTGAGCACAGTATAGGTAATACCTTCATCACCAGAAGTTGAAGCTTTACTCCGAGAGAGAGCACGGCCTATCTGTACTGCATCATCGTCATCATCTTGCAACAAAGAAGACACCAAACAGAGCTGAGGGACAGGAGCACAGGAAGAAAGTGCATCTTGTATGTGGATAGGAAGATGACTGGCTGGGGTAGATTGTTCCGACCAAGCATCGATAAGTTGTTGGACGTAATCATTGGGAGTGTGATAACGGCCAATGGTGGGAGTCTTTTTAACAACCTGACGGATGGAAGCCACACTCGTTTTCTGGTTGATGCTGCCTGTATACCGCTGCCAAGACTCAGAATGAACACACTCCTGCAGGACGATTAATGCATCCCTGAATATCTGATAACGATGGAGCAGGTCAGGAGTTGGGTTGGCTTGAAACAAAAGGCCATCAAGCTCAGCCTCCTCCAATGCCTCCTGTATAGGTGCATCAAGCATCCAGGAGTGGGTAGTACGACGAGGATGGAGGTGTGGCGTGGAAACATATAGCCTGTAAAAGTCATGAGTGGCAGATACAAGAGTATAATTGGTTAGGTGAAGAAAGGTCAAGAGAAGGGAACACATGGTCCATAAATGAGATGTACCGGTAAGTCAGGAAATATTTAGGGCTCGGTAAATATAGCTAAGCCAGGTAGTTTCATGGTCACTCGGCCGCGCACCTAGAGTGACGTCACAATGTATCTGGGAAATGATTGGCCGAGATTGGGTAGGGTTGGAGAGACTCCATCCCCATATCCCGATACATCGTGACGTCATGCGCAGAGCGTACCAGTTTTCATACAGGTTGCCCGCCCACTGAAACTACCTGGCGCAACTATATTTATCTTGATTTAAGGGGCACAGCAATACTTTAACGAGTGGCTGAAGCACTTGACCAAGCAGGTAGAGAATAATGAAACCGAAGTGCGACGTGATCAGAGAATAAAGCTGGCACGGAGGAGCACTAGACCTGAGATGCTATCAGGCCAGACGAGAGGATTTAATCCAGAGTACCTTCCCGGCAATGAGTGGCACCGCCAGTGTCCCAGTGTGTCAGATGATGCTTACGATGTATAAAAGGAAACAAACACCATTACGATTATTAGAACCTGAACCATCACCCAGGTCAGAATGCCGAGCTTTGAAATCTCCCATATACACCATACCACGCACTGTAGGAGAAGGAAGAGCCTCAAGAGTGAGCCTAGCTAGAGTAGAATTGATATTACATAATTATAGTACCCCAGGTAAAACCTCAAAAAGGTCATGCAAGGATCGGTAGAGGTAAGGAGGAGGCGATGTGGCAAGGAGCTATGTATGTACTGTAAGTCAGGAGACCATTCCTTACTAGATGAACATATGACACATGGGAGAGAAGGAGATTGCCCAGTAGCGTGAGGCCGTCCTGGAAATGCTGCTGAGAGTAGAACAATACCGGGATGGAAATGAAAAAACGTAGGCCTTGAATTAACTGAGGTTAGCATAACTGGTGACACCACAGACCTTCCAGGAGATGACATCTAGCTGGGAATCAATAGCGAACCCTGTGTATGGAGGTAGAAGTCCGGAGAGTGGGAGCAGATGAGCGACCAAAAGGAGATGGACCAAGAGAAGGAACTGACTTGCAAAGCTTCTCAAGACGAGAGGCAATATTGTCCATCTTTTCGGTGAGAGTGGTGACAGTTGAGATGACGGCTTGTTGACCCTGAACCAAGGTGAAACGTTTGAATTCAGTAGCAGCCTGAGCTGCAACCAGTATATCAATCCTGGCTTCAAGGGCAGAGAAGCGGTTCTCGAAAGCCGTATACATAATGCCATGAGTGAAGAAACGACTTGCGGAGGGTCAGATCCGGAGGTGAGGCAGTACTGGTGGGAGAAGCAGACTGGAGTTGATGGTGGTGGTGGTGGTAGTGGAGGTGGCGTGGCAGTAGAGGTACGAGTCTGGGCCTGGCGTCGATCACATCCATGCCATACATTAACCCCCGGCTGAAGGCATCGTAAGGATGTAGCTTGGGAATTTCCGAGGCCCCTCCGGTGAGTCCTGAAGAATGAGAGGCAGTGACAAAAATTCAACAGCTTTGAATCTATCAATGATGTCCTGCCGTTGTCTGGATATATAGACAAAACGAAAGGTGAAGGCAACCATCTTGACTTCAGCCAGCTCACTCCGTAGTTGGAACGCCCTGTTGATAGCAGACAGTCACCATAGCTTTGTGTCTGTGGATGGGTTTCCAGTGAAGGAGAGCTTGACATACGCGTCTCTATGGGCAAAAGCAGGAAGGTCAGACAAGGGCCGGGAGTAGGCAGTGTGAGAAACACCAGGTTGAGGCATAAAAGGTATGTCGTGCTCAGCTGAAGCACACCTCGCAATCTTGGCAGCCGAAGGCAAGCAGTCCACATTATTAGATGCTACTGACTCAGAAGAGACTTCTACAGGTAGAGGTGGACGGCTGCAATCCAAGTTGCGGAGTAGCCGAGGACAGGGGGGGTAGGGTTATGTTGGGGTAGCTCAGGCCAGTGGTCTTCTATAGTAGACTCGTCTTCCTCCGACATGGCTAAGTTGTCCTCCAAACAGGAAGCAGCATCCGACCAGGAGCTCTCCATCGGGCCAAACAAGGCCTCGATGTGAAGCAGCAAACAACTGAACAAAGTAACCACCTCATGAACAGTCAGCCAGGGAAACACACACACACATACACGGAACTCAAGAGTACAAACTCAAGAGTACAAGATAACAGACAAACAACACACGGAAACAACACACAAACAATAATGCAGAAACAACAACACACAAGCAATAACGCAGAGACAACAACGAAAGGCAGAACGCCACGGAAACGTCTTCACATTATCAAGGTTGGGGCGAGACTGTCTGAGAGGTTTTGTGAATACCGTCTCTGATATATAAAATTTGCTGTTGTATTCTGAAGATTTTGCTTGTATAGGTGAACTGCAATTTGACATCGGTGATTCAAAAGAAAAGTTACTCAGAATACATATTATTTTTATTACATGTATATTATACGCTGAACATATGCATTGTAAAAATGAAATACAGAACTTATTCACAGTGTTTAAGAAGCAATAGCAAATAATATTCAAAGTGTGATCAATTTTCATGAATGCAAGCTCTTACCCTTTTTACCATGTTGGCAGAGACTTTGTTTAGGGTTGCTACAGTAATGTTTGCAATTACAGTTTCAGTGTTAGTTTTCAGTTCGTTAATATGTTTGGGTTAGTCTGAGAGATCACGCCTTTCATGTGATCCCATAATTAATCGGGAAGTGTTAAGCACACACAATTCTGGCACACCCCGTCGCCGGGCGAACTGAGGAAAGGCACCACCACCACCAGAGCCTCCCAACAAGACCCCGAGATGGAGGAGGCCACCGACACTAGTTCCTGCTCCACCTCCACCACCACCAAAGATGACACCACCGACGACAACATGGACCTGGAAGATGGAGGGGGATGGCAGACGGCGGGGAAAAGAAAAGGAAAAGGAGAGAAGGACAGACAGTCCAACAACCAAACCACCACCCCTTCTGTCACCATAGAGTGGTGGATGTCTGCCTCTCCAAGTCTTGACCTCTTCTCTCAACACACCTCACGCTATCAACGTGTGCCAGTCGGGCACTGCCCGATAATGAGGACAGGAGTTACAGCGCCTAATGTTATTTGGAAAATGCCAATATCTAGAAGAAGCAGTAGCGAAGCATCGTCAAAATAGGCTACTCCTCTCCTCATTCGATGTGGTTTTATGCCACTTATTGATATTAATTATCATTAAACCTGGAACGCAGGTTAGTAAGTTTTGTCAGGTCGATATACACTTCCTTTCCTGGAGCCTGCTGCTTGGTGTGCTTTGTTGACACCTGCTGAAGCACCATCTTTTGGAGGAACTTCTGGTGCGCCACCCTCGTTTTGGTGAATTTAAATAGCTTATAAGGTAATTCTTTGTCTGCAATTTCGTGTTTCGTTTTGTTATATGTCCGTGTGTGTGTGATAAACGTCTGAGTTTTACCAGAGTTTATTGAAGGGACCAAGCTATATCGTATAGCGAGTTTGATTAGGAGTCTTAACTAGATGATGGCTAGTTAGAGAGTGTCTATACCTAGTGAACAAGACTCCTGTTGGGCAGAAGATTTAGTGTTTTATGCCTATCGACTCATGGTGGTGGTCATTAAGGAAGTCAGTCTTGTTACATCAACACATCTTCCCCCAGCCTACAAGGTTGCTATCCTTGCTCTTACAGCCGGATACCTACTTACTGCTAGGTGAACAGGGACATAGGGGGCTGGGAAAATTGTCCACCACTGACCTGGGAATCGAACCCAGGATCTCTCGCCTGCGAGGTGAGTGTGCTAACCATTGCACCATCAGCACCTCCTCTGTGGGGCCAGTAACCCAATTGTGATCTAGTGACGCTTATGAATATATGCTGACTTATTGGTTCCCATGTAGAGGGATATCTCTCACGATCAGAACTAGTTCTGTTGAGAAAGTTGTTGAGTTTGAGATAGATCCTGATACATGTGAGTACATTGTAGGTTTACATGGGAAATAGATATTGAATATATATGTAGATTAACCGGTACATGATAGAGAGATGGTTGGAGCATCGTGGAAAACTTGATTGAAATAATTATGTACACTCGCGGTCAGAAGTCGGGTCTTGATCCCCTGGTACAATTAATCGCACCCAGGAGAAGGTTGAAGGTTCGAACAACGGTACATCGTGAGGAGAGCGGTGCAAGGTGCAACGTTGTTCGAACCATAAATCCTCGTCTGGTTCAATTGAGATTCATAGTGTCAGGGAATTGGGTCACAACTTCTGGCAGCGAGTATACATTTACATGGCGTGCAGCATGAAGTTGCTACGTGTTGGGCACGTTGCGATAGCTAGTGGTAGCTGGTAACACGGACCTACACGCCAGTCTCGCCCCAACCAAGATCAAAAGAGTTTCTCTCTGGATCTAGGCCCCAACCATGGTGGTGTGCAGACGTTTCCCTGGCGTTCTGCCTTTCGTTGTTGTCTCTGCATTATTGTTTGTGTGTTATTGTTTCTGCATTTTTTTTAATGTTCCGACACTGGACATAGACTTCATCAAGCCCATTACCGTGACCCAAGTCAAATGCTACTCACACGTCACGACTTTTGAACTGGTAGCCAGCCACAGAGGGAGGGAAATGAGGGTGATTCCCAAATATTGTAGCTGCTATAGTACAGTCGGCGGCAGAAGTCCTGTCGCCTCACCTGCTTCACCGAGACGCACAGTGTTCATGGACTCGAGAAATACGTACGTTTTCTACACCTAATAATCTCGAGTCTATGAACATTGCGTGCCTCAGTGAAGCAAGTGAGGCGACAGGACTTTTGCCGCCGACTGTACCAGTGAGGGTGTTTTACAACGTTCGGTGGCCTTCTAGTTAGTGCCTCAAACTCGATTGGAAGAGTAAATATTTTCAGCTCCTCAACTGAGAGGATTCTATCTCCCGACTTAAAAGTTACGAATCCAGAACACCAACCACCTTCCCTTGTGTCTTGGTTTTGGATTGTTGTTTGTGTGTTGTTGTTTCTTTGTCTTGTTAATCCGTTTTCTTGTACTTTTGAGTTTTGTTTTGTTTTGTTGTTCCGTGTGTGTTTCCCTGGCTGACAGTTCCTGAGGTGATCACTGCTTGTTCAGTTCGTGGATTTAAGTAGTTTATAAGGTAATTTTTTGTCTGTATTTTCGTGTTTCGCTTTGTTATATTTCCGTGCGTGAGTGTTTTTTTTTTTTTTTTTTTTTTTTTTTTTATAATTAATTGTGCCGTAGCGTCAATCAACAGGCAGTCAACAATACATACGGGTAGGCGGGACTCATGAGAATACAATGACTACAACCACACATACACACGCACACACACACACACACCACACACACACATCAAGAAAACATAACAGAATGGAGCACAAGCATACAGACAAATATTACATTATGACCTACTTAAATCCACCAAAACGAGGGTGGCGTACCAGAAGTCCCTCCAGAACATGGTGGTTCAGCAGGTGTCGACAAACCACATCCAATGGCAGGCCCCGGGGCAGCAAGTGTCGGACAGTGGGGCAGGCCAGGCAATAGTGCTCTATAGTGTTAGCATGAGGCGCTCGACACAAGCGACACTCAGTGAAGGGAGGCTCACCCTGCATTCCAGCAACCTGCCACGGTGACCGGTAGCCAAGCCTCAAACGAGCAGAGACTACATTGTGCCTCCGAACCATGAGGCCTCGACGACGGTAGGAATATTTGTGACGGCAGACAGACTCATAATGTGTGATGGAGATGCTGAAGGGCCTCTCTGCATCCCTGCGTCGCCGTACAGGGAGGAGAGCGGCGGAGCGGACTTTAGAGAGGTAACATGTCAGGGAGAGAGGACGTCCAACACCACGAGGAGGCAGATGGCAGGCTTCCTTTGCGAGTCTGTCAACTGTACCATCGTGACGTAAACCTACATGGGATGGCACCCATAAAAATTTGACAGTCAAGTTACGATGACGCAATAAGGACAAAAACGATAAAATCTGTTGAAAAACAGTAGAGTGTGTGGGCTGAACACTAGAGAGAGAATGAAGGGCAGGTTTGGAGTCACAAAAAATGGCAGCATTCACTCCACGTTGACAAACAACACTAACAGCATCCAGAATGGCATACAGTTCACACAATGTTGAGCTAGAGTGGTTACAGAGACGACGGCCAACCCAGCCCCCTGGAGGTGACTCCATGTCAGGTGAGAAAACGGCACAACCTGCTGCACCATCCACTTGCAATGAGCCATCAGTGTAGAGGCAGTATGGATCTGTGATGGAGGACGTCACTGTTTCTATGTGTTCCAGAGCCAACTGCCGTTGTAGAGAAGGCAGTTCCGACTTGGAAGTAGGTGTGAAGCTCACATCAGGTGTTGGTAGCATCCACGGAGGGGGTCCTGGGGGGACGTCGGCCACCATTATATCTATATTAAGACTACGGAGCATAGAGGAAACAGACCTTATAAGAGTACGTCCAGCAGGCAGTATGGGAGGGACCGGGTAGTTTGGTCTAAGAGAAGTCCTGACTAACTGAGAGTAATGGGGTGAAAGATGTGGGAAATGGAGGCACTTGACAGTGAAACAAGTAACATTAGAATAAATTCTCTCCACTAACGGGGGAAGACGCAACTCACGCTGCATGTTCACTATCCTGGTCGACATTGGATAACTGAGAATTATTCTCATTGCTCTATTTTGAAATTTTTCTAAAGTTTCCAGAGTAGCCCTAGGAAGTTGAATCAGAGCAGGGGAGAGGTAATCAACAACTGAACGGATAAAAGCAATATAGATAGTCCTGGCCACTGGGATGGAGATGCCCGAGGAGTTGTTAGTGAGCCACTGAAGTGGCGTAAGTCGGCGCTGGAGACGACCCAATAAGTCCTGGACAATGGGATGGTCTTGAGGTCTGGCAGGGACAATTGGCCAAATATTGACTGGTGCGCCCAGGTAGCGATACTGGAAACACATGGGAATGACAGTCCCTCCAATGGTGAACACTGGCCGAGCTTGAGGAAGGCGGCAGGTGAATATTCTGCTCTTATCTGGGGAGACAATAATGTCACAGTGAGAGGAGGACACAGAGAAGGAGTCAAGAAACCGCTGGAGATCCCTTGGTGAGGTAGAATGAACACAGATATCATCAGCATAGCACGTAATTGTAGTTCCAGGTATATCAGGATAGTTCAACAAGTTCCTGGGAACCCTCTACTTCGACTGTACAATCTTTGTCTTCGTGATGGTTGTGTACCACGAGCCTGGACCAGCAGCACAATAATACCCATCCCTAAGCCCGGCACTGCGAAGTTCAGGCCTATTTCCCTAACTTCCTGTTTTTGTAAAGTTATGGAGAGAATCTTACTCAATCGTCTCATGTACAGACTGCAAGATCGCCTTTCTCCATGGCTGTTTGGTTTCCTTCTCCAGCGGAGCACACACCACTGCCTAGTCGACCTGTACACTCGCCTTAACAGGGACAGTGTGGTGGCCTTCACTGACCTTCGAAGTGCCTTCGATGTTGCTAATAGAGACGTCATTTTGGATCAACTGGTTGACTTTGGGATAAAGGGTAATCTATTACGGTGGATTCGGGGCTACCTGAGTAACAGGACCTCCCGTGTGTTTTTCAGTAGTGCGCTCAGTCCTTTGCGCAGTTTTCATCTTGGTACGCCTCAAGGGGGTGTTCTCAGCCCATTGTTATTTAATATTCTGATGCATCGGCTGCTCACTTCTCTCCCTGATATACATGGAACTACAATTACGTGCTATGCTGATGATATCTGTGTTCATTCTACCTCACCAAGGGATCTCCAGCAGTTTCTTGACTCCTTCTCTGTGTCCTCCTCTCACTGTGGCATTATTGTCTCCCCAGATAAGAGCAGAATATTCACCTGCCGCCTTCCTCAAGCTCGGCCAGTGTTCACCATTGGAGGGACTGTCATTCCCATGTGTCCCCAGTATCGCTACCTGGGCGCACCAGTCAATATTTGGCCAATTGTCCCTGCCAGACCTCAAGACCATCCCTTTGTCCCGGACTTATTGGGTCGTCTCCAGCGCCGACTTACGCCACTTTAATGGCTCACTAACAACTCCTCGGGCATCTCCATCCCAGTAGCCAGGACTATCTATATTGCCTTTATCCGTTCAGTTGTTGATTACCTCTCCCCTGCTCTGATTCAACTTCCTAGGGCTACTCTGGAAACTTTAGAAAAATTTCAAAATAGAGCAATGAGAATAATTCTCGGTTGTCCGATGTCGACCAGGATAGTGAACATGCAGCGTGAGTTGCGTCTTCCCTCGTTAGTGGAGAGAATTTATTCTAATGTTACTTGTTTCACTGTCAAGTGCCTCCATTTCCCACATCTTTCACCCCATTACTCTCAGTTAGTCAGGACTTCTCTTAGACCAAACTACCCGGTCCCTCACATACTGCCTGCTGGACGTACTCTTATAAGGTCTGTTTCCTCTATGCTCCGTAGTCTTAATATAGATATAATGGTGGCAGACGTCCCCCCAGGGCCCCCTCCGTGGATGCTACCAACACCTGATGTGAGCTTCACACCTAATTCCAAGTCGGAACTGCCTTCTCTACAGCGGCAGTTGGCTCTGGAACACATAGAAACAGTGACGTCCTCCATCACAGATCCATACTGCCTCTACACTGATGGCTCACTGCAAGTGGATGGTGCAGCAGGTTGTGCCGTTTTCTCACCTGACATGGAGTCACCTCCAGGGGGCTGGGTTGGCCGTCGTCTCTGTAACCACTCTAGCTCAACATTGTGTGAACTGTATGCCATTCTGGATGCTGTTAGTGTTGTTTGTCAACGTGGAGTGAATGCTGCCATTTATTGTGACTCCAGACCTGCCCTTCATTCTCTCTCTTGTGTTCAGCCCACACACTCTACTGTTTTTCAACAGATTTTATCGTTTTTGTCCTTATTGCGTCATCGTAACTTGACTGTCAAATTTTTATGGGTGCCATCCCATGTAGGTTTACGTCACAATGGTACAGTTGACAGACTCGCAAAGGAAGCCTGCCATCTGCCTCCTCGTGGTGTTGGACGTCCTCTTTCCCTGACATGTTACCTCTCTAAAGTCCGCTCCGCCGCTCTCCTCCCTGTACGGCGACGCAGGGATGCAGAGAGGCCCTTCAGCATCTCCATCACACATTATGAGTCTCTCTGCCGTCGCAAATATTCCTACCGTCGTCGAGGCCTCATGGTTCGGAGGCACAATGTAGTCTCTGCTCGTTTGAGGCTTGGCTACCGTCCACCATGGCAGGTTGCTAGGATGCAGGGTGAGCCTCCCTTCACTGAGTGTCGCTTGTGTCGAGCGCCTCGTGCTAACACTATAGAGCACTATTGCCTGGCCTGCCCCACTGTCCGACACTTGCTGCCCCAGGGCCTGCCACTTGATGTGGTTTGGCGACACCTGCTGAACCACCAGGTTCTGGAGGAACTTCTGGTACTCCACCCTCGTTTTGGTGGATTTAAATAGGTCATAATGTAGATATTTGTCTGTGTGCTTGTGCTCCATTCTGTTATGTTTTCGTGATGTGTGTGTGTGGTGTGTGTGTGTGCGTGTGTATGTGTGGTTGTAGTCGTTGTATTCTCATGGGTCCCGCCTACCAGTATGTATTGTTGCCTGCCTGTTGATTGACGCTACGGCGCAATTAATTAAAAAAAAAAAAAAAAAAAAAAAAATGCATCTATTTATATGCTATACATTTCCTATCCGAATCCGAGACAGTCAACTGTTCGGTTGCTGGTTTACGCGGTGGTGTAGTTCTCGAGCCAACAGCAACCTGCCGGCCAGAAATGGGCCAGCAGTCGTGTGGACTTATCACCCGGAGTAGAAAGAAACTTTTGTTCGCAATAGTACATACCGGCACCGATGTCACGTCTGGAGGTATAGCAGTCTGTGATCTTCAATAAGTGTCCATCCCACAGTGCTCTATAGATTCCAGAAGTGGCTTGCTGTCTTGTTTACACATTGGCCAAGCAGCAGGACAAAATTAAAAGAGAAAGAAAAACATTATACCTTTTTCTCCATTATACCTTTCTCTCCATTATACCTTTCTCTCCATTATACCTTTCTCTCCATTATACATTTCTCTCCATTATACATTTCTCTCCATTATACCTTTCTCTCCATTATACCTTTCTCTCCATTATACCTTTCTCTCCATTATACATTTCTCTCCATTATACATTTCTCTCCATTATACATTTCTCTCCATTATACCTTTCTCTCCATTATATCTTTCTCTCCATTATACCTTTCTATCATATACATTTCTCTCCATTATACACATTTCTCCATTATACCTTTCTCTCCATTATACCTTTCTCTCAATTATACCTTTCTCTCCATTATATATTTCTCTCCATTACACCTTTTACTCCATAATAATTTTCTCTCCATTATACTAAATTCTAAAAAAATATTAAATAAATTTTTATATTGAATATTTAATCTTATTTAATTATTTGACTTGTTAGTCGAAAAAATTATTGACAAGCAATAGCTACCAAACACTGGATGGCATTAAAAATAGACTATCCTGGCTACTCACATTTTCCAGGTGGGTCGCAAGTCCCATTCTACCCAACTACCTTCACTAAGCAAGAATATTATCATGTGATCACATATATAATCTACTACTTAGCTAGGTGTAGTTGGGAAACCAGCAGGTATGGAAAGTGAAGGGCAGGACTAGCCTACTATGTCAAAAAAGGTTTAGTTCAGATACTTAAGAACTGAATCAATGTATCGAGGGTTCATTCCATCTCTGCTTGATAAAATAATACTTGTTAATTAACAGTTTACATTTATAGCCATTGATATCATACTCAATAATAAGAAAATAGGCTGCATAAATCCTTAAAATTACGGAAGGCATCAGCAAGCATTTTCCAAGCTCGACACGTTATTGGCGTCAAATTCACACCCACGTTTTCTATTCCCAGAGATATATTTGCATCTCAAGAAACATATATACATTTATTTATAGGAATTCACATATAATTATACAATATTTACATTAACCTGCTTCACAATTATTACATACATACATACACCAAGCCTTCACCTCCACGCTGGAGGTAGCCCCGTCACGTCGCACATCCTTCGAAATAAAATGCCCAAAAGTAAAACTCCTTCCCCACCACCAAGCACACACTCCACATCGCAACCCCCCCCCCCCCAATCCCCATTGGAGAAGGGAGCAACCCCCACAGCACAACCGCATTTCCTTGTGGGACTACAAGGGGCACAGCTATATTTTACATCCATAGCAAGGCCCGACAGCAAAAGCTGGTTTACCCCTGCCACTTCACTACAGGGCAAACTCCCCCTCCAACATTCAGCCGGCCATGGGCCACACTCAATGCAGGCCCCTCCTCCAAGGACCGTGAAACCGCGTCCACTTTTCAAGTATTTACCACCCTCCTCCACTTGTTTCTGTCACGTGCAATCTCTTTACCTTCCTCCACAGATATACCTCTTCCACTCAGAGCTCCTTTTACGGTGTCCATCCATCTCCTCTGTGGTCTTCCTCTCCTCCTTACACCTCCCACATCTGAGCCCCCTATCCTCTTTACAATTCTATTTTCCTCCATTCTCTCCACATGTCCAAACCATCTCAACACACTGCTCTGCACAGCCTGCTAACTCTCTCACAACATCTGTCCTTCTCCTTACTTCCTCATTCCTGACTCTGTCCATTCGAGTCACACCAAACATGCTTCTCAGACATCTCTTCTCTACTACATTCAACCTTCTCTTCTCACATTCTCACATATTCCATGTTTCCGCTCCATACAGTGCAGTAGGCACTGCAATCCCTTCGTACAACTTCCTCTTTACATCCATTCTAAGTGACTTACAGCCAAACATCCTATTCATTCCTCCAAGCACCTTTCCTATCGCATTTACTCTAGATTTTACCTCTGTTTCTATTTGCTGTCCACCGTCACCTTTGACCCCAAATACTTAAAGCACTCCACCTCCTCCAATGTTTCACCATCTAGCATTATATTTATCCTTCTACCCTCTGCTCCCCTCCTACTTCTCATTACTTTGCTCATTGCCACGTTCACTCTCAGCTCCGTCCAAACTCCTGCACTAACATACTCAGTTCCTTTTCTGACTCTGCCACTAACGCTGTATCATCAGCAGTAATTGATATAAGCCTAACTCTCTACCACTGCTGTCCACCAAACACAGTCCTCTCTCCATCACCCGAGCATTTACCTATCTTACCACACCGTCCATATAAATATTAAACAACCATGGTGACATCACACAGCTTTGACGGAGTCCTACGTTTACTGGGAACCATTCACTCACATTACTTCCCACTCTAACACACTCTCTACTGTTCACATAGAAACTTTTCACCACTCTCAATAATTCCCCCCCCCCCAAGCCCGTACAAATGTAAAATCTTCCACAATCCCTCATCATCACTTCTGTCATATGCTTTCTCAAGATCCATTAATTCTCATACTACTTCTTTACTTTTCTCAAAATACTTTTCACACACCTGCCTTACTGCAAAGATATGGTCCAAACAAACGGGATCTATATTATCTCAAAGGTATCTCTAACTACGTATGAGGCATGTTTCAAAATATTTTTCACACAAGGAAATACCGCACTAAGAGTCTCACATATAACACGAACAATAGAAAACAAGGAATTACCTAACACCAGCTGTGGGAAACAAGGCATTTAATTTATAGTACTGCACTAAGCAACTCACATAAAGCACCTGGTAGAGGTAGGAGCCAGATTCGATCGCCCAAGGTATTTTTCTCTGAGTTACTAAGTCACCTGTACTGTCCACTGGAACACGGACCTGGAACATAAAAATAACTGTTCTATTACACCAAAATAGTAAATATGCAACATTATTACTTTTTCAACATATAATAAGGGGGTTGTACACTTCTGGTACATTGGGGCGTCTTGATTCCTCCAAGGAAAGTGGACCAGATGAACAAAATAATGGTGGCCGGTTGGTATGAATATCACCATAGAACTAAAATAATTACAATAGGCCCTCGATAATAGATGGATGAATTTAGCAATATCCCTCAGGCTCAGTAAATAACTTAGTCTGTATGATTATAATTATGAAAAACAGAAGTCTTAAAAAACATTTGGTGGTTTTCAATAAATGACTGAATGTAAATGAAGTGGTCGATAATTAACAACAAAAGCCTAGACAAACATTTGGTGGTCTTCAGAGAGTGTAAAATGAAGTGGTGGATATAAGTATTAATTCACAACCGAGGGTCTGTTATATCAAGAAGGCTTTACTCACAATGGGAACGGTGAGCATAGCGGTGAGTGTACTGGAGAAAAGGGCCAGAAACACAAGACAGGCTAGTAACCATATAGCTGTTACTGTACGACCCCTACCGTCTTCTGGAAGCCATGGGTTGCCTGGAAACAGAACAAAACACTCTTAAATAAGATGATACACTATACTTATCTTATATTTGATTGCCTTGATTTTTTCAAAGTTTGTCAGGAAGCAAAATCAATGAAAAAATATAACACATGCTTAATGAAGGGTATTGTATATTTATTTCATATTAGAGTGTTTTGAGTCCTCCAAAGTATGTTAGGAAAGAAAACCAATGAATAAATAGAACATAGTCTTAAGGGAATGATTACACGTTCGGTTCATTTGAGAGACTTAATTCCTCCAAAGTATGCTTGGAAACAGGATCAGATTAACAAAAATAATAGTATCCTGTTGCATGGAATTGTCTAGAGGAATCATTTGCTCAAGATTTATCACCAACAACAACATAAAACAGTACAACCACTTATTAATTAATCAATTGGCATCACTCACAACACTCACATACTCACTCTGTCCTGCAAAGGTCCGGATCACCCACACCAGATGAGATTTGTGCTTCTCTCTCCTCCTTGATACAGTGCTGTCTCGTTCCTTCCTCTTCTGTGGTGATGGTGGTACCCGTACTAGCACCAAGAGCATCACCCATATCAGTACCAACGTTCCAAAAAGACATACCCATACCTGAATCATACCACGTAAAAAAATGTAGTTAAGTTGAGTAGACGGGATCCAGCACACCTGAATTATACCACGTAGAAAGATGCAGTCTCGCTCCAACCTTGCTGGTGTGAAGACGTTCTCCTAGCGCTCTGCCTACATTGTTGTTTGTGTTGCTGTTTGTGTTCTCGTTTTTGAGTTGTTGTTTGTGCATTCCTATTTATGTGTTGTTGTTTCTTTGGTGTTGCTGGTGTTGTTTGTTTGCTGTGGTTGTGTGTATTGTTTTGTTGTGATTGTTTGTGTGTGTGTCCCTGGCTGATTGAGTGTTCAGTTGTTCGTGTTGTTGTTTGCTTGCCATCTACTGTACAGTAGGCCTTGCCTGGCCTGATAGAGAGCGCAGATTTCTGCCTGGAGGCCGACTCGGCAATGTCGGAGGAAGACAAGTCTCCAATTGAGGATCACTGGCCTGAGCTGCCTTCTCGCAACCCTCCCCCCATCTCCTCGGTCACTCCACAGCTCAGGTTGCAGTCTTCCACCTCCTCAACCTCTACCAAGCGACCCGTTGATGCCTCGTCCGACTCCTTGCAGGATTCTGATGGTGTGGACTGTTTTCCTCCAGCTACCAAGACTGCCAAGGGTGCTTCAGCTGTGCATGACGTACAGATCCGGACAGATCAAGGGTTAGAAGCATGGATGAGGTTACCACGCCCCACCCTGTAGTAAGCCACAAACCAAAAGGGTGTAGGAAGGCGACGCTTCTTAGGGACATGCTCTACAGAATCATCAAAGATGTTAGGGCAGTAGTCATTGTCACTGTCAACTACATTTGTGGACCGCATCATCAGAACATTACAGTGAGTATCCCTCACTGACAGAGAATCTTTTGCCTCAAAAGCTGCCTTGGCAACAGCATTTGTATTAAATGTAATATACCACCAGCAGGGTTTGTCGACACAATACCCGACCTCCTGGGTCTTCTCCTGTTCCTATTGTTATAGGTGGAATGGCACCAGGAGCTAAGAGCTACTACCTACCGAGCAGATGAGAGAAACTAGCGCTGGTCGCCATGGGTGGCAAAAAGCAGCCACAGTGGTTCTAAACTTTATCCACGACGGTGCTGAGACTCCCTTCCCCAACATCTCCCGGCCCAGACACCCAACTATCCAACACAGGACGGCCCCGAGAAAGTGGTCCCTCTTGCGGGCAGCACTGTTGGCCCGTACTGGCAGCCTTATTACATGGGAACCAGTTACTGTAGTCTGGTCTCTTACTGGTGAGTCGGAGTGGCGACCTTTATAGCATGGGAAGCTCGCTTTCCCCGATATTTGGGCAGAACTAGGGTCAGAGCCCCCTCTAATCTAGCTCGCCAGGTCTCAGAGACACGGAAGCCCCCCCCACCCCCAACACCACTACCACGGAAACAAGATGGTTCCCTCTGTGGGGGTTGTTTGTTGTAAGGAAGTTGGATGTGTGAGCATTGAGTGAGATAATGTTGAAAGGGAAGGGTGAATGTGAGGTTGGTTGTGTAGGTGGTAGAGTGTCAGGAGTGGAGAGGGGAAGAGCTAGGGAAGGAGTGGCTTTGATATTGAGCGCAGACGTTGTCAGCAAGGTTGATGAGGGTAAAAGTAAAATTTGGTCAGGAGACATGGGTGTTTGTGAGTGTGTATGGGCCGGGAAGTGAGAGGGGTGAGGTGGAGAGAGGACATTTTTGGTCAGAATGTGAACATCGGTCTTTTGGGAGATTTGAATGCAAGATTGGGGGATGAGGTAGTGGAATGTGTTGTGAGTAAGTATAGGGTGCCAGGGATAAATGAGAGTGGTGAAAGAATGATTGGGTTATGTTTAGAGAGAGAGATAGTTGTTGGAAATAATTAAAAAAAAAAAAAGGAAATATATAAGTATACGTGGGTAAGACAGATAAATGGGAGAATGGTAGAGAAAACTTTAATGGACTATGTAGTAGTGTCAAAGACTGCTTTACAATGATTGTTGGATGTTAGAGTATTGATAGGGGGCAGGGGGTGGTATTTCTGACAATTTCCTAGTAGAGGAAAGGGTGAAAGCAGAGGATGGTGCCATGCTGGTTAAGAAGAAAGCAGTTGAGAGGAAATGGGCCGAGTATATTGAGGGATTGCTGAATCTTGATGAGGATAGAGAAGCTGAGATTGTTGTGTTTGGAAGGGGAT